>CM023481.1:140152161-140458788 GCA_013339685.2 Hyalomma asiaticum | reverse complement strand
CTCGCAGGATTCGCCCACGGAAGCCCGGTGCGCGGCCTCCCTCAGTGCATCTGGAAACGCATATGCCAATGTCGAAGGACGAGTTGCCCATACCATTAGGTCGCTCACCTTTGAGCTTCGAGAACGGCATTGTGGCGGGCTTCGTGCACTTCTTTTTGCCACCAGTCCTGCCACTGTGCAGTAGTTTAGTAACAGGGTCCTGGGCGTTCAATCTGTCAGCTGCCACAGCCGTCGCCTGTACGCAAGGGTCAAGCCATGCTGCAGCTCGCTGGCCTTTTGGGCCAGCTCGGGATACTGCTCCATGAAAGCGAGCACTATCTCCCGCTGGCTCTGCACCATAGCGCGTTTTCCCTTGGGCATTCAAAAAGTCGCGCTGTTTGAATTTAATACATGTGGAGACATGCTATAGGCATTGCTTGAAACTAAGTGGTGGCTAGCGCCACCACTAAAAATCTCGCAGAACTGAGACACCACCTAGCGCTTTTTCGAAGCATTAACCGCAATAATTTGTATCTCTCGTCCCGCATTCCAAACTATACCGATAAAAAGCAACACATTCAAATTTTGCTAGACACTTGTTATAATCACAGATTTTTAAACGCGTTAGAAACACTTCTCAATCTATTATACGGTCCCCCAGCAGACGAAAAAAAGTGTGACGCAGGCTGCCCCTCCGCTCATTGGCTGTTTGCTCCCCCTCGTTCTCACAAACACTGCGCGCCGCCCATTTTCTGACGTAATGGACGGACCGCCTCCGTCCAAATTTGGAACGCTTACAAGATTGCGCCGCTGGGGACCTTAGGTGAAAGGCTGGATCGGCACGATAAACCACTTCTTGTTTCTTCAAAACCGGTACTTCAAATTTGTGAAAAGTTTAGAAAAAGCACCGAAGACTCCAAAAAACGAAGTAGATCAGATATAACAATTTAGGTATTTAATCTTTGTTTCCCGCGATTTTGGTAACGTGTGCTTACAGCTGGAACCCAGCGCTCGTTTGTGTTCTTGTTCCTTCTCTTTCATCTCTCTCTCTCTCTCTCTCTCTTCGCACTGGTAAATTGTTTTCAAGGTCATAAACCAACTAAATCGCACCAGGGTCCATGCTTGACCTAATTTCTCCCTAATGGTGGGCTATTAGGTCCAGACATCACAATTTTAATTAATGATACTCGCATATCAGTGCAGCCAGATTCCGTCAGTGATGGGCTTTGGTGGAGCCCCTTGAAAAAATACCCACGAAATATCCTCTTCATGGAGCGCGCTTAAATCTTGCATCGGCAAGCAATGTACCCCGCCTCAGAAACACCTGATCCTATACGCCGCGAATGCATATCATGGCGCTAATGTTACACAAAACCAGTGTTTATACCGCCACAGCCACGTTAATTACCACCGCCATGCGACGTCCTCTGCGTGACGAGAATCTGTCGGTGCCACACATTCTTGCCACATCTCCGCGCATCGCGCGCTGTATTCGTTCCTGTCCATTTTTAGCATCCTATAGAACCACGTCTCATGACCGATCAAACCCGCACGTGTACCATCATACCGTACTACTTACTAAAAGCTAACACAGACCTGAAACGTCGGCTCGCCCGTAGAGTGTATCGATGTCTCGTCCTTCCGGTATTTGTGCCTGCCGCCCAAAATACGAGGTGCACTAGAAAACTCATTCGCTTACTACGACCTCTACCACCCTCATTTAGGAGCACTCCTAAATAAAACAGCCACGGAACGCGCGTATTATCTTCTTTTTTTTTTCCAAGTTGAATGTGTTGCAAAGTTTGGGACCGACAGTTTTATTCGTGCGGTCTGCTGCAGCAGGTATGTAAAAATCGCGAGTGGGCCTGTGAATGTGTGTGAGGCTGCGATCGTCAGGGTAATTATCGCCGCCACAGTAATTACTTGCGAAACTTCCAATTATCCCGAGGTATTCATGAAAGCAGTTTAAGTTTTTTTTTCCCCTTGTATTCTCTATACTACATAACGTTGAACCTTCTGTAACCGCAATTCCTGTAACAACCGTTTGTAATAATTGGGCAGCCTGGAGAGTCTCGGTGGTTGTAAGCACAAATCGGGAACGGATGGTAACAATAACACGCCAGGCTCACGTAAATTGCCAACGCAGCTCAAATAGCGTGAAAAGTAGTATTACACGGTCATTGCATATAAAAAGACTGTGGGCATTGCGTCAACAAGAATCCATCACGTTTTGACAGCCACATTATTTCCTCTTGTGCAAAAGAATTTGCGAAGTCCCTTATCGCATGCTAAGACGATTGATTAATTTCTGGGATTTTACGTCCCGAAACCACGACATGATTATTTATTTATTTATTTATTTATTTATTTATTTATTTATTTATTTATTTATTTTTCAATACTGCCAGTCTCTTTCCGAGACCATAGCAGGTGGGCATACAGGTTGGACATGCAAGTGCAACAAAACAAAAGCAGGAATCCAGTGCAGTGATCAAGAGTTATACAATGTAATTTTCTTAATAATAATGGACAATCAGTATGCAAATATACATATGGAAATCATATACAGAAATATAAAAGAATCAATATACAAATATACAATACAATATGCACGTAATATAGATATATTACAGAAAGTATACATGAAATGAAGTGCTACACAGGCAAGTTACAGCAAACCAGAAAACACTCTGTACTGAGCACTTGGCCACTGATATGCTTTCAATGGTGACGAAATGAATGAATCTGGGGCGGGTAGCGCTATTGTATTAATCAGGTGATACTTTCTACTTTTGAGACAAAGTCAGATAACGAATTCGCGTTAGTAACCGAGGGATCCAGACAGTTCCATTCCCTGACAGAACGCGGAAAAAAAAGAATGCTTGAAAGTGTCATTGTGGTAACAGTACTCTTTTAGTGTGTGCGAATGTTTGCGCCGGGTTACGCGAGACTCTGATGGCACAGATGTACAATGATATGTCAATTTTATAATAGTTGTGAAGTAGCTGGAAAAGAAATTTCAGGCGCGCTTGCTTTGCTCTAACCGCTAGTGTTTGGAGGCCACAGCTTGTTAGCATATTTGTGGGAGAATCAGTGCGTTTATATTTGTTGCACATGAATCTAGCAGCCTTCCTCTGTACATTTTCTATTTTTTTATGTTAGTGACTGTATAAGGAAACCATACTGTGTTAGCGTATTCTAATACCGGTCTAATGTAGGTAGTATAGGCTAAAACCTTGGTAGATTGAGGGGCCAGCCGGAGGTATCTGCGAAGATAAAAGAGCTTGCGCAGAGCAACTGAAGTAACATTGGAGATGTGCGCATCCCATCGGAGATCTGACGTAATCGTGACACCTAGATATTTTTGTTCATTCACTTTTTGAAGCCTAGTGCCTTTAATGCTGTAATCATAATTGATAACTTCTTTCTTTCGGGTTATCGTCATGCAAACGGTTTTTTTTCGGGTTAATCGACATCTGCCACGTGTCGCACCAGTTCGAGAGAATGTTTAAGGAATCAGTGAGTGCAAGGTGATCTGAATGTTTGTTGATTTCTTTGTAAATAATGCAGTCGTCGGCGAAGAGCTTAATGTTGCAGGTTATGTTGTCTGTGATGTCATCAATAAAAATAAGAAATAACAAAGGCCCCAGAACGGAGCCCTGTGGTACTCCGGACGTGACAGGTAGGATATGTGACGGTACTTGCTCAAACAGGACATATTGGGAACGGTCACTTAAAATGTCTTCAATCCAACGTGTTAGTAATCCATCTCCAATGATATTTCGGAGCTTTGCAATTAATTTGTGGTGACATACGGTATCAAATGCCTTAGAAAAGTCTAGTAATATGATATCTGTTTGCGCGCAATTGTTAATAGATAGCGCCAAATCATGAACAACCTCTGTTAGTTGCGTTATTGTCGATAATCTGCTACGGAACCCGTGTTGACTCGATGACAAGATGCCGTTCGTCTCCAAGAAAACGGTTGTTTCAAAAGTATATGTTCTAATATTTTGCATGATGTGCTGGTTAATGACATAGGTCTGAAGTTTGAAGGATCATCGCTCTTTCCTGCTTTGGGAATCGGTGTTATTTTAGCTTATTCCAGTCATCAGGAAGCTTCGATACGGCGAGTGATTTGCGGAAAACTAAACCAAGGTATTTGCTGCACCATTCTGCATATCGCTTAAGAAAAGAATTGGGGATGTCGTCCGGTCCCGAAGATTTTTTGGGGTCCAGTTCCAGCAAAAGACTAAATATTCCTTCGTCACTTACTTCTATTGGATTGATTCCCGAAATATCAGGGGGTGTAAGTTGCGGGATTTTTCTGTTATCTTTTGTGAAGACAGAGTGGAAAAAGTTGTTGTATTTATTAGACTTGGCCTTTTTCTGTTCTAATGATAATTGAGAACTGCCTGTTTTCCTAGGGCGGAAATGGTTCCAGTACCTCTGTAGGTTACCAGTAATGAATGACGGCAGCGTTACCCTGAAGTAGTGCTCTTTTGCTTGTTTTGTTTTAGTCTTGAAATCTGAAATAGCTGTCTTTAGTTTTGATGCATTCGCACTGCAAGGCTTTTTCTTTACTGCTTTCCGTAGTCGTTTGACTTTTTGTTTCGCATGTAGAATTTCTCGTGTTATCCAGGGGTTATTTCTTTGGGGCCGTGTAAGCCGTAGTGGGATGAAGTAATTCATGCAGTAAGAAACAGTGTGCTTGAATCGTAGCCAGAGGTCATTAACTGTTGTGGCAGGATGAGAATTCAGTTCCAACAACTCGTAAAATTCATGAGCTAAATAGGTTAGTACGCTGGCGTCGTCTGCTTTGTTAAAGTTTGGGACATGAGTTGCTGTTGATTGAAAGCGTAAGCTGTGGTCAACTGTCAAAAGGACAGAAAGTTGAGCGAGTTGGTAACATTCCATAATCAAAAGAAGAGGCGTGCAGGACACGGACACAAGAAGCACTTTTTCTGATAAAGCCTCAGCAGCTGTTGAAAAGAATTTTAGACCTGTGAAACTGAAACCTTCTGTAGTAAAACAACGAGCTGTCGATCTCCTTTTGAAACATAATCTAGATAAGGTTGCTTCCAGTGTTAAAAAGGCAAAATTGCTCACCTTAGAATTATTTTTCTCGGCAAAAACCCATAAGCCAGAAATTCCGTTTCGCTCGATTGTATCGGAGTCAGGGACGTGGCAAGTTTGTGTAGCTAGGTATTTACAGAAATGCTTAACTTCCTTAAGTTTTTCTGACCCCTTCCATGTACGTAATTCTCAGGCTCTAGTTCAGTTGTTAACAGAGGAAAATCCTGGTGACTGCACAGCGTTTAGCATGGATGTGGAAGATTTGTATTACTCGTTGCCGCATGAAGGTTTACTAAATTGCGTGAAGGAATGTATTCAAGAACAAGGGCAAGAGTCCGGTTTCATAGATAGATGCGGAGTTTCCACAGGTACCTTTCTAGAAATTCTTTCCATGTACTTAACGTCAACATTAGTTGGATACAGGGAAGGCGTGTATGTGCAGAAATCAGGGATTTGTATAGGTTCAAAGGTAGCCCCTATTCTAAGTGATCTATACTTGAGTAAGTTTGACTGCCGTTTAAAAGAGGCCTTAGGGGACCGCATCATTAGGGTATTTCGGTATGCGGACGATTACTTGGTACTTTGTAGTAAGGATGATTTTGAATCCGTCGTCACCTATGTAAGCGATCAATTTAAACTTAATGGAGATGGTTTAACGTTTACGAAAGAACTACCGGAGAAAAACGTAATACAATTTTTAGATATCTCGTTGTCATTTCAGCGGAATCACGTGTGTTGGCAGTATTCCCCTAGAGCATCTAAGCCGTTGCTAAATTTTGACTCCAAGCATTCGAAAGTAGTAAAAAACGGAATAGCCTTGTCCTGTTTAAAGTCAGCCCTATCGAAGTCGTGCGTGCACCGTTTGACCATTAGCTTTAATGCGCAGGTTGAGCGCCTCTTAGATGCAGGTTACCCTAGACTAGCCATAGCCACAGTAGCTGAGCGTCTTAAGAAGTCGATTTCGACCGGAACAAAAGCGGTAGCAGAGAGTAACATTAACAAGAAAAAGGTCGTGAGTATTCCATACATCCACGCAGTTTCGCACCGGCTTAAGAAAGTGGGAAGTAAATATGGGGTTAATGTTGTGTTTACGGCTCCCAATAAGTTAGGAAGGGTTTGTGCTGCAGTGCATAGAAGAATTGAGCAGAAGGAAGGTAAGAAGCGAACCGATATCTGTCCGGTTAAGCACCTAGCCAAGAACAATTTCACCGACTGCCGCATGGGTGTAGTTTATAAGATTCCTTTTAGCTGCGGACGGTTTTATGTAGGGCAAACTGCGCGTTGTATTAATCAAAGATTAATTGAACACAGGAGATCGCTATCAGGTGGGACGCCGTCCAATCTATCCTTGCACTGCCAGGTCTGTAGCTGCATGCCCGAGTTAGATAATACCGAGATCCTGTACAGGCATAAGAACGAAGATACGCTTTTATTGGTTGAGGCCTGGTATATCAGTATTAGTGGAAGTGCATGCGTGAGTCAACCGTCGATTAGCTTAAACAGGGAGGAGATAGAATGCCTTGGGAGTTGTCTATCGCGTAGGCGGGCACGTGTAACCGATTGACAGGTGGCGCTACCATTCCGAGCATGCGCAGATAAGCTGTGTGTCTTCTTTCTTTTTCGCCTCTGTGCGGTGCATCAGTTGCTAGTCGGCGTTCGTGGTGTTCACTTCTCTTCTTGTGTCCGTGTCCTGCACGCCTCTTCTTTTGATTATGGTCAACTGTCAACCGGCAGATGGGTACTCTGTGGTCCGAAATACCCTCCACAACATTAATTTGAGCGTCGACAAGGTTAAGATGACTACTAATAAGGATTAGGTCTAATATACATCCGGTAATTGAGAGATTATGAGAGACGCTATAGCGTCTCTCATAATCTCTCAATTACCGGAGCCTTCCACTATAGTGGAAGGATCCGGAAATTTCGACCGCCTTGGTTTCCTTAACGGGCATCGCACAGTGGCCTCAACATTTCGCCTCCATTGAAATGCAGCCGCCGCTGCCGGGTCGTGCTAAGACGCCATTGACGGCAAAAGCCGTTTAGCATTGCCGTAAGATTCTTTGACGTTTTCCTCAATCTACGACGCTGACATTTTACGACTATTGCTTACGCATTCGTTGGGACATTCTTTACGACTGTTACACGTTCACGAGTACATGCACACAATGTCGTAGAATGTAAAGTTAAAACACTCATCCATGTGTGGCGCGTACCCACGTATCTCTTGTCGTGGAATGCGACTATGCGCATATAACGTAATTGTATGTATTGTTGTTGTTTTGTGGGGTTTAACGTCCCAAAACCAGTTCTGATTATGAGAGACGCCGTAGTGGAGGGCTCCGGAAATTTAGACCACCTGGGGTTCTTTAACGTGCACTGACATCGCACAGCACACGGGCCTCAACATTTCGCCTCCATCGAAATGCAGCCGCCGCGGCCGGGATTCGATCCCGCGACCCTCGGATCAGCAGCCGAGTACCTTAGCCACCAGACCACCGTGGCGGGGCTAACTGTATGTATTGTCGTTTATCTTGACGTAAATGACAAGCATATTGTGTTGTTGGTGTCGTGATGTATCAGTTATGTTAGTCACACGTTCGCGCCCCGCCGTGTCTATGTTCGTATATGACAAGTAAACGAGACGACGTTCACTGTTTGACGTCTTGCGATTTCTGATACCATTCCTGCTGACGCCCACGGAAGACACATCTTGTGTTCGATGAAACATATGATGCTTTCGCCAAAATAAGAATGCCGGTATTTCTGAACGTAAGGCGATGTAAGCACAAACTGCTTCTACATTCCGATATCCTACTTGTTAGAGCACTGCCCTTTAGTGGTAATCCGAAAGGCACACGCTTAATACGGGCAGCAGCGGTCGCATATTACATGGAGGCGAAAATAGTAGAGGCCCGTGTACTGTCCGTGCACGTAGAAGAACCCCAGGTGGGAGAAATTTCCGGAGCCCTCTACTAAGGCGTATATACGCCATAGTCATAAAGTGGTTTTGGCCGTAAAACCCCATCATTCATTATTAAATCCTTATAGCGCTAAACAGGTCTGATTACACGGCCTGCTTTATGAAGCCCAAGCCCAGAACGGACCCGTAATGCCAAGCACAGGCCCGGCTTGGGCCCCTGCTCGTAAGCGTGGGCACGGCCTGGCCCTGCCCTCGTTTGGCCCAAGGTTTGGCGCGGGCCCGCTTCTGCAGGACCAAACCCGACAAGTGTAAGCCTACGCCAGAAAAAAGAATTGTTGTTGATGATGACTATTACTGTTGCCTTAATTGTCCTTTGTAGCCGGTGACCAGACAAAAAATTCGGTGTGTATATGCACTGAAATATTGCCTTTGCAGCGATAGCAGCACAGCCGCTGAGCTGTTGCGGTGGCAAGGACGCGGATTCGTTTCCCGACAGCCGCGGCCACATTTGAATGAGGGTGAAACTTAATAACACCCATGTGCCTAGATTACGGTGCACGTCAAAGAACTCCGGGTGCCGAAATGTAAAGGGTGTTCCAGTTAAATGCAACCAAGTTTTTAAAAATGAAGGTGCGTGCTAGTCAATTGCAAGAAAGTCAGGATCAAGTGCCCTTAGTGTAAGGCATGAGGTGCTTAGCACACACCCACTTTCCGTGGCGCATGCCCGTTTCTTGACTCTCTCCGATCATCCTTTCCCTCCATCTCGCCCTCAGTTCTTTTTTCCACCTCCTTGCTATACTGTACTCTACTATACACTGTGCTAGAGTGCTAAGAGCTGCTTGGCCACTGGTCTGACTGGGCGGCTTTAAAGCCGCTCGCCAGGCTGTTTGTGGTCCCTGTTCGTGTTTGTGTTCCCCTTGTGTTTGTGTGTTTGTGTATGTGGCCGGACATGGTGTGGTTATGACCTCTGCCTCCCTTCTTTCTACTCTCTGTCCCTTTAATTCTCCCACCCCCTGAGTGTATATAACGGTTGAGGTGTCCTCACTGAGAGACAGTTACCGTGCACTCTGCACCCTATTTTCTTCACTTCCCTAAATAAATAGAATCTCTCTCTGCTTGGCACATGCCTGCTTTCTGTGGCGCATAGCCGTTTCTTTACACTCTTCCATCCTCCTTTCCCTCCTAATAACCCTAACTTCTCTTTCCCGCCTGGTTTCCGTACTATGCTGTGCATCGCTATGCTATGATACGAGCTGATTGGCGCACCCGCTTTCTGTGGCGCATACCCGTTTTCCTGCGATGCGAGTTACGACGCTCGAATTACGAATAGCGTAACGAAAACGCGCTTGACGAAACCCGGTTGATTCTGAGGACAGGTCTATTCAATAGGAATTGGGGCATTACATCGCGCAATTTCGAGGTATCGTCGTCCACATATTAACCGCCAAGTACGTTTGTGTTGCTCATATATATATATATATATATATATATATATATATATATATATATATATATATATATATATATATATATATATATATATATATATATATATATGCCCGACACACATCACAAAAGGTGGTGTGGGCATGACGTGCTTCGATTTTGGTATCGCAAGACGTGCGCGGAAGCAATATTGTCGAAGAGGGACTGGCAAACCAAACGTAACTTTATTATGTATCCTCATATATAAACAATGGTTTACGTTGGATACTTACTGACCTTGCATAAAATTCTCATTAGGCTCTGGTATTTGCCTCCGCCGGAGAGAGAACTTCGTCTCTTGAACCACGAAGAAGCCTTTCACATTTAGAAACGAATCGATCGCCGCGTGTCGCGTGGCCGTCATGGTCGGTTTTGATCTAGCCGTGTTCGCTGCCGCTGGCCTCTATCGAATATTTGCCGGAGAGCGACCGCTTCCCCTTTTAGCCTCAGGAATTGGGGCACCGCTCTCCGCTTCTCTCCCCATTTGTGCCGAATCATCTTTCTCGAAGCAGTAGCGGGACGGTTCGGAGCTGCACCCGGAGCTGCAACCGGACACCCTTCTTAGCGCGGCACCGACTGTCGCGGCTCCTGTCGGAATGCCCAACGGTAGTCCACAGAAGCCGTCCGCTTAAGCGACATATGACTGCAGGTGAAAAGGTTGATTGGGTCGTCTACCTGAAGCTTTGCTTCAGAAGATGGTCAAGTAGACGAGCTTTTCAAGAATTTTCGTCAAGATGGTGTAGGTTGTTGTCTGGATATCTCTGCAGTACACTTTCTAATAGCTTGAACTGTACTGAATAAGGCTAACGGAAGAAAACTTTCAATTAAGCCGCATTTCACGTAAACATTATATTCTAAGTTGAATTTGAGTGACAGTTTTCAAGCTCCTCCTGAAGGGGGAAGCAAAAACAGAGGAAAGATATAGGACTGTCGGAGGGTTGAAAATAAACGCCACAGTTTCTCTTTTTGATTCCACGAGTTCTTGGAGTGAGGGCTCGAAACACGGAGGTTAGGGCATGCAGTATTTGTGCAGTGTATGCGAATTTGTACGGTAAAGTTTCACGAATGGCAATGTTGATAGGCGCAGGAAGGAAGGCGAGACATTGTGTTTGACGTACGACGAAGAGCCCAATGTTTACAGTACAGGCAATAATGAATACGTTGTGAAGGAGTGAACATCGATAACTGCTGCTGCTGCTGCCGTAGCATATGCGTAAGTGAACAAGATCGAGAGAGAGAAATAGACCTTATGCGAAAGGCAGGAAGGTTGACTAGAAGAGAGAGAGAGAGAACACTTTATTGATGAACCGGAGATGTTAGCCTGGTTAATGGCCTGGCTTGCTACTCCAGGTACTTTGCGGTGATTATGATATTTACAGTGATCACATCTAACATAACACGTACATACGGTCACACTTACTCACACACTCATATATACATATATACACTATAACTCAGTTTACAGCGTTTCATTGAGGCATGTTGCCCGTAGAAACGCTATCAGCGCCTTGGTGCTACGTAGTGCGCAGGCGCTGTCTTGCCACGGGCCTAGGAGATGCCGCAGCTCCAAGGTCGTACCGTGTGGCAAGTGAAGCGCTGCCTTCAGAGTCTTTCTATCCGACTCGTAGCGCTGGCAGTTGCACAGGACGTGTTCAATGTCCTCTCGTGTGTTGCATGTGGAGCACAATGGAGAATCAGACTGTTGTATTTTGTGCTTATAATCTCTCGTGTATGCTACATTAAGTCTTAATCGGTGAAGGCACGCTTCATCTCGCCTGGCTAAACCTTGTGGTACGTGGAAGCTGCAGGCTGGGTCAATGGCGTGTAGTGGTCCATACTGATGTCCTGGATCACACCAGAAGTGTCGCTGCTGATTCCAGGCAAATGTCGATACCATAGTCGCCGCATCTTTTCTTGAAAGGGGTATGGCTGTTAGTGGTGTTTTAGTTCCATGGGCTGTTCTGGCAGCACTGTCGGCCCGAACGTTTCCTTGTGTTCCACAGTGGGCTGGTAACCACTGGAATACAACGCGGTGATTAAGTTCATGAGCATTATTGCCTAGCCGCTTGATGTCCAAAACTAGTTGTTCTTGGGCTCGTGGTGACTTCAGGGACTGCAGCGCCGCTCGCGAATCAGAGAAGATTACCCAGGAATCAGGTGTCTGAGCTACGATGTAAATAAGCGCTCTCCGCAGCGCAGCCAGCTCAGTAGCTGTGGCAGATGTGCGGTGACCCAAGGTGGCAGAATTCTATTGACATGTTTGCTGACGGGATCCACAGACCTATTGCCGATGATGTGTCCGTAACAGAGCCATCAGTGTAAATGTGGCGGCAGGATCTGTAGTTGGCGTTAATATGCTCCAGGGCGAAATATTTCAGTGCTGGAGCTGGCGTGTTACTTTTACTCTTGATGCCCGGTACAGTCGTGACTATGGCCCAAGAGGGTAGTTTCCATGGCGGCGTTGTCGGAATTGATGGCTTTTCGTACATCAGCGGAAGAAGGGTCTGTACTTCGGATGTGGTGGCTGATGCAAGCGGATGGTTGTGAACCCTAGCAGCAAAACGCACACAGGCTCGAAGAAACTCTTGCTTCAGTAGCAGTGGCACCGAAAGTCGCCGGCTTTCTGTAATGACTAGAAGAGAAATACAGCGTGCTACCCTGCGTCGCAGAAGGGGAGGTAGAAAAGTTAGAAGGCGAAGAATGCAAGAAAGAGAGAGTTAGGTAGCTATACTCAATATGCACACAAACTTGGAAGCATCATAGTCGTCCTATGAGGCCGACTGCTCGTCGAAATTTGAGCAGCGCCTTCCTGGCTTTCTGACATGAAGCTTGATTGCTCCGGCATTTCTAGATAGAATGTGAACAGTCAGATAGACTGTAAGTGATTAATGTGCATGCTGTGGACGCAAGCGTATTTGTTTCTCTCGCTATACTTTCGCTACCTTTTCTTAAGGTGTTTTACAGCGAAGTTGTTCATGTTGAGAATCCGGGATTTTTGGTGCCCGCGCAGAAAAACTTGGGCGATCCCGAATGTGGTGCAAGACCGAAAGTCCAGAAAGCTTCAAGCATTCGAACAACAACAACAACAACAACAACAACAACAACAACAACAACAACAACAACAACAACAACAACAACAACAACAACAACAACAACAACAACAACAACAACAATAACAACAACAACAATAATAATAAGAAGAAGAAGAAGAAACTAGACAAGAATGAGACAGAAGTTTCCGGCTGTCTCGGAAGACCTCGTCTACAGTAGCAGAGCTTGCTGTGATATTACAAGCCGCAAAATTTATTGGAGAAAGTGAGCGCACTGATCACTGGATGATATATTCCGACTCGAAAGGAGCGCTAGAAATGATAAAGGATTCTTATTTTCGTATGAACGATAGCATGATATATGAAATTCTAAAGACAGTCACCATCGCTTCCTCGGCTGGTCACGAGATTTTTTTTGCAGTGGATATCGAGTCACATCGAAGTGCTGAGAAATGAGATGGCAGACAGATTAGCCACTGCAGCGCATACAAAGTGCACCATGACACCCGTGATCGTTTGTTATTCGGAATGCAAAAATATTCTCTCCACCCTGGGCCACCAACTATGCAAGGCCGCATGGTTTGATGACCACACAAGGTCTTCACTTCTGTACAAAGTGGATCCACTTCTAAGGTTCACACCGAATCAGGAGATCGATCGCACGTTCGACACGCTCCTGCATTGTTTAAGCTTGGACGTTGCATACACGCCTCACTTCTTGTGCAGAATCAAACGAAGAACGTCCCAGCAGTGCCGGACACTGTGATAATCCGGACGCATCAGTGGCCGCAGTACAAAGAACAGCGCGTTCAAGAGATCGGTTGCATACACTCGATCGACGACCTATCACACCAAGTAAGGTGCTTGGACCGTGACCAAAACCTTAAAAGCAAAGACGGGCAGTCAGCCCTCTTCGAGGCATTTTAATGGACATAAACCTCATGAACTGTTTGTGAATTACATTATTGCCTCTTCTTATTGTGCGTTGGCGTATCGCATAGACATTTTTTAGTCCAGCACGTAGAAATATTTGTAGTGACTGTATCAGCGGTAATATGTGTATCCACTCTGCATGCACTGAACTCAGAGGTAGCCTTTATATGCTATTCATCATGCTTGTGCGTCGTTTGTACGTATTCTTTCTTTTTTTTTTCTTTTCGTATGCTTTTGTCCTTCCTTGTCGGAGTTTTTTTTTTTCTTTTGGTATGTGTGTTTATTGTCCTTCTCAGCTTGAATAGCCGGCTCTCACGTAGCCTACATTCCCATGTTCCCACATTCAAATAATAAAAAAAAAGTTCACGCAGTTTTTGCTAGAAATTCTTGGTTTCGGGTGGCACACCAAGCCACGTGGGTGTGTGTGTGTGTGTGTCCATTTCGTCGCTATGGCCGCCGCTGTCTTCGCTCAAGGCAACAAAGTATGTTCGTAGCCTTCATCAAAATTAGTTGTCACGTCTGTGTCGAGTGCTACACAGCTTCGCTGGTCGTACACCTTCACAGTGTCTAGCGGCTCCTGAATTTGTTATCCTTTACCTTTTATCGTTCCTGAGAAAACAAAACGAAGAAGGCGCACTCACACTAAGAGCGATAAAGCTTTGCTTTCTTTTTTTCTTTATTATGACAAACACTACCCGTCTTGTAACGTGGAAACGAACGACGTATATATAATAAACGACAATGAGACGCGTTAACGTTTATATCAGCGAGCACTAGTTGTAATTAGTTGATGAAGACTGTGCTTTCTTACGCGGCACAATCTGTGCGAATATTATAATTTTCGACACTCGTGTCTGATAACACACGCCTAATACAGCTGCTCAGTGAAAACAAGAAACAAAACAATAAACCTCACTGAAACAAGTGCGAAGTTCACTGGGAACTGGCGTTTCTACTCGCAAGAGTAGAAATAACGGAGGTCATCCTATAGCACTTACACTTAACATTTAAATTTGTTGTAATTATGAATGCTCATTCAAACGTAGTGGACACCGCAAGGCTATGGATAATGTTTGAAATTTGCAGGCACGGACGTTGCATGTCTTTTGTACTCTCACTAATGCCTGGGGTTTTAATGCGCTTATTTCTGGAGTAAATGGACCGATGCTTTTTTTTTCCTTTTGCCTTTTTTCAATAAGGTACTACGTAGTGTTGCTACATAATAAGAGAGAATAATGCCTAATTGCCGCTAAACGGATTAACGAGCTGGGAGCTTGAGTCCAGTCCATCTCTGTCAACGCATTTGATGACGGTTAATAGTGCGCGGCAAGGTATTCTTGCTAATGGAGTGTAGGAAATGTCAAGAGGTACTTGGCCATTGACGGTGAAAAGCGCTCGCATATAGAGACGGAGAGCGAGGACTATATAAACAAGCTCTCGCAAAGAGATCAAGAGTCATTGGACCATATAAACAACGTAGTTTTCAACGCATAAATTGTCTCCGGGTCCCGCATTTACAAATACCATGTCATTAGCAAATGGCTTCTTGCGAAAGCGCATATATGAAATATACATGTATAACATGCTTCCGCCACATCGCTAAACAGTTGCCTGAATTCGCTGCGCATGTTAATGCCGGTTATTACGATATTGGAACTATTATCTCGGCATATGGTGTTGAATGAACGGAGCTCTTGTGCCGTGCGGCTTTATCCTTCTGTCATAAAATGTAGTGGAGTAATCAATTATTTAAGTGAGCCGGGATGTTAATTACACAATCAACTACGTTTGAAGAGATAGAAGGGACGCCGCAGCTCCGTGAATGAAAACACTTGCTTGGAAGATTTATCTTCCTAAGAACTTGTTGCCATTGGCAGGTCGCATTCCCTAACTTTGAATATACGCTAAATAATGCGAATATTCGGAGCTTAATCACGAGGTGAACATTTGACTGGATCGATTACTATAGGTGAGCAGCAAAGATCTTTGCTACTAGATTAGTAGTCGATCCAGAATTTAAATATTCGAAGTTGTCTATTGCTCGTTTCTGTTGTAATGTTTAGCGGGATGAGTGTACGAGGAGAGACAGACATACAAAAGTAGTGAGTTTCAAACGAGCATGCTTCCAGCGTAGGAGCCGATGTGGAGCAGAGAGAGAGAGATTTACACAAAGCAGAGTGGTCGGAGACGCTATTATACAGAGCGAACACGCTAGGTATATTCGAATTTTGTTCAATAATTTAACTCATTAAGTAGAGGTCCATTTGATGCTGCTTCTTTAGACCGTTTACGAACTTCTTTTCTTGGTTTGGCTGAAGAAACTTATTGTTCCGACAATTTCGCTCTTGAGCGGTGCTTTAGCATTGCGATTCGTTCCTTCAACGGACACGGCACTTATCGTGAAGCTCGGGATGTGCTGTTCCCGTGTTTGAATACTTTCGATCTGATAGCGTCCCAGTTGTAACCGTTCCATTCCATCTATTTTTCTAGCTCTAGACGTAGGCGGATAGATAGATAGATAGATAGATAGATAGATAGATAGATAGATAGATAGATAGATAGATAGATAGATAGATAGATAGATAGATAGATAGATAGATAGTCCAAGTGACTTAGGTTCGCCGAGAAATGCTTCGTATTTAAAAAAAGATATCGTTTTTACGACAATACCTGAAATGAGCTCCCTTTGTTGTTGGTGTCTGTCGCTAAAGGGACACGAAAGTGAAACACCTAGAGAAGTGGTTCAGTTTGATGAGACATATTTAGAGAACCCTGTTATCGTTAACTCGGCCATTTAATCGTCAGTATTACAAAAGAGAACCAATGAAAATGTTTTGTTGTTGAATTTCATGCCGAAACATGAGCCTCATGACGTTGTCACAAGATAGTGCCTATTTCGATGAGAAACCCGGCGTCGAGCTGAAGGGAAAGCCAAAGAAAACAACAAGAAAAGCGGCGCGCACGGAAGAGGCGTCCAAGGTCACGCCGAATCTCCAAAAGGAGAGAATTTTGTAGAAGGTGTCTTATCGCGGCGAGCACGCGCGCAATACAGACGTAGAGAGAGAGAGGAGAGGCGAAGAGTGCATACCGCCGTTCTTCGCGCAGTGAGAGGGAGAAAGAGGCGCCGTCCCAACGACGAAGGACCGGTAAAGGGCGAGAAGGTTCCCAACTCTGTGCGTGCTTGTGTCACGTGGGCCGCGCCGAAACTTCTAGAACGATTTTCCAAGGCACAACAGTCGACCACGAGTAGCAAGTGGAGAATAAGTAGTAACAGTAGCAACAATAGAAGTGGTGTGTGACTCCGCGAGAAGAAAGAAGACGTTGTTCCACGAGCCAGCTGACAAGCCCTGCCTGCAAGCTTCGAGTTGAGAAGACGCCTCGAGTGACTTGGTGAATAAGACTCTTGTGTCTTATTCCTTGTTGCAGTGCATGATCTTGTTCGAGTTTGTTGATTTCGTGTAACGTCGTAACCCATCTGTGTTTGAGTTTGGAAGAGCCGTGTTTGTAAACGTTTTGTGTAACCGCCTCTTTGATGAGAATATATTTGTTTTGTTTGCTCACCCTTGGTGCTCTGACTCGGTCTTTGAACCACTGCTGGCGTTTTGCTAGTGTGCCGGGGGGGGGGAGACCAAAAACCTCATCGTCCAAGCTTTCGTGGGATCTTTTTCGGGGAACCAAGATGTTGGTTCTTGGAATTATTTCCGGCGATCGCGTCCCGTACCTCACAGCACGGGTTTGGTGACAGACGTCACAAAGACCACTTATTTCTTTCGTACTTTCGCCGAATTGGTTAAATCAAAATTTTCGAAACACCCTGTCTTAAGACTGTCTTGCTCAGAATACGATGAACATCTCTTTTACCGGTAAGTGATTAGGCACATGCCTTATCAGACTCCGTCAAAGATCTATGCCGACACGCATATTAGTGCAGAAACCTCGCATGCATTTTCGTCGTGCATATTTTGTGGCTTACTAGGCTTCTCCTCATAAGAGTAATGCTATCGGTATTGCGCGACGGAAATTTACTATAATACGAGAAAAATTGCTTTTCGCTTTAGTACCACTTTAAGATATATAAGTGGAGCTTCCAGTAACCTTGAGGTGGTGTTTCAAAACATACAAGGAGAATGAAAAAGACGCTGTGTTCAGCGAGCATTTGGGCAACGAATATTGACCCGTCGTCGTGAATATGACTGGTACACAATCCAAACAGTTACACATGCGACTTCTTATCGGGCGAACCTAGCTGTGCCCAGTAAGGTGAGCGAACCACTGTACAACTAAGGGGCGAGCACAACCGGCGGTCATCGATAAAATCCGACGAGCGGCGAAGCTGGCGAAGTTCGTCGGCTTTTATACAGACACCACAGTACACCTTGGTGTTTTCACTGGTGGTGGCGTACAATCTGGAAAGTACTCAAACATACACGTCATGCACGCAACGCTCGCTCGCGGCCTGCTCCGAGCGACAAGGCGCGCCACAACAAAATGAAAAAAGGCGATCCTCGTGAAACAAACCAAAACAAGCACGCGTGTCAAGGTGTAGCGATTGCCAAGCACCCGACGATTGTGTGTTTCCTGAGCGTTCGCCATTTGCTTTTTTGTTATGTTTCTTTTGCACGCAGTAGTAGATAAAGTGTCGCGCTATTGAAATCAAGTACGCGGGTTCGATTCCGCGGCCACGGCGGCCGCATTTCGATGAGGGCTAAACGTAACGAAACCTGTCCACTTAGATTTGAGTGCCCACTCTCTCAGCTTGCCTCGTACTCATATCGTAGTTTGGCTACGTGAAACGCCAGCAATCATTTTCTTCTTTTTTATGCGTAATAACTATCGCAGACATCGGACATCGTACGCTGAATTACACGGGTGTATAAAATGCGGGTTCTATATAGTTAAAGGATGCAGTAATCAAGTAACACTTGGCGTGACCACTTGAGCGCTCGCTAAAGTAACCGAATATGACGTCACGCAGTGCTGCATGTCTACAATTTAGCTCGAGCCCCGCCACGGTGGTCTATAGTAGCTAAGGTATTCGGCTGCTGATCCGAGGGTCGCGGGATCGAATCCCGGCCGCGGCGGCTGCATTTCGATGGAGGCGAAATGTTGAGGCCCGTGTGCTGTGCGATGTCAGTGCACGCTAAAGAACCCCAGGTGGTCAAAATTTCCGGAGACCTCCACTACGGCGCCTCTCATAATCAGAACTGGTTTTGGGACGTAAAACCCCACAAAACAACAACAATACAATTTAGCTCGAAGATATGAAGGAATGACAAAGGCTGAATATGGAAAAGAAAAAGAAAAAGAAAACAGTCGCGACAATTCCGCTTTCCCTCCACTGGGGAACTATATACTACACATAAACAACGCATTTCTGAATATAGGAAGATTGCTGAAAGCTTCCTTCTCAGATTATCTGCGCGTCTTCCCGCAGTAACGAGGTAGGCAAAATAGACATTTATTTTTGAAACTTATAAATTTCGAGGGAAGCAAGAAATGACTAATGTATTCGTCATTTCTTGTTTCCCTCGAAATTAATTGTTCACGCTGCACGGCTAGAACGTTACCCGCTTGCAGTAAGCATTCAATGCTTACTGCAAGCGGGTAACGTCACGTCAAGACTGACATGTTGCCATTGATAATGCGCCAGCTGTCACGTCACTGCTCAGATAGAATAACGGCAAAGGTTTCCGCGAGTGCAAGCCTAAGGACCAAATTCGCATAATTTTGTTATGCATGCCCCTAATTTCCTCAGCTAAAATATGGCCAACAGCGGCACTTGTCGGCAACTCTTTTTCTAATTAAAAGCTACCCTCCTTTGCGCACAATTGAGGTAGCTAGAACTGAATTAACAATGCCCTTGAATTCGCGAGAGCTACTTGCGCATTCGCTGGTCACTTTCTCCAATATGCCTACCATCACAATCGGCTATCATCTGCTCAAAAAAAGTTTTTGTGCACATGTGTTGGTGCGAACATGCGCGCGCCTCCCTTATTTCCCTCGCTTTCTTTAGTGCCTTATTAGGTTACCTATTAGCGGGCAGTTTTTGTCCATAAGCTAACCCATTCATGTATTAAGTATTTTCGTTTTCTTTCTTTGCGCATATAGGAGTCCTGCGCATAGTGGCAATGCACATACACACGTACACATATACATAGATAGAGACCGTGTCCTTGTAAGATTGATTGATTGATTTGTGGGGTTTAACGTCCCAAAACCAGCTCTGATTATGAGAGACGCCGTAGTAAAGGGCTTCAGAAATTTCGACCACATGGGGTTCTTTAACGTGCACTGACATCGCACAGCACACGGGCCTCAACATTTCGCCTCCATCGAAATGCAGCCGCCGCGGCCGGGATTCGATCCCGCGACCTTCGGATCTGCAGCCGAGTGCCATAACCACTAGACCACCGTGGAGGGGCGTGTCCTTGTAAGAGACCATATGCGCAAGTAAGGACGATGCAATATACTTGTCATTCTAGGCACATCCTGTGCATGTCTTTTGAAGAATAGTATAAACTAAGAACATTAAAAGTGCCGTTTCCTGGTACACTACTAATGGCGCATCAGCTGGTTCCCTGGTGTGATAAGGTGGCTGTGTAGACGCCCTACGAAAACTTCTCGGACATATTAGTCTTCTACTGTCCACACAAGCTATTGAGTTGAATACCTATAAGCGTTAATTTAGACTATGACGTACGTATTTTAAAGCGACGTGGAAGTGAACAACCCATAATGTTGAACACTATCAGGCATACAGGCATCTGTCCAGATTGCATGCTGAATTGTCACTGCGCTGATGTCTTTTTCACGCTGCACTTATTTTGGTCGGGCCCTTTGTTTTCTCCATGTGAAGTTGGCGGCGCGAACAATGATACACAGCGAAAAAGAAAGGCATAGTGTGGGTCCAACAGTAGCGGCATGGGCACTCACGATCGCATGCACGATGCAAATGCCATCATCACTTCATCCGGGGACGCCTGCACATCGCACCTATCGACGGCTCGTTGGGAAATTCCGACAAACGCCAGATCGGGTCGATAACCGAATATCCTCCCGAGCTCTCGCTCGCAGTTGACGACTGCTTATTCTGGGGCGCCAATATGCAGCCGGATATTGCCGCTGTTTGTATGGCACCTATTGCACCGATATATAAATAGTCTCGTGAGCTCACGTGTCTCGTAATCGTGGATTTCGCGTCAGGCCGAGAGACCCGCTCGCAACAAGCATGGGCCCGGATGAACCACAACGCCCGCATCCGCTAAATGAATTGGGCAAAATGGTTCAACGACATGGTCAAGGCTAGCGACAAACCATGGTAGAATGAAGACCGCGCCTATAGCAGAGTGAAGCATCATGTATGTATACGTATATCTGTCTGCGATGGTAGCCTCGTAACTTTAGTCGCAGTCTGTACTATTTCTTTTTAAAAATCCCACAACGTTCTTTAAGCCGTCAACATTTGAAGACAGCGCATGGCTATATCCGGCGTGCGTCACCATTTTGCGTAATTAGCATGTGTCGCCTATACTAATCGTTCGTTTGACTTCCTGTCGCTGTGGGCGCGTGCCGAAAAGTGGGGAATGCAAATCCGTTCCTATATACACATGCACTTGGCAGCGTGCACGGTAAAACGCGCCTTATTGCCGGAATAAATTCAGAGAGGCTAAACACGACCGCGTTTTCCCCAACACACTGTGTAACACGAGGACGCTAAACTGCACATTAAAAATTACGCGCTTAGTAAGCTGTACTTGTCGAGACACTGCACGTGTTGGCTGCTTCCTTATTAGTTGATTTACGGATGCGGAGTTCCAACATGAATATTAGTACTAAAAGCTGATAAGCTTGCACTAGTCTGAGTGAACAATGGAGAAGCATCGAAGAATTCGTAGGTGCGATGGTGGCATCGAATGCGCTCTGTGTAGATACACTGCATCCGTAACAGCGCCATGCTCCATCTGAGGGTCTACGTCCCAGAACCGGCTGTGGTTATGAGAGACATTGTAGTGGATGGGCTACGGAAATTTCGACCACCTGGGGTCCGTTAACGTGCACTCACGTGCGCCGACCTACGCCAATATCATCATGGGGCAACTACAAGCACATCTTTTGAAATCTTCGCCGCTAAGACCTCGCACCTACCTCCGTTACATGGTGATATCTTTATTATTTGGGAACATGGTGTATAGTGCACTAAGCTCAATTTTTGAGCATTTTAACAACTTTCATCCCCGCATTAAGTTTTCCAGTGCACCGCTCTTCTAGTAAAATTGATTTCCTCGACACGATAGTATCCACTGAAAAAGGAAAACTAAAGACGACACTTTACAGAAACCCAGCGGATAGCCAGCAATACCTAGATTATAATAGTCATCACCCGCGACACTGCAAACAGGCGACATTTATAGGACAGGCAAGGCGCATAAGAAGGATTTGTAGCAACGACGCGGATTACGTTCACCACTTAAGCAATTTAAAGGCAACCTTAGCTGAACGAAATCACCCGCATGACGCTCTCAACAAGGCATACAATGACGCCGTGTAAACTAAATAGGACACCAGCACTAGAGAAAAGAGGCCCTAAAGCGCAGGCCAGCCATCCGCTAGCATTCATAACGATATACTCCAATATTCTTCCAAACACTGATTGATTTGTGGGGTTTAACGTCCCAAAACCAGCTCTGATTATGAGAGACGCCGTAGTGGAGGTCTCCGGAAATTTCGACCACCTGGGGTTCTTTAACGTGCCCTGACATCGCACAGCACACGGGCCTCAACATTTCGCCTCCATCTAAGTGCAGCCGCCGCGGCCGGGATTCGATCCCGCGAACTTCGGATCTGCAGCCGAGTGCCATAACCACTAGACCACCGTGGCGGGGCTATTCTTCCAAACATAAATAACATTCTTCGCAAATACTATCCAATACTAACAAGCAACGATCGCCTTAGAAAAGCGTTTCCGGAAATACCAAGAGTCACCTACCACCGTAATAGAAACTTTAAGGACCTGTTAGTACACGCCAAAGTAAACCTTCAGCGCACTGCCTGCGTAATAACTTGCTCCCGTCCCAGATGTAAGACTTGCAAGCATATTCAAAATGACCTTAAAGTTAAAAGCACGGGAAGTGACTATGTCCATCATATAAAATCAAGTTTCACTTGCACTAGTTCAAACGTTATTTACATGTTGGAATGTTCAATCTGTCGCAAGCGAAACTGTCATCGGCAAAACTGGTCAACCAATTAATGTTAGATTAAACGGGCACCGCGCGGACACCTCGAATAACCTGCCGAAGGCAGTGGCTCAGCATTTTAATTTGGCAGGTCATAATTTTGAGCAGCTCAACTCTACATACTTCAGGCAAACTTCCGCTCGCCGAGGGACAGGAAATACAGGGAATCGTATCTCATATACAAGTTGAATACCCTCCAGCCTACAGACATAAACCTTTCAAAGGGAACCGTTGAGTCCATTAGATACCGTGGGGGGCTAACAAAGACGCCAAAAGGTTAATGTATGCAGGAGCTAACAATGTTTCTTCCCGAAAGTCTACTTCCAGGTGCGGATCCCCTATCCAGTTCGACGAGAACACCGGCGTTAATCAATGTAGCCACATTTTTAGCAACAAGCTTTCGGTGAAATGCACTGTGGGTGCGGCGTGGGTGGTGCGGGGTTGGAGGGGGGACACATGCGATGGGTGCAATGCCTGTACCTAGCGTATGTGTTTCTTTTTTATATCCTGCTTTCTAGCGCGGCGCACACAATGTGTTTCCAAGATATCTACCATGAGCGGATTCTTTGGAAGCTTTCGTTCTTGCCATTTATATTAGTCACGCTACCACGTGTCACCCAACTTCACCTACACCCTACTGCCCCCCGCCCCCTTTGTACCCCCTTTTTTTGTTTGTTGTTGTTCGCATGTGCCGCCCTTCTCCTCTCCTTCTGTGGACGCGAGAGAGCGTGCAATGGCGTACATAAACGAACGCTGGAGAAGGCAGTCGCTGTCTTAACGAAGACAAGTCCACTTGTCGAAACGTGCGCTCCTGCGACATTCGCTGTTCCAAATCGTGTTTAGCGATCTGTTCATCGATTCAAGCGCTATCATAGTAATACATATTTTCTACTACCGTTCGGTATGCTTTTGTGAGACTGTTCTCGATTTCGTAAGAATACTACAAAGAACGACACTTATGATATCACATTGACGCCCCCGTACATATTGCATTTTTCTTCGTCAAAAACAGACGTCTGCGGTTTGGACTAAAGCGAGTGCTAACATTACGTCGCACATTGAGCCGCCACGGTGCGGCCGACGTTCGTGGTTAGCGCACGTTAAGCACAGTCATGAGTGGGTACTCACGCGCTTTGCACAAAGATCCTGATGCTACACGGGACACTTGCCTGAATGCTGAACAATTCATCATAGGCAATTTGTTCGATGACTGCTTCGCACAACACCAATTTCCACAATTGGTGGGACCTGCAGAATTTTCTTTTCCTTCACGTGTTGCTTTAGCTACGCAATGTCGTTACATGCATGACATGAACAATCCGCCTACATAAAGTGAACCTGACACCGTAATGTTGCTTAGTATGTATACATAATTTAACCTGACCTGATACACAATCAAAATTACTTTTTTTCTTTTTGCCACACGACGAGATTGAAGTCGTGAACGATGAAGTTTCCTGATCATGTGGACAATGTACGCGGAATATCGTTACCGCGTATGCGTAACAAAAGAGCATAGCCGGACGAACACAACTACTAAGGGCCAGTGTTCTCTCTCGCTCTCTAACACACACACATACAAATTAACATATTATATAATAGAATTTGTCGATTTTACACACACACGCACACACATACAAATTAATATATGATATAATATAATATGTGAATTTTACTCACACACGCACACATATACAAATTAACGTATAATATAATATGTGGATTTTACACACACACACCCTCAAATAAAGTAACATAAAAGAGAAAAAATAAGAAAACTCGCGCTGGTATTATTTTTTAGAAGAAATTCCATGCGACGCTGATGACGGACATATTGTTGACAAGAGCGGGCAGCTAATGAGAAATAACGCACAAAAAAAAACATACAAACGTACTGAACTTGGCTCCGCATTTCAAGTCCATAATGTCGCAAGAAAACACTGGTCACGCGATTCATTCTAGTGCTTAGTTTTTCACGGGGACTCAAGAATAGTCGTAAAAGAACGCAATGTATTGTAAAATGTACTCCGTCACGGTCATCGTGACGTAGAGTTAGAAAAACTAGTGCTTCTCCCACTCATGAAGCGCATCTAGGCAGCGCAAAGCACCATTTTCCCAATAAATTAAACAACCCTATTTACGCACTATGTAGTCCCTTTACAGGTGAAAAAAAAAAAAATACGCGATTTCAGACGAGTGCGAGCCTGTAACTCAAGAGAACGAAGTCTACATGCAGCGTCGCTTTCAGGTTCTCGTTTGTGACGATGTTGTTTAACAAAGCGCGCGCCGCTCGTGCAGGCTCGGTCGGGCGCGGTTGGCCTCCTATAGTGAAACAGCTGCGTGGCCTCGAAGCAGAAGAGTAAGGACACCTGCCACGGCAAGTCCGTGAACCCGCGTGGACGCGGACATCCAAACCGGAACTCGAACAGCTGTACTGCGGCGGAGACACGATGGCTCCGATCGTGATTGGGCTCATTGTACAGTGTATGATAACTGTAAGGGAGCGCGGTTCGAGAACCTGCGCACTGCGACGGAAACAAAAGATGCCGCCGTGCTCGCTTCCATTGGATAAGCGGAACGTACTAGGCCAATCGCTGGTTCCTTACCCTCCTTATCCCATAAATGTCGTCAGTGT
Source organism: Hyalomma asiaticum (assembly GCA_013339685.2). Classification (NCBI taxonomy): domain Eukaryota; kingdom Metazoa; phylum Arthropoda; class Arachnida; order Ixodida; family Ixodidae; genus Hyalomma; species Hyalomma asiaticum. The sequence goes on along the minus strand of CM023481.1, from coordinate 140,433,474 downwards.
GCTTCGAAGTGAGTTATCTACGAATTATCCAGGGCACACGCAATCTGCCGCATAACAATTTCGGTATAACGGACAAAGGTGCGTGTCTGACCCACGGCTTTCTGTTGTGGGACCACAGTCGCGTTGGACGACGTCTTATCTCATATATCATCTTACAATGCCTGATAATGGCTCGCCCTAAGTGGGAAATCGTAGAATCTATGTGTCGAAAGGCAACGGAAAATCAGGAAGGAGAAAAACAAATAAGGCAACAGTGCTAATCCCGTCGAGATGATCGCAAGAGGGCGTCGCCTTAAGGCTGATTATATTAGCAGCAACGAAAATTCGAAGTCTCTGTCACGTGGGGAGCGAGGTAAAATAGTGGCAGCGATGGGCTAAATGTTCGTCGCGAGCATGGTACAGAAAGCGCACGAACCTATTGGAAATTCGCACTTCGCTGATATTTCTAAGTACACTATTTGTTAGTATATCTTCCGAAACTGCCCGTTGGAGGACGACTGCAGCAACAACAAGCCCTATAAACCGCGAGCTTAGCGAGACGGCTTGTGTGCAGACGGACTGAGCAAGATGTATCCAGTTTGTTCCGGAACGATCGGGAGCGGTGTGGGGAGCGAAAGAGATATGTATGGAACGCCGTTATCACAACACATGAATACAAACAGACAAACACATACATACATACAAATAAACAAACAAACAAACGTGCGCACTATCACTCGCCTCAGGGAGCACACTCCCAAGGCGGAGCCGCGCCAACAACAAACAAGCGAATACATAAATGCGGAGGTTCGGATAGGGTTTGGAGAACCAGCTCGGCTCCCGTGGCACCGTTGCGGTAGCAGCGCAGTGTGCGCCAGCCTCTGCTGCGTTTTTCGTGTCGAGAATCGTGCGAGGAGGCCGCGTGGCTGCGAGTTTGTTGAACCTTAGCCGGCGGCGGCAGCCCACGAATCGCGGTTGGCCTGGTCCCCGCCTCTCTGGCCGCCGCCGTCGATTCGGATACACTCTCGCTAGCGCTAACGGCCCGCGCGTCCTCCTGGACCGGAATGCGGCGGCGGCCGGCGCTTTTATTTTTCTTCATCGCCGTCCCCTAGGGTGGCGTCTTGTCCGACAGGGAACGAACCCCCATCGCCACTTTGACAGCGGGGCAGACGGTGGCCCCCTTTTTCCGGCGCCGGGGAAAATTTAGCTCCCTGATCGGCGACGGGCGCCGATTGTTAAAAAAAAAAGAAACACACACACACACACACACACACACACACACACACACACACACACACACACACACACACACACACACACACACACACACACACACACACACACACACACTGCCGCTGGATTTGCCCCGCGCAGGGTCGTCGCCTCGGGCGGACGGAGAGAAAACGTCGGCTCGAGAGACGAGGTGAGCAGGAAACGGACGGCCGTCCTTGGGAGCCTGTTTACTCACAGTGGACCCGCATTTCGACGTTCCGCGCACCGGAAAAAACACCTCACGAGTCGAGTCGTCCAGCGTCCGACGGGCTTCCTGAAGCCGCTCATGTAGCCGAGTTGAAAAAAAAAAAAAAAGAATACAGTGTGGCGTAATAAGGTAAATTGAACATTTAAAGGGACTATGAAATACTTTTTGACCATTGTCAGAAAACGGCGCCAACCAGTCGTAGTCTCTTACGAACATGCTAGCCCAATATTATTGCACTGCACGCGCCAGGGAAAATGTATTTATTTCATTTATTTCTGGTGTTTTACGTCTCATAACCACGCTATCATTACGGGAGATGCCATAGTGGAGAGCTCCAGAAATTTCGACCACCCGCGGTCCTTTAACACGCACTGACATCGCACAGTACAAGGGCCTCAGCATTTCGCCTCCATCGAAATGCAGCCGCCGCGGCCGGGATTCGACCCCACTACATTCGGATCAGCAGCCGAGGATTCATAGCCACTACACCACCGCGGCGGGGCCCAGGGAAATTGTAATTTAGTTTGAAATACAACTGCATATTGCCCGCTCTTTGTTCAAGAACTTCAACATCAGAATCACGTCGCTCGACTTTTTCTGGTGTTCTTAAAAAGAGATACACATTTTCTTTTTATTCGTTAACTCAACGCAAACAAATGAAGCAGTACTGAGGGTGTTCCCGAGGTACTGAGATCGACAATGCTAGTCATGGCTTAAGCAACATAGTCGGTCTTCCTTGCGACGTCATTTGTTGAGAGATGAGCGTGCGGTTTCCAGCTGTATTGAAACCAAACTGCAAATTCCTTAGAGCGTGCAGTGCAACAGTATTTGGCTCACATGCTCACAGGAGCACCCGCGACTGATCGGCACCGTTTTTTGACGATGTTCAAAAAGTGCTGCAGGACCGTTTAAAGCTCAGTCGCGTTTAACGGTACTGTACGCAAACAGCGTGTAGTTGCAGATCAAAAACGCAATGTCTCTGAGAAAAAGCAGTTCCCCTGCATACATGAAGCTTCCTCCATTTCTGTACCTAATCATCTCCTAGAGGTTTGTCAGGTCTATTCGCGAGCTTTAAAATTCCGATCTATGCTCTTCTGCTACCAGTTCATTAAGGAAGGTGGTCACTGCATCCCCCGCCCCTCCTTCATGGTTTCCAAAACCATTTCACTCTAAGAAACTCCTTTCTGCTCGGGGATGACGTAGAAACCGTTAGGAACAAGGTCCGGACTATAAAGGGTGTATGATAAAAAGAAAATGTGGTTGATCCCTCCGTCATAGCAATCGGTATCCCACAAAAGTGAAGCTTGTCTTCGTGAAGCTGTGGAATGCATAAGCACCAATCTGGCGAATCGGGGGATGGTTTGGGTACTCTGGACATGTGAACACGTTACTTGTAAACATCAGCAGTACCTCGACACGGCACAGAGGTCCTCGATAGTAGTTGTACACCAGCGAAAGGTTCTCGAACGACTCACATTGCTCCGGAGACGCTGAAGTGCACGCACCAGAGCGCCCAGAAAACCTCCTATAACTTAGAGATGCCGTCCACAAACGGTGACACCTTGCAAGCGAAACCGAACGGGTTGTCAGCGGATCGTTTTGTGAACACACAGCCCACTGCAGCGAAAGGCGCAACATTTGCTTGTCTACGGCCGTCTTTGCGTTTCTGGAGCAGTGAGCGTAGCAACTCAACACACTTGGCCACATACGACACGTTTTGTAGCCGCCCCAGGTCTACTTTGCCCCAGGAACGCACCCTCACGACACCGCCACACCCCTACCTTCCGCGGCGATCGAAGCCCGAAGAGCCCCGCCACGGTGGTCTAGTGGCTATGGTACTCGGCTGGTGATCCGAAGGTCGCGGGATCGAATCCCGGTCGCAGGGGCTGCATTTCGATGGAGGCGAAATGTTGAGGCCCGTGTACTGTGCGATGTCAGCGCACGTTAAAGAACCCCAGGTGGTCGAAATTTCCGGCGCCCTCCACTACGGCGTCTCACACAATCACAGCTGGTTTTGGGACGTAAAACCCCAGAGATCAATCAATCAAGGCACGAAGGCTACCGAAGCGCTGGCTGCCGGCGCGCATTAGCACGGCAATCTGCTTCGCTCCATCGTTCCTAGATGGCGGTACCACCGCAGCGAACCTAAGCGAACCAAAAGTGCAGTGGAAGGGAGGCGATGTTCATTTAAGAGTAATTTTGGTTGCTAAACACCTTTACTATAACCGGACATTAGTTAGATGCAACTTGTAAAACGCTGTAGTGAAGATATAAGGCCCGTCTCTTCCCTACATGCCGTATGTTGCGGTGGTGTATCGGTAGCGCTTCCAGCTCCTATCGTCGCAACCCTGGTGAATGTGGGTTCTAGTCCGAGCGGGGGTGGTACTTTTTCATTGTAAATGCGTGTTCATTTTTTTTTCAGACATCCACCTCCGCTACGGAAGTACGGCAGCGATTTCTTGTTGGATGCCGACATAAAACAATTTCGTGTTAAAATTGCGATCTGGATGGATCCACGATGATAGACCACAGTTCCACGGAAAGGATTTCCTCGGCTGCTGTAATGGATGGCTCGCTATAGTTATCTTAGGGTCTCACAAAACGAATGACATTGATCGCAATGTGTTTGGCATGAAGCCCAAGAAAATAACACATTTATAACCTAAAGTACGTTCACCATGATCTTTGGTGTGTTAATTGGGTGAGCTTGTTTGAATGACTTAGAGAAATGGTTACAAAAAAATGATGAATTCTGAAGCTCGCGTCAAGATAAGATGAAATGCATGAGTGAGTTATGTAGAGAAGTGAAAGGTGCTTCATGTTTGTGAAGGACTGCTTTTTCATAAATATTATGTTTATAATTTTCTATTATTAAGAGATTCTGATTTTCTGCATGACCCTCGCATATACTCTGCCAAAATCCTGTTGTTCTTCGGGAAGTGCTGCTAACCTTCACGGCAGCTGAAAATTATACGCACTTCGCTTTTAGGACGACACTTGTGCTTGCTGACCCGGTTTCATGACTAGTTCATCGCTTGGGTGCGCATCCCTGTAAAATTCATGACGCGCTCAACTCTGGATCCAGGCTGACTCGATACCGCACTCTTTAGTGAAGTTAAAGAACATTCGTAAATGAGAATACCGGGAAGAAATGTAAAATTTTGCGCAAACTTGGCGTCGTCTCAACACTACTTAACTACGGGTTCGTGTCTGTTTGCCCGCACTGAACTAGACGCCTTTCGGTCAAGCAAAACAATATTTTATGGCATGTAGCGCATACTGAATGCAAGATCAGTAACGCCGGTTAAACACCCACATCTACATGGTGATATACGTTAATTCCTAACTATGTGCAACTCATATTAACCTTAATCTCTCAATTTTCAATGTACCTTCACATTGTTAAATCTCCGTACGCTCACTGCAATTTATGTGTGCATCGCATCCCTCGGCTGTGCAGCCGCGTGACGGCCTGCAGGGTTCGTCACGCTGTTCATGGCCGGAGCTCTTCCTGCTGGTCTCCAGCATCGCGTACGTTTGAACGGAAATAACTGCATAACTGGCGCACATTGTATTTTGTTTAGAGGATACAAGTATTTTATAAAAATGCTAAGACAGTATACGGCATTTGGACGTTTTCGAAATGAAACTCTATACGTCGAGGCAAAATACTTTTGCGCTCTCAAGGAGACATTAACATGGCTTGTTAGAAAAGAGCTTTACTTAACTTTTTTATCTCAACTTGAAGGCAGTTTACATGGAAGAATGGTAGGGCGTAACAAAATATTGCACGTCCATCTTTGAGAAATTAAAACAAAAATAGCATGCAATTTGAGATAATCACTGAATTTCAGAGGCGATATCGAAACTGAGCACGCTGGACTAGCAGATAATTACGGATGCTCTGTTACGCCAGACCGCAACTTCCTGTGACGGAGAAGCGACGAGATTTCAATGAAGGTTCATCGCGTCATGCAGTATCTCGTAGTGGAAAGAGGCGAGTCGTCTCGTTTGCACCACCGGATCACCTTTACCTTTGAGTGTGATGTTCCTTTCGCGCTGCGCGCATGACAACCGCAATTTCTACCTTCTTGTTCTTTCAATGAACATTGTGTAAAGCTCGGAGGAGGCACATCGGCGCTTGTTCTCGAAGACAGAGCTACAGGTGAACGTGTTCTTTCCGCCTATTCATCGTTCAAAAAACGATTCCGCCCTGTGAAGTTGGGCGACAAGCGACGCTGTGTGGTGCAGCACGGCGGTATCACTGCATGTTTAACACCATCTTGCCCAAGAACAAGGGGGTAGCCATGGGGTGCATTTCTGCGTCGGAACAACCGCCTGAAGTTTCCTGACCACTGGATACCCCTCAGCTTCTCTCCCAAGAGGGAGGCTAACAAGATGAGCGTCGGGTTTGCTGCCCTGCGCTGAGAAAGGAATAAATGGCCGACATAGGACGGAATACAGAGAGATGAGGAGCAATCCTGCACGCACTTGTACGAACGCCTGGAAAGAGTCCAATAACCTTAGCTGCGGGAAACGGCATCGAGACTAGCCGGTTGGGTACCATTTCGAGTGGGTATTAAATAGCGTTGAAAGGCCTGCGAGTTGGTACTGGCACATCTTCTCGTAAACTGCGCCGCAGACAGGACACAAGAAAGAGCGAAAGATAGACAAACGCAGACTCACAACTGATTTATTTAGAGACTTGATCGAGTTTAAATAGTCGTCACAATGATCGCAATTGCACAGCACGTGTTCAACAGTTTTCTTCAGTTCCGCAAAAGTCACAGCGTCAGCCGTCCCTGTTCGAAACTATGCCGTCGTAAATGCCACCTCCATCCTGAGAAGGCATAATAACGTTGCCCTGGAGCGTGAAATTTTTGATGGAAGATGTAGCTTCAAATTAGGATCCAGTTCATGTAGGTGGCACTTTCGATAACTGTAAGAGACGACCAGTGAGAGCGCGTAATCCAAAGAGCCGGTAAATAAAATTGTCTTGCAGCATCCGTTCTTGTCAGAAGGATCGGAATCACTCGAGTTTCCTCATGAGCGCACAGGGCTGCGTCGTCGGCTAATTTATTTCCAATGATATTGGCATGTCCTGATACTCAATGAAATATAGTATCGTGTCCTTTCGCTAGAACCTGAGACGGTGACGATTTCTTATGTCATTCGTTCACCGATCGCTCGTGAGGCACCCTCCGAAGAGCAAATCGCAAATTCTAAAGCGATGCCTTCTAGTCGCAACCGTATGACCCATTAGCATGTAAACTAATGTAAAATGCAAAAAGAAAATGCCGATTGATTAACACGCATATTCGAACAACCTTCGCTTTCGTTCTGCTCCGTGCTTTACTACACGCATGAATTACTTCGATCACCACTACTTACTGCCACGAAACGTGGTGTATGAAAGAGAGAGAGAGAGAGAGAGAAAAGCCGGCAAACTTTTACGTTGAAGGTTGGTTGTAAACTAATACAAAATGAACAAAAAGCTTCTCGATAACAATTTCCAGCCCACTTTTTTTTTTATTTCCATATGCCACATTTCTTCACCGTAGGTAGCGCTCGTTGAAGGCATCAGGCAGAACGAAAGCGAAGGTTATTCGCATATGCACGCTAATCAATCGCCATCCCGCGAAAGCATTTCAGAAACAGGAGGAAAATACGAAAGCATGTATATCTCCTATATGGTCGTGGCAACAGGTATTTCCGCCTACGGCGATGCCTACAGGAAGGACGTCCACCAGCTTCTCCTGCGGCACGCGGAAGAGAGACGGCGTCGATTCCGTTGGGTAAATGAGCGACTGAACAATCACGCGGTTCCCACACTCAGCAGGCACATATGGCGTCGCGTGACAGCTATGGGCGTCCTCGACGCAAGCATGCTGGATATATGTACGCCAAATGGACCACCACCAAGCTTGCAGGGCAAGCCAACCTGCAGCCGAAGTGAGCTGAGAAACCGCCACGAGACGTATACATAGTTACATCGGCGAAGTCGGCGCAGTTATTTATGACAACTGTCGAAACGCTGAGGTTCTTTCTCCCTGTTATGCGTATTTTCTGTGAAAGTTGGTGTGTATCGCGGTGTTCGCGGTATTAGACGTCAACGCAACCCACGCAGGAGTTTCTTTATTTAATGCGAAACGCTATTTGATAACTTTTCTGGGGTTGCGGAAGCAGTTTTTATGTCAGCATTAGGAAAAGAAATTTGCCGAGATAACACCGGAAAAAAAGAAGAAAGAAAATACTTCTATTATGCAAGGTAGGACATACACTCACCACATCAAACTGCATTAAATACGCAATACACGCTGCGGAACATTAGCTAAAAGAGTGCATATGTTGTGTGCAGCCTACCCTACTTATTTGCGTAACCCACAATGTTGGCTAACTGTCGGTTGCTAATAACATACATAAATAATACATTAAATAGTAATGTTGCTTCTACCTCACTCCGATAAATGCTTCGTGTACTAAGACGGTTCTCCTTTGGAAAATTCCTTCCATCTCCTTTTCTGTTGTAGCGTAAAAAAGGCATTGCTTGACTTCTTGGGTTTTACACCCCAAAACCGCGATATGATTATGAGAGACGCCGTAGTGGAGGTCTCCGGAAATTTCGACCGCCTGGGGTTACTTAACGTGCACTGACATAGCACAGTACACGAGCCTCAACACTTTTCGTCTTCGTCTAAATGCAGCCGCCGCGGTCGGGATTCGATCCCGCTGCCTTCGGATCAGCAGCCAAGTGCCATAACCACTAGACAACCATGGCGGGGTGTAAGCAGAGTACTATTTACAAAGTAATACGTTTTGTGCACTTCATAAAACAGGTGATATATTCTATTTGTCCACTTGCTTTTTGTTCAGCCCGTAAACTGCACGCGTTGTTTCGTGTTTTACCGGCGCCACGTTGGCGTTCAGGTACAGGAATTTGCATGTGGATGCTATAGTAAAAGAACAGCAGACAGACAGCAACGCAATCTGCGTGGGAGCCGCGTGATCGATCAGAGCGTCGGTGAAAACGCACAAGTGGTGCCATTTGATGAATCATGCCCCCTCCCCTCCTAAGAACAGCTTGCAAATGGATCGCTGTAATACTTCCGTGACAAATGGTGTGAGAACATCGCTTACATCATGGCTGCGCTGCCTTCCATGCTTCACCTGATGAATATGACTCACGTAATTTTGCGAAGGACTACCTTGTCTTTGTCTTAAAGGCGGCGTAAAGCGAATGGGGCACTGTTAATTACCCTGCGTGAGAAGTCTTTATATAGCCGCTTCGGCAGCGTGTGACGAAACTCTGTCAGCCATTTCAGACAAGGCAAAATTTTACGGATTTAGGAGAGCAATGCTTTGGGCGAGTCGGTGATAGATGACAAGATTGAAAACCTTGAACAAGAGTAGCACGGGGAAGGCCGCGCTTCGTCTGCAATCTCTCCATTCTTGGCTAGTATTTACGAAAGTACAACACGCCAAAATTGTTCGTAAGATATATCAGGCAACCCTGATGCTGGACATATAAATAAAAATAAATAAATATCATTAGCGACTCGCACTGACCGATGGGAAAAGCCTTTACGAAAGAGAGGTTGTCTGAATTCGGCCCCTTGGGGCAGTACTCCCAAACTACTTGAAAAAATGAAGCGCAAAGTAACACACGGACAGGCAAAGAGCACAGGACGGGCGCTAACTTCCAACTGTGTTTATTGAAAAAAACGTACGTACATATATACAAATCACCAGAGCGTCCAAGGGCATGACACTCGCGATAATCATAAAACTAAGCGGGAAATCATATCTAGAAACATTGTGGCATGAAATTATATCTGGAAACATTGCTTAAACCAGAATGCTCCGTGACTTTTTTTGGCAGTTAAACGCCTGTCCATCAGATTACAAATGTGATGCTGCTGGAGGAAGGAAAAAAAAAAGGGGGCTGAAGAAAGCAAAAAGGATTGCTTGCAGATTGTTTGTAAGATTGGTTCGTATATAACGACAACAACGGTTCTGCATGACACAGACACTGGGGAACAGTCCGTCAAACATCAAAGCGGTGCATCATTATGGATAACAGGCGAAGCATCCCGAGCATAATCAATAAGAAAAAGAAAAAAAGGGGGCACAAAACAATAAACGCTGAAGACATGAAAAAAAAAACATAAAGAAACATTAAAAAAATTTTTTCCCCAACCCGAAGCACGTGTGCTCCTAAAACAAGAGATGTGACGAGAAAACAACAATACTTGGCGGTCCAATGGGGTGCGTCACATAAACAAGAAAAAAAAAACCGGCAAAACGACAACAATACGTAAAGGTCCAATGGGGTGGGTCATGTAAAGAAGAAAAAAAAAAACCGGCCAGAAAACGGCAGAAGGACTTAAACGTACAAGGAGGCGTCAATAAAACAGGAAGTGTAAAATCAACACCAACCGAATGGCGTGAAAATTTAAAGGTGTCCTTCCAGTAAGGTCACTTCACTATTCAAGCGTGTTGTTGAAGGCGTGCTAATGCAGTTGTCACCGGCCTTTAAAATGTAGTAGGCTTCAACTATCTCTCTTTCCGTCCTATCTGGTGCCCGCTCGGCTGCTGATCCGAGGGTCGCGGGATCGGATCCCGGCCGCGGCGGCTGCATTTCGATGGAGGCGAAATGTTGAGGCCCGTGTGCTGTGCGATTTCAGTGCACGTTAAAGAACCCCAGGTGATCGAAATTTCCGGAGTCCTCCACTACGGCGTCTCTCATAATCAGAACTGGTTTTGGGACGTTAAACCCCACAAAACAACAACAACATATCTGGTGCCCGCTTCTTTATGAAACTTGTGCGCGCAAACTCATGTGTGCACCCGCATCTTTCGCAATGCTCGGCCAGGTGTGCCCCCGAGTTTTTCTTAACATTCAACGCATGCTCTCTGGCCCTCTCATTGAAAGACAGACCTGTTTGCCCTATGTAAACTCTATCGCAGCTGAGGCGGATCTTATAAACGGCTTTTGTTTCACATTCGGTAGTGTCATGTTTCTTATCACATTTCTTGCTCTTACTTTTTGACGTCATGGGGCATACGTTTGAAAGTTTGCATGGAGCCGTGACCACGACATTGACATTGTACTATGAGAGTACCTTTATCAAGTGGTGCGAGATACGGTGTACGTACACCGCATCTCGCGTGAAGCTGAAGCTCAATGATGATGATGACTTGCGGGGTTTAACGTCCCAAAGCCAGCTCTGATTATGAGAGACACCCTAGTGGAGGTCTCCGGAAATTTCGACCACCTGGGGTTCTTTTACGTGCTCTGGACATCGCACAGCACAGTGGCCTCAACATTTCGCCTCCATCGAAATGCAGCCGCCGCGGCCGGGATTCGATCCCACGACCTTCGGATCTGCAGCCGAGTGCCATAACCACTAGACCACCGTGGCGGGGTAAGCTGAAGCTGAAGAAAACGCGTGAAGCTGAAGCTTTTTTAGTGGTAGCGCAGCAGAAGGCAAAGGAGAGCCCTCCTCCTGCCGACGTTACAGGAGCCCAACCGGAGCCCCGTTCGCAGCGCTGCCATCGGTCGCGAGCGAGGCGAATGTGTACAGCGTACCGTCGTGACCGCAATACGAGGGCGCCCAGAATTATGTAACGGTTTTATTTCAATGGTATACCGCAGTGCACTTCTTCAATAAGTCAGATAGAGCTCTGTCCACTTCATCATCGCGAATTTGGCTTGTCGCGCCAATCGACGAAAAATAATAATAAGAAGAAAGAATCGCATGAGGGGAATCCACACGTTGTATTAGCGAAAATTTTCTGTGGCAGTGCAGCGGAGCCTGTAGCCGAAGTACGCACTTTCTTTGCTCCCGCGTGTAGTCCACGAACGCTAACTTTTGAACGCTACATAGAATAACACAAAACACGTCACTTACTTCTTTTCTTTTTACGTTGAAGATTCTTTCATTTCTTTGTAGCCTTTCATTGTCTTGTCAGGTCGCTTTCGATTAAAGTTACAAATAACTAAACATCCATACCGCTATAACGCATGCGATATCATAAGCTGGAGAACGGGGTTCATATTGTAACCTGTATACATCGGAAACGCATGCTGTGTGCGTTCGCAGCACCGAAATAAAATATGCCCGCTAACGGACTATACTTGACGTACACTCTTAAAAAAGGTAGTGCTACTCACTAGTTTTTAGGTAGTATATGCTTGTCACAACATTCGCTATACCTAAGCAGTAACTGCAGCTAGTGAACGAGAAGGTAGTAACGTTGCTACCATGCCATTTACTACCTGCAGTTACTGCCTACAGGTAAGGGTAGCAACAGTTATGTTTTCCTTGTTCGTTTTCTCCTTGATGTGGACTGAAGTCCCGTCAAGAAGATGATCGACGTCGATGAAGCAGGAGGCAGGTTGGAGGTAATGAACTTGAAGGTATATTGTAGCAAAATATTTACAGTCATATGTACATCTTGCCGAAGCACACTGATGATAACATAGACATCAGCAGCGTCTTACTCTTCTACTTAACTTTTCTTAAGTTAGAGCCTAGAACACTGTTACTACATACAACGAACCTAGTCTCACTGTTCGACCACCGAGTGGTTACGGCCCAGACAGAAGTTGCATCGTACGGAGTCTTACTGATCGATCAGTTAAGTGATTACAGCCTAGACTGAAGGGAAACGAATCCCGTCCAGTCTTTAGTACCTTGCGGTGACAAAGAAAAAGGGGAGGTGGCCACTGCTGGTCCGCCTCAACCTTCTGTCATCCAATCTGTTTATCCTCAGATTAAGCCACTCCCTAGTGGGCTGTCCCTAATCCCGACAGCAGCGTCTTTGCAGTTTAAACAGGCATTTTGGCATTCTTTCCCATCATGGCTCTCCCTCTCCTTATCCCACGCTCTCAGATATTCTCACAATCGAAATATCGGTATCGTAGCAGCCCTGCGGCATTCGGGCCATCTCCCACGCTCATCCAGTCGAACCCTGTCGTTCCAGGAAACACAGCGTGTCTTCGCCTTTCCCGCAGTTCGGACCTTGCACTGCTGGGACTCAACCCTTTGTTCCAGTCGGCGCGCCGAGAGCGCATGCCGGTCGTTAAAGAATTGGTTGGGCCAAGCGCATTGTCGCTTCAAGCGAGGGCGCACTTCTCATGCATTGTCCTCCTACGCGTCCGAGCTGCTCTTCCCCGAAACGGCCACTGAGAGGACAAGTATGGTCGCGCAGCCGCGACCCCCCCTAGCGACGTTCAGCGAAAGGGAAGGGTCTCGTACCAGGAACCCCTGGGGGCCAGCGTGGGAGACCAGCCGCTCAATGGGAGCAGTTTGCTTTCCATTGATAATTGCTGTCCAAGACCATGCAGAGAGAGAGCCGAGAAAGAAGCTTTGTATAGCGTACAGTGCTACGCCGTTCCTTCTGCACGATCGCCTTATGAGCGGCAACATAACACGTCCCCCCTTAAGAGTACGCTGGGCTGTTCTACGCTCAGTGGTACGATAAATCACTGCCGCGATTAGGTCACTGGACTTTCTAAGCATACAACAGCATACACAAACATCAAACACAATTGCGAGACAACACGACAGGAGAATACAAGAAACGAAAACAAATACATGCTAAACGATCAAGCACACCATTGCTGCTTCAAGCAGTAAGATCACTAGTGTCTGTTTCTTGGATTGTCAATCACACAGTCCACAATATACAGCAGCGAGTGGGCAGGAACATTCACGTCCCCCCCTCAGTTGGCATGGCACTGTTATTCTGATGGCTTCCACAAACTATTCTGGAGCCTCGATAATGCATCCGCATTCCCGTTACATATACCCTTCCGATGTTGTACCGAGACATGATATCGCTGTAAAGCCAGCGCCCATCTTGTCAATTTCGCCCCGTGCGGAGTAGAAGTTGTAAGGTACGACAGCGGATTGTGGTCGGAAACGACGTTTACTATGGCACCGAAAAGCCAGTAGTCAAACTTCTTTAAGGCCCATATTATTGCGAACGCTTCCCTCTCAATTGTCGACCAACGCATCTGGGTCGGTGAGAAGCGGTGGCTTGCAAAGGCGATAGGCTTCTCTTCTCCCTCAGCTGACATTTGCGCCAAACATGCTCCCGCCGCCGTAGCTGAGGCGTCTGTGAAAAGCCAGTAGGGCTGAGATGGCTCTGGTGTGTTTAGCGCCACGGCCTCGCACAAAGATTGTTTGAGCATCTCAAATGCTGCCTGAGCTTCCTCCGGCCAGGGTATCTTATTAGGTACCGCTTTCTTTGTTAACAGCGTGAGCGGGCTCGTCACCTCTGCATATCCTCGGACGTACTCGCGATAGTAACCGCACAGTCCTAACAGGCTGCGTAGTTCCTTTTTGGTGCGCGGTGGTACCAGGTTCTTAATCGCTGCTATTTTTTCAGGGTCTGGTGCGTGTGTCCCTGAACCGACAATATGCCCCAGGTAATGTATATGGGATCGCGCAATCTGACACTTCTCCGGACTGGCTTTCAGTCCCGCCTTCTCTAAGACATTAAGAATAATGTCGAGATGCTTTAAGTGCTCCTCCCAAGTGCTAGAAAAAATAGCAATATCATCAAGGTATGCCGTGGCATACATTTGATGTTGCGACAAGAGTTTATTCACCATTCTTTGAAAGGTTGCCGCGGAATTTTTTAGCCCAAAAGGCATCACTTTCCACGCGTACTGACCCTCGTGCGTTACAAACGCGGTGAATTTCTGACTCTTCTCTTCCATCGGTACCTGCCAGTACCCGCGTCTAAGGTCCACTACCGTAATGAACTGCGCTCTGCCTACTCGGAAAATCAATTCCTGAGGATTCATCATAGGGAACGCATCCGCTTTGGTGACGGCATTTAACGCCCTGTAGTCCACACACATGCGGATAGTCCCATCCTTTTTTCCGACGCATACTACCGGGTGTGCAAACTCACTCTCCGTGGGGTAGATCAACTTCCAAGTCAAAAGTTCGTCAACTTGCCGGCTGACTTCCTTCTTTAATAGTTCCGGCACCCGATAAGGAAACACCTTTTTTGGCTGGTGGCCCGGTTCTATTTCTATCCTATGTTCGTCTACCTTCGCTATACCCGGAGTGCCGTCAAAGAGTGTGCAATGTCTTTGGAACACCGCCTGTATTTCCGCCTGCGCGTCAGCATCAAGGTGAGCAACCTTCTCGCTCGTTAGCACTAGCTCTTCCCGCTTTATAGTGGTTGGTTGTGGAGCATATTCCACCTCCCCAAAATCATGGTCCTCATCGAAGACTACCCCAATATGACTGACCCTTGTATAGTAAGGTCGAATGTTGTTGGCGTGGACACTTTTCACCTTTCCCTCAGATGTTTCAACGCGGTAAGAGTGTTCGCGCTCACGTCCAACCACTGTGAATGGGCCTAGCCATTTAGGTGACATCTTACAATTCCGATCATTGTCGAAAACCACAACCTGGTCGCCAACGTTAAAAGCTTTGAGCCTGGTGCTGCGATTATAGGCACTGGCGTAACTCTCCTGATGAGCTGCACTAGTTAGCTCAGCAATATTAGCGGCCGTCTCGAGCTGCTCCTTAAGTTGCTGTAAATACTTAGCGGGGCTTTCTCTCAATGTTGCGGGCACCGGCATTTCTCCCGTCCACGTCCTCTGCAGTATTAGAAGCGGTCCCGTGGGATTCCTTCCATACAATAGACGAAACGGAGCTACTCCGGTTACCTCATGGGGAACTTCCCGATAAGCCCATAAAACCATTGGGATCAATTTGTCCCAATTCTTGGAGTCTCTCTGAATGACATGATACAACATGTTTTTCAGTACTCGGTTCCACCTCTCTACAACTCCATTACTCTCTGGGTGTTCTGGGGTTGAGAACCTTGGCGTGCAACCTAATTTCTCCATCATCGTTTGCGTGAGCTGAGATTTGAAATTAGTGCCCTGATCGGAGCAGATCATCTCCGGAACGCCTGTGCGACTGAATATCTCAATCAGTGCATCGCAAGTCGCCTTAGCAGTCAAAGAGCGCAGTGGAACCACCTCCGGCCACCTCGTGCAAAGGTCCACTAAGCACAGCGCGTACTTATGCCCTCTCGCTGACGGTGTGTCTAGGGGTCCGATCACATCTACATTGACAACTTGGAAAGGGTGCTCGGGTCTAGTGAGCGGAGTTATAGGCACTTTATCTGTGCGACGCCTGTCTGACCGAATTTGACATTCATGGCACGAACGACAATGCTCTAATATCTCCTTCGCCATACCTGGCCAAAAAAAATTATACCTAATGCGAGCTCTTGTTTTCTTTGGCCCCAGGTGCCCCCCGCATAGCGACTCATGGGCTAAGTGCATCACCTCAGTGCGCTTATCTTTGGGGACAACTAGCTGACTCACTCGAGTGCCTGCTATTGAGTCGCAGTGATATAACAGTCCGTCTGAAATGAACATGCCGGATTTCCCACTACGCGCATCTTCCCAACATTTCTTTAGCGTAGTGTCACCCAACTGCACTTTGCGGAACTCTTCTCTCTGGCCTAATGATGCCTCCCTTTCTTCATCAATTTGCGCATCTTCGCCGGAAACGTCTTTCTTCTCCAAAGTAAGATTGCATGCCACGACCTTTGGTTTCTCTACTGCTTGTTCTGCCTCGGGAGCAGGCTCGGCCGGTGCTCGACAGGGTGCCAGAGGGCTGCTGGCCTTCGACAAAAGTTTCCAATCTTCCTCGGTCAACAAACAATCTGTGCCCTCGACGAGCTCATCAGTTAACGCGCAGAGTAGGTCGACGCTCTGAGGCTCCGTAACCTCTCGCGGGCTATTTAATTTGACCGGCAACGTAACTAGCCTTGCCTCGATAGTTTTACCAAAAGCAGACACCAATCTCACCTTGCCAGACGGCTCTACTAAACTTCTCGGAAGCAGACTCTCCCGAAAGACAGTTATTTCACTCCCTGTATCCAAAATTGCATCTGCGGATATACCTGCACATGATACGGGAATTAACTGCAGTTTATTTGTGCCTTCACCCTCGTGTTTTAGAGACTTCACCTTTGCGCTAAGTACTCCATCAGGTATTTCAGTTTCCGTCTCGTGGGATAACGTTACCTTTTGGACCTTCCGCTTTGGCTCGGTAGCCTTCTTCGGGTTGCTCTCCTTATCACTAGACTTCGGGCACTCTTTAGCGAAATGGCCTGAGCCGTGACATAAGTGGCACTTCAGAGCCCCTTTCTCTACTCGTGTCGCCGGCTTCTGCCCCATTTCTACAGTTGGTTGCTTTGAAGCACGCCCTTTTCCTTTCGCTTGTTCGAAAGTTTGCAGCACTTTAGCGATCTCAGTTGGCCTAAGCCATCCCTCGCCTTCTCTTAGTCTCACATACTCAAGACCCTCCGTGCTAAGGCCCGATTTTATGCGGTCAGCAACCATGAGTTCTGCCATCACTTCTACCGTGTTGGCCTCTCTCACTTGGAGGTAGTAGGAGAAATAAGTTTTCACGCGCGACGCGAACTGCGCCCACGTCTCTTCCTTCCGCTTTACCGATCTTTGGAACCTCTGCAGATACTCTGCCGGAGAAAGCTTCAGTTCCGTCAGTACTGCTGCTTTAACTGCCTCGTAATCTGCACTCTCTTCAGAGTTGAGGTTACGCAGTAAGTAACGAACTCGTTCAGTTAGTGCTGGTATAACCAAATGCACGCGACTCTCATACGGTACTTGGTAAGTAGCAAATAGTTTTTCTACTTCCTCAAACCATAATGGCACATCCGCGTCACTCGGCAGGCGGAACCCTTTCAGCACTTTTGCACATTGCTGGACAGAATCGAAACACCGTCGCCCCCGATCGCCCGTCTCCGACCCAGAGTTGGACAACGTGCCATTGAGACGTTCCGCGTTCATTCTGGTTTGCAATAGCTTTTCATACTCAATCTGGAGATTGAGCTTTTGAATTTCAAGTTCGAGCGTTCTCGTTTCACTTGAATTCGGCAAAACCTGAGATGCCAGCTGCATCGATTCTTGCCTCTGAGTAGGCACTCTCGCCTCATTTGACTGGTCAGAATTTAGAATACCATGATTTGATGGCTCTCGATTCCGATCCATTGCTACCGCACTCGCACCTTCATCTCCATTAGACTCCATTGTTTCAGCACCCCCGCGTGTTCTCACCATGTGCTCTACACATAAACTGCCATGCCAACTAGAGAAAAACGCAAGAAATCCTGCTCACCCTTTGCTGTATGCACTGTCGTTCCTGGATCTCTTCCACGGTGCCGGAGTTGGCTGCTGTGGGATCGTCTCGACGTTGCCGCTGGTGGCTGACGGATGCCTTGCCCCTCGGTCTCCTCGGCACTGGTCCGGTGTATGGTGCTGTAGAGCTTCGCCGATCCCTGTCCGACTGCGCCAGTTATGTTTTCCTTGTTCGTTTTCTCCTTGATGTGGACTGAAGTCCCGTCAAGAAGATGATCGACGTCGATGAAGCAGGAGACAGGTTGGAGGTAATGAACTTGAAGGTATATTGTAGCAAAATATTTACAGTCATATGTACATCTTGCCGAAGCACACTGATGATAACATAGACATCAACAGCGTCTTACTCTTCTACTTAACTTTTCTTAAGTTAGAGCCTAGAACACTGTTACTACATACAACGAACCTAGTCTCACTGTTCGACCACCGAGTGGTTACGGCCCAGACAGAAGTTGCATCGTACGGAGTCTTACTGATCGATCAGTTAAGTGATTACAGCCTAGACTGAAGGGAAACGAATCCCGTCCAGTCTTTAGTACCTTGCGGTGACAAAGAAAAAGGGGAGGTGGCCACTGCTGGTCCGCCTCAACCTTCTGTCATCCAATCTGTTTATCCTCAGATTACGCCACTCCCTAGTGGGCTGTCCCTAATCCCGACAGCAGCGTCTTTGCAGTTTAAACAGGCATTTTGGCATTCTTTCCCATCATGGCTCTCCCTCTCCTTATCCCACGCTCTCAGATATTCTCACAATCGAAATATCGGTATCGTAGCAGCCCTGCGGCATTCGGGCCATCTCCCACGCTCATCCAGTCGAACCCTGTCGTTCCAGGAAACACAGCGTGTCTTCGCCTTTCCCGCAGTTCGGACCTTGCACTGCTGGGACTCAACCCTTTGTTCCAGTCGGCGCGCCGAGAGCGCATGCCGGTCGTTAAAGAATTGGTTGGGCCAAGCGCATTGTCGCTTCAAGCGAGGGCGCACTTCTCATGCATTGTCCTCCTACGCGTCCGAGCTGCTCTTCCCCGAAACGGCCACTGAGAGGACAAGTATGGTCGCGCAGCCGCGACCCCCCCTAGCGACGTTCAGCGAAAGGGAAGGGTCTCGTACCAGGAACCCCTGGGGGCCAGCGTGGGAGACCAGCCGCTCAATGGGAGCAGTTTGCTTTCCATTGATAATTGCTGTCCAAGACCATGCAGAGAGAGAGCCGAGAAAGAAGCTTTGTATAGCGTACAGTGCTACGCCGTTCCTTCTGCACGATCGCCTTATGAGCGGCAACATAACAGCAACCAAAGTTAGTAACTTTACGACCATGGAAATGTTTTATCGGGCTTATTATGATTCGGTTTATTTTGCTGTTTACGTTTCCATATTAAGTAGACTGTTGCAAAAGAATAACATCAAATGAGAATGAGCTGTACTGCGTTCTCCGGTGACAGTGATTGTTATAACTAATTAAGTCGTGTTTCACTAATTACTTATCGCTACTTACGTGACCTCATTAGCGCCGTTGATACACTGCACTTATAATTGAATAGATACCAGTGCGGACACAAACA
The DNA here is from genome assembly GCA_013339685.2 of Hyalomma asiaticum. Classification (NCBI taxonomy): domain Eukaryota; kingdom Metazoa; phylum Arthropoda; class Arachnida; order Ixodida; family Ixodidae; genus Hyalomma; species Hyalomma asiaticum. The sequence continues at coordinate 140,414,255 of CM023481.1, read as the reverse complement.
TGTTCGAACCAGGGGGGCGATCGGAGGTCGTTGTTTGCGAACGCGGATGGTTCTGTTCGCTTTTCGCTGCATGTCATTGACCGTGGTCATGCTCACCTCGTAAGCAGCGGGGCGCGGCCACGGTTTTGCATTACCAAGTTTTCTCTACACGTAACACATTTACGCCCGTGAAAAAAAAAGATTCTTCGTTTTCATAAAACAGTCCTATTCATTTGAAGAAGAAAAACATTTCGTTTTGCAATACATTGTCTAAAAGAAGACAATAAAAAGAGCTCGTCAATTTTGGGCATGATCACCGCTTGCCCATTGGCTGCTCTCGCCCTCTCATTCTCGCCTATTTTATGGCTCACCCTGGCATGAAACAGTTCCCACTCAAACAAAGGACAGGGACCAATCCTGGAAGCCTGCGCCGCACTCAGTCGTGCAAATCCGCAACGCGCACAACGAAAGCCGCGCCTCCACTTCGTGACGTTACAGCGAGCGAACGCGTTGTGTTCCGAACAAAAATCTCCGATCGCGTCCCAGAAAGAATAATCCACACTACCGCACAGCTAGAGAAAGGAAAAAAGCTTCTACACGACATACACTCCAACACCAAAGTTAACGCTATTTATGGCCATACTTAGGGATGCACACGTTGTACCGGTGAGCAGACATGGATTCAGAGAATTATATATATATATATATATATATATATATATATATATATATATATATATATATATATATATATATATATATATATATATATATATATATATATATATATATATATATATATATGTGTGTGTGTGTGTGTGTGTGTGTGTGTGTGTGTGTGTGTGTGTGTGTTACATTTTCCACATGCGCATCCACCTTGCACGAGACTCTTATTTCGACATGATCCGATCAATTTTAGTTTGTCTAAGATATGCCTAAGCCTATCGAAATTACCGCACAATAGTAGAGCTTACTAACCTGTCACGTACGCATGTAGTGACAGTTACTACCACTGACACACTTAGGAGTAACGACAAATTTACGGCCTCGCGCATGCGTAGGGTATAGTAAAGGAGAAAAGAAAAAGGTAGTAAAGGCGCTAAAACACTAGTAACCCCTCACATTACTAGCTATTCTGCTATTTTTTTAAGAGCGCAGTAACACATGTGGAGAAGCTCTGCCCACGTGCGTTCGCTGTGCTGCCACAGAAAGTTGTCGCTAGGTGTAGGAAATGCCTGCACATGCGGCGGATAAGAAAAAAAAAAAAAACTTGGCACAGGAGAGAACGCGAAACGGTAGTTCGTCCGCGATTCTCGATCATTCCTCGGTCGCGGTGTCTAAGCGACGCGTTCCGCTCCTCTGCCAACGTATACGTGTCAAGCGCGCTCATCGAGAGCGACCGTGAAACCATTTTGAGTCACGGATGCTTGCACTTCGAGTCAGAACTATTTACACGGCTTCGCCGCTGATATTGTTGTTTGGGTTTGGTGCAGTCTTTTCTGCCCACTGTGCCTATATATAGGACGGCTGAACTGAGCCAATAAACAAAACTCCTGATCCTGTCAACGTTTGAGGCAACTCTCGAGGCTGATGAAAGCGTTCGCTGTTGTGCACGGGTGAGACGGCGCTTAAAGGGCAACTGCGGCGATTTTTGAATGCCCACTGATCTCACTGAAGTTTTCAGTACATGTAGGCCTCGGTACTGTAATAGTGCCAAACCAGGCGGCTGCAAGCCACTTTGTTTTCCTGTAAATGAATTTTAAAGAGTTTCAGCGGGTTCCCATGCGGTCCACCCTGTGTTTTTGAGGTCATCACCTACGACGATGCCTACCCGAGCAGGCAAGCCGTTAGAAGCAAAAACGACGATACTTCAGCCCTTCAATCGTCGCTGTCAAGTGCGGAAGAGCTGGCATAACTCAATACTGTCGGATGACATCGCCACTGTCATTTTTCTGGTACCAGCTCCACATCTCTGATGGTGGCGAGGTTGTGACGTCATCGCATACGCTGCACGAAGCGTCTATACGTTTACCTTTCGGTTTGAACACGTCATACATTTGCCTTCTGAAAAATCATTGGTGAGTTTGTGAGCAAATTGAATTACCTTGGCTGCTACAGGACTATCAGCACCATTGGAAAACAACGATACCAATATATGGAGCAAAAACCGCCGGTGTACCCCTTTAACGACTGCAGTGTAACAGGAGCAACAGCAATAATAATAATAATAATAATAATAATAATAATAATAATAATAATAATAATAATAATAATAATAATAATAATAATAATTTCTAGTGTTTACGTCAGAAAATCATGGTATGATTATGAGAGACACCGTAGTGTAGGGCTCCGGAAATGTCCGACCACTTGAGGTTAACGTGGACTGACATCGCACCGTACGCGAGCTTCTAGCATTTCCCCTCCATCCGAAATGGGGCCGCCACGGCCATGATGATAATAAGTTCGTAACGCTATAGGCTTATTGAATGAGACTTCCGTATATTTTTACCGAATTTTTTTCATGTGGCCACAAGCTTATCGCAAGGCCAAAGGAAAGAACTTCGCAGACACAGCACACCTGCACTAAAAAGCTAGCGAAAAAAAATTACACCCACCGCTGACACCTGCAGCCTTGAATGTCAGTATTCCCAGTCTCACGTTGCCTTCAGTCGAACAGTCAGATTAGACGTCTACTTAGTCGCTCACGCCCCGCCACGGTGGTTTAGTGGTTATGGCACTCGGCTGCTGATCCGAAGGTCGCGGGATCGAATTCCGGCCGCGGCGGCTGCATTTCTATGGAGGCGAAATGTTGAGGCCCGTGGGCTGTGCGATGACAGTGCACGTTAAAGAACCCCAGGTGGTCGAAATTTCCGGAGCCCTTCACTACGGCGTCTCTCGTAATCAGAGCTGGTTTTGGGACGTTAAACCCCACAAATCAATCAATGAGTCAAACTTCGTCGCTCATTTCGTCTGCTTGTTCTGGAAACCGAGTCGTGGTGTGTGCAGCTGATTCCACGATGCTTGCACCGGCAGAGCCTGTGCATTTCACACAGCGACTCATACTTAAATAAGGCAGCGGCTTCCCTCGTGCGAATGGCTTGCGCACGAGGGAAGGAGCCCAGTAAACCGCTCGTGCGCCATTGGAGCCTGACCACAGAGTGCTCAACCACGCTCGTCTGACTATTTTACGCTGGAGCTGTTATAAGCCAGTTTCCAGCGAGTCACTGCGGGCGCAGACGTAGTGCTTAGACCAAAAAGCGTGCGCCAATCCCAAGATGCCGAAGCGCGTGAGGTGCAGATATCTTCAAGCCTTGTGAGTGAGTGAGTGAGTGAGTGAGTGAGTGAGTGAGTGAGTGAGTGAGTGAGTGAGTGAGTGAGTGAGAGCTAGTCACATGACAGGTGCAGCCAGTCGACTTCTCAAAGGTTTTCATGCGTAAGGGCCCCTTTCGACTGGCTGGTTGCATCGTGAGGAGGAGTGAGACACAAATGCCGCAGCCACTTGAAACGCGGCTGTCCGAAATTTTGTGAACCGACACACCTTGCCTGTGCACAGAAATCACCAGGATTAATTGGCGTCTATACTGCTGCGAACCAATTATATAGCATAAACGTAAGAACATTTTTAGGAAAATGGGCCTGTCGTTTCGGATTCCGCTTTCGTTCTAAGGGCAGCGCCCAAGTCCTTCGCATTGTGTGCAACTCTATCAGAGGCCGAATTGCAGTCCAGCGCACCCGAGTGACCTGCAAATGTCCTTACGAACAGTTATAGTTTTTTCGTGAATATAGGTGCAGAGGCTAATTCACGTAGCTTTTCGTCGCTTTGAGAAGCGCTTTTGACTAGCCGTCATGCCTCCGATAACAATGTGCCCTCTATTGTGCCATTTCTAGGCACCTGGGCCCTTATTCAGACAAAAATGCTCGTAACAAAAAAAAAAAAAATTCAGCAAATCCTGATGCTGAACATATCATTACAGAAGCCCGCTGACCAATGCCAAAAAAGCACTTACGAAAGAGAAGTTTTTTTGAATTCGGCCCCTGATTTCGTGGACTAACATTATGTAGCCCGCTACCTACTCTGCGAATACGAGCGACCCTATAAATTAATTCGAATTAATCGCGACGCTTTGCCCACGGGCAGAACTATGCGCTGCCGATATTATTCACATGACGCGTTCATCGAACCAGCACCGAGCGCTACTTCCGTTGACGCCGTGGCGGTGTTTTCCCGCCGGCGTAGAGAATTCTTCCTGCTGCAGTCGCGCAAGCAGCGGGGGATCGGCGCCAACCTTGGTTTTGCAGCTGCTCTCGTTCCAAATGTTTACTCGCCACCACAAGCATTCATACTGCCGTTCAATGTCTATATGCGTGCAAGAAAGAAAGAAAGCTACAAAGACATTGGGCGCGCTTGCGCGTCGCGAGCGCATCGAACGTCGCCGCAGCGCTCGCTCTCTCTTGTTTTCCTCGACTGGTCGTCGCCGCCTGCAGGGTTGGCGGCGGCGGCTCTAAGGAAGAAAGAGTGTCATTGAACCAGTTCCGCTTCGTGCGGCGGCGGCAGCAGCTCGCACGCAATCCGCAACGCCCAAGGATCGAGCATTTCCGGGTGGATAAGGCGCGACGGTCATCGCGTCTATCGGGTCGTTTGTTGACGCCGCAACGCGTGTATCGCACGCGCCGCGGGGTTATGCGGCGGCAAATAAGCGACACCTCCGTGCTCGCCCCACACCACCTCCTCGAAGCGGCCCCCCCAAGGGCCGGCTGGACCAGTTACAGCATCGATTCGCACTGACCGCCGGTTTCTCTGCGCAATAACACTTTTTCACAGAAGGCTTCGTGGGCAACGCCATGATCCCTTCTGAGCTGCGCTAAATACGCGTGGCCCTCCGAAGGAAGCACTGCCGAGGCAGTTACGTCAGCCTTTGCACTCCTCCTGTGCCAGTGCGGAAACGACGTGTGCCCTTTCTCCCGTGAAAAAAACCTACACTCTTAAAAGAAAAGAAAAGGAAAGAAAAAGGAAGAAAGGGTATGAAAAAAGCTCGGAACTGCACCGGTTACTATCTCCACGGCAAATTTACCACATTTTGCTGACGTTTTACTACTTTCGAAGTATATATGAGACGTCATAAATGCTGTAATTATTACTAAGTGTGTCTGGCGTAGCCAACGTTACTACATGCGTAAGTGACGGGTTAGTAAATGCTACTACTTCTACTGTCAATACTATATTATGCTGTAACTGTTGTATGCTTATGCAGAATTTGTGTAAACTATAATTGATTTGATTATGCCGGAAAAAGCCTCATGCAACGTCGTGGCATACGCCTACGGAAAGCGTAATATACAAGAATTTAGATCCAAAGCATTGATTACTTATGTGAATGCGTGTCTGCTCACCGGAAACAACACGCGCACCCAAAGTACAAGCTTAAATATACCGTTAACATTGCTGTTAAGTGCATGTCACGTAGAAGCTATGAACTGTGGGCGGTATAGTGCGTGCTGTCGTTTCTTGTTCGCGTGTTTTTACTACACTGCCACGTAAACACTTCAACGTGCATTTGAATTTGTGAAAAATATTTGTCAAACATGTCAAAATGCATTCGGCACGCATTTTCTGATCACAAATGACAGCCTAACATTGTCCCTTAAGAGGATGGTGTGTAACAGCTGCGGTACTTACCCAATGGGCTGAAACTTAAAGTATAACTTAACGGGCTACAGTTGAACTGAGAAATAGGCAGCGACCAATGGTAAGGAAAATTATAGGTGTGACGCTGAGGGACAGGAAGAAAGGTGAGTGGGTCAGGGGACAACGCGTGTTAATGACACCTTAGTAGATATCACGATGAAGCAATGGGCGGGGAGGGCACGTAATAAGAAGGCAAGATAACCGCTTGTCATTAGGGGCAACAGACTGAATCACTTGAGAAAACAAGCGTGACAGGAGGCGCCAGGAAGTTAGGTGGGCAGACGAGATCTAGAAGTTTGCGGGCATAATGTGGTCGCAGTAAGCGCAGCACCGGGATAATTGAAGATCGATCGGAAAGGCCCTTGCACTGCAGTGGGCGTAGACAGGCTGATGGGGACGGTATCCATGCATATGTACTGTATTATATATACTTCTCGAACCATTGCGCCATTTGGCGAGCGTGTGCACTGGCATTCACGTGTCGAATTCCTTTACGCAAACGGAATGGGAGAATAATAGTCAGCCTTTGCGTTGTCATTCCCATTATGTTCCCCATGCAAAGTTATATCTTTTCACAATTCATGGACAAGCGTTACGTATCTACAGGTGATCCCAATGCGTCTACCACATGTATCTCAAAATGTGGATTGGCAATTTTTAAGTTCGGCACAGCTTGCGATCATTTTATTGCCTGAACGTAAACGTACATCTGTGACCTGTGCAGTGCACAAATATAAACATTGTATAATATGACATACTGAATAAGGTTGCAACGATAATTCACTTTATAGCGCACAACAAAAGACGCGGACCAAATGAAAAACGACACTATAAGGTGTCCGCTGTAAGGTGAAATGGAATACCAACACACCCAATTTGTTATCTCAGCACTTAGTTCTATAGATTATTGAGTCAAATACTTCACGACACGATGACCCATACATATCGTGGTCCTCCCTCCCACCGCTCCCGAATGGCCGCCCTGCGCTCCGACTGAACCCGCTGAAATTTTAAATGGGCACTGGGGAACCACAATGGTAACTGCGTCCGCCACGCCAGTCCATGGACCACGACAGGTGGCTTTGTGGCAGGTGGCCTTGCGGCCTCAAGAGTTACCCAACTCCATTGCGAACGCTAAAACACAAGCGCCTTTGCTTCCGTTTTCTAGGCGCGATTCTCTTTTTGGGCTCAATGTATTGCAGGCGACGGATGCGCGTCAACGCCGCTATAAATGTACGAACACAAGAATTGCCCATCGCTGTTTAGTTCGCTTAGGAGCTCGCACTGCTTGCGTAGTCGCGGCAGCACAGCATAGCGTACTTGACTGCAGAATTTTAGGGGCGAAGCTCCTTAGGGTGTGGGTCGTTCCCTCCTCTGTAGTAGTAGTATGTATGTAGCCACCTCGCGCCGCCGGGAGGCTCGCGCTCGAGAGCTCGCGCGCCGGGAGGCTCGCGCTCACCCTCGGCGCGTGCCTCCCGGCGCGCGAGCTCTCTCACTCTTCCATCTGCTGTCTTGTGAGAGAGAGAGAGACAGAGAGAGAGAGAGAGAGCGAAAGGCGCATGTTGACTATGGAAACGCTCTTTCTTCGATGAACGCGCTACCAGCTCGCAAAGAAGGAGAACGTGCCCTCACCCGCGAGAGACATGCTTGACGCAGGCAGCTTCTAGCGAGTCTCTTGATTGAAAAATACCGAGTGCTCGCGCTGGAGAACCGTTGACCGGCCACCCATATATATATATATATATATATATATATATATATATATATATATATTGATACGGTGCGTCAAATGGTAGTGGAGCAGCAGCAGCAGCAACAACAACAAGGAGGTACAGAGAGCAGCGAAGAGGAGAACGACGTGCAGTGCCGCCATATCGCTTGCCGCCCAGCTACCTCGAATAAACCTTCTACACGCCCCGTAACAGAGTGGTGGAGGTGCGGGGTACCTGATCACCCAACAACGGAATCTCTACTCGTTGCACTTCGTCGCAGCCGTCGCCTTCCGGGACTTGCACCATCGCCAACGGGAAGCATGCCCCGAGAAGCTGAATCTCCGAGGCCAACGGCCCCGGGCCCTTCTCAGCTATACAAGGAGCCACCAAGCTTTTCCGGCGCTTGCGGTGAGGACGTAGTCGAGTGGCTGAAGCAGTACCGACGGGTGAGCAAACATAATGGTTGGGATTCCAATGCTCAGCTGTCACACGTTGTTTTCGCGCTCACGGACACTGCTCTTATGTGGTACGACAACCACGAGGACGTACTTACGAGCTGGGAGATATTTGTGGAAGAGCTGAAGAAGTGCTTCGGTGACACTGTCACGAAGAAGAAGCGAGCTGAACAGATCCTGTCCCAAAGGGCCCAACTCTCCGGTGAGACCCGCACTATGTACATAGAAGAGGTCCTTAAGCTGTGCAGAGTTGTCAATGCTGGAATGAGTGAAGAAGATAAGGTGGGACATCTTCTTAAAGGAATAGCTGAAGATGTCTACCAGTTCTTGATAGCCAAAGACCTGACGTCTGTAGCGGACATAATCCAACATTGCCGCACTTTTGAAGCCCTCAAGATGCGTCGTATCGCGCCGAAGTTTGGCCGTTTGGCTAATGTACCGACAGTGGCCAGCATCGACACAAGTGCACTATCACCATCCGATCTGGCGTCCACGATAAGACAAATAGTACGCGAAGAGCTGCTCCGGTGCCACGAAAGCGGGCGCTGCGTTGGCCACGACCCTCGACACAACGATCCGGGTTTGTCATCTCCTTCACGGCAACCATCTGTCAATGCAGCGAGCGTAGACGATTATAGATCTGCGCATCAGTCTGAACCCGCGAACCGATTTCACCTGAACAACGAGCAGCAGCGCCGCACTCCCTATCCCACGCAGCGGTACCGTACTCCACATCCGATGGTTACAGGATACAGAGGCTACGAAAACCGCGACAGATACCCCATGCTGGTCGACGGATATGAAGGCTTCGAGCATCACCGCGAAATCCGGCCTTCTCCTGTGTGCTATAGTTGCGGTGTCCCTGGGCACATCGCCAGATTTTGCGACCGTCGCCGAGCCTTTCGAGAAGAGCCCGTACGCTTGTCGTACCAGGCAAACTATCGCAGGCAAACTACCAGGCAAACTATACACACTACTATATATATATATATATATATATATATATATATATATATATATATATATATATATATATATATATATATATATATATATATATATAGGCACTGGATCTTGACTTGCAATGAAGTGCCGGTGGGAGATTTCACTTGTGCGTAGTTGAACCATAAGGATTCGTAGCGTGCGCGTTAACTAAATTAATCCGGAACTCGGCACGATCTACGATGAACATCCGAAGCTTAGCCCCACTCATCATTCACCCCGTGGATATGCTGCGAATTTTTTTTCTGATGAACATTGTGGTGACCAAAAGTTCGAACTTATAAGCTTAACATCTTAAACTAGTGTCCACCGCCCTACCGAAGGCAAGGGCGTTTCTTGGTGCACTCGAATTCCTTTCCATTGATTCCATATTTCCTGTACTACAGTTAAAAACTACAATAATGTCCCCTATGCTTTCCTCGGTTGCTTTGTGGTTAGATGCACTAGGTCTTCAACGCAATATATATAGCGTTGAATCTTCACCATAGTAGCATTCCCCAGTCCATTGTCCATAGGGACCACATTTAATGGTTGAATATGGTTAGAGCCTCAAAACTGGTGAACTGGCATACTGACATACGATCGCACGTGCTTGGCCGTCCGCAGAAATGCAGCCTTCGAAGATGCTTTTCTACATGCACATTGCGCCATCTGGTAATGCTATGCGCAGTCATAAAACAGGGCTACATAGGCAGATACACGAACAACCGTTCGCATAAACAGATTACTTCCTCTACGCCTTTATTCTGAGTATTTGGTGCACTAGTTGTGTAGGACATAAAGGACCAGCAATATTGAGGTGCCCGCTTTCTCATCGGAACGTAAAACTTACTGGCTTGAGCGTCTAATTACGGAGTGGTAATGCGCAAAACGCGGTGAGCAACTTTTAATCTTAATATTTCGCCGACTTGGTAGTACGTGCAACGTATTTTCCAAACTGCGCCGACAGTCGCTGACTCGCTGTGGAGTGTCTTTGCGCAGGTTCTGCCGAGCCGCCACGCATGCGCACGACTGAAATGCGCCCCGCGCGTGCGCAGAGGTTAGAAGCAGGTTCTCGGTTGTCGCGATGGTAGTGCCGCTTCTGAGAGTACACCCCTTCTACTGCGTAGTAAGGAAATATTGAGATGGTGAGAGAGAGAGAGAGAGAGAGAGAAAACTTTAATTCACAAATAGGTGGTGATGCCTTTTATATACATAGTGTAATTTTAAGTCAGAGTGATCACTGCCTGAACACCAGGTGGTGATTTCGAATTTCATCTCCAGGCGATGCGACGCTCCTGTTTGTTCGATTTGCAAACCCAGTTTCAAAATGCAAAATTTTATTCAAACCGCAAGGTGGATGCTCAATGCAGCATAATTCACGGATGCACCATAATTCACGCTCTCTTTAACCGCACAAAGGTCCAATCACAAGTTCGGGTCGATCGTCGGCGCCTTTAAGCAGGACCAGGTTAACACAAACTCCTTGATATAACGAACACTGCGAACTTAATGATTCTCGAAATGAAAAAAAAAATCTTGCGTGCAAACTATACTGATTGAAGCCAACATTTCGATGGGTACCCGTCTGGTCAGAATGGAACATCGAATAAAGCACAGGGGCGCCGACCATATAGACGCATTTTTCTTTTTCTCTTGTGGTCCGTGTCGCTGCCTCTTATTCGAACTGTCGCTTCTGTTAGTCCGAACTTAATTCCACAACTGACGCAGAGCAAAAGCCCGGTTTTGCAGAATCAGAGTTCTTTTCTATTCCTTTTTTTTTTTTTGCTATCTACGTTAGTCTCTCATGTGGAAAGTTGCAGGGCTGGGCTGAAACATAAAATAACGAAGGAGCTCCTTGAACTGGGATTTTACAGGCTTAACATTCCGGCGAGGACGTTTCGCCGAGGCCACACAAGAAGCTGTTGTATTAACACACGATGAAATTAGTAATACGGTGGGGTACGTGGGTGCATTGTGACACGAAAGTAATTTATGCAGGCATCAACCATTAAATGAATAACGTCATTTCCGTCACGGAAATCACGTCAGGAAAGAGTACGCTTGTTTTGCAGCATCCCTGCGAGAAGGCGCCATTTTGACAGTACCTGAAATTTCTGCTCTGGTGGTGCGCGGTAACGCCGCAGTTTCGCGATAATTTCACCATGTGGATAGTTTCTCACAATAATACCTAGACGAAAATGTGGCGCCACCGTCAGTGCAAGTTTCTTAATGGGGCCCTGCGATACTTTTTAAATATAGTCAGAAAACGGTGCCGATCAGTCGTGGCGGCTCCTGTAAACATGCGAGCCAAATATCGCTGCAATGCACGCACTAGGAATTCACAGTTTGGCTTCAAACACAACTGGAAAGCACCTGCTCTTTCTTCAACAAATGACGTCACTGGGGCCACCAACTACGTCCCTTGACTTTTGTCGTTGCTCCTTAAGAGAGACATGTAGATATCCTTCACTTGTTGAATTAAAAACGAACAAATAAAGCATGGCAAGTTATCTTTCCGCTCTCATGAAATCAGCCAACGTCATTACTGCCTCAAGTGGCGTAGCCAGTGCTCCCAGTGACGTGATTTGTTGAAAGAATAGCGGGCGCTTCCCAGCTGTGTTTGAAAGTAATCTCTGGTGCGTCTGGTGCTATAATATTTGGTTCACACGTTCACAGAAGCCTCCACGACTGATCGGCACTGTTTACTGACTTCGTTCAAAACCGGTTGCAAAGCTCCTTCAGGCGGCGCTGCGCCGCCGCGCTGAGAATGGTGATATATGTGTCTTCGAGGCTTGTGTTGGCTGTTATTGAGCGAAGCTTGGGCTAAAAAGTGGATAAGGATGAGTAAATAAGGCTTCCATAAAACAAAACCTTCGCAAACCGCTCTCGTTCACCCGTGCTGCATCTCATAATAAAGGTTTACTGACCTGGAGGGCATTAGCAAACGGCGAAAGGAAGAAACAGACAACAAATGGTCGGTAGACAGTCCCCAAAGGGACTGTCTACCGTCCTTCATCGCTTTTCAGTTTTTTGGCTCAATATAGAAAGCGTACGTTTCTAAGTGTCCCCGCGTGCAGTGGTTTCTCCAGAATATGAGTATCAATTATTAAAACAAGTTTTTTTCATCTGCGAAGCCGCTCCTTTTCTACATGTAAACACACCGACAACAATGGTTACTGGACGCGATGACAACTGTAATTACGTTAAAAGCTACGAACCAGGGGCCGAATTCACAAAACTTCTCTTTCGTAAGTGCATTTTGCCATTGGCCAGCGGGCTTCGTTAATGATATGTCCAGCATCAGGATTGGCTGAAATTTTCTCTTACGAACATTTTTGTCGTAAGTAGTTTTTGTGAATACAGGCCCTGAACCATACGCGGTTTCTGTGGAATCCAGAAATATTTGTTTGACGTTAATATTATCAATTCAACAGACGTTTTCAGCGCAAAGTTTCGGTGAAACAAAGCTTATCATAGGACTGCAGAAAGTTTCGCTTATATGTAGCCGCAGTTTGTGGTTATTTTGGTACTGGTAGTAATCCAAGCCAAGCAGACAACGTAGTGCGCGGGTAATGTCGTCACTTCCTTAAAATGAGTACGATGAATGGCGGTATACCAGTAGGAAGCAGATGTTTTGGTTTAAATAAGGCACATGGGAATGTACTATATTTCTGATAAGCCGGCAAGTTAAAGAAATTTCAAGGTCAGGACATTTATGTTTCCGCATTTAAGACAGCTGTCGTAGTTCTGTGCACCGCATATGCCAGGACATCTAAGGCGGAAAAAATTTACTTATAGTTTGGTAGTGCGCGTTAAAATAATTTTCCAGTACGCGTTCACGAAGGTTTTGCAAATAGCCCTTAACTAGTTGCGCGTTGAAAGCGATATACAATGCGTCATTATTTTCATCTTTCGTTGCGTTAATATGCGCAACTTACAGAATTAAGATATCATTTTTCATTGCAGAGTTATAGCTGTAAACGTAGGCGAAGTTTCGGTTTTGAAACTGCACTGTGTTAGATCTCCAATTTATAACCACGACACACAGCTTGAAAGAAGGAATAGCTGTGCTGTTGAACCACTTTCGCAGTCTCTTCCCTTTTCCAAAGGACGCCAGGTAGACCGAGGCGAGAATGTGCTTGGCACAGACTCGCATAATCGGGCAAACTGTACCTGAGGGCGTCTTCCCATACCTTTGCTGACATTGCCTCACGGGCACATTATGAAATGAGACGCGTAAAGTGTCGCAGTGACGACGCCTTCACGTACGCATGTAGTGACAGTTACTACCACTGACACACTTAGGAGTAACGACAAATTTACGGCCTCGCGCATACGTAGGGTATAGTAAAGGACAAAAGAAAAAGGTAGTGCCTGCACACACTGACAGCGCAGTGCGTGAAAGATATCCTGAAAGCAAGGCAGCGCTGGGACTCCGCGCCAGTTCAGGCAGACGAAATCGAAGGCAGCGCCTCCTGCCCCACCCCGATGAAGTACACTTGTATGGCATAAATAATTGTTTTGCGGCAAAATATGAGTACCGCAGTCGTGGCGTCCGCCTCGGCTGCGGGAGGTCGTGGGTTCGATTCCCACCGCCACCGGTCACCCACCGGGTAAATGGGCACAAGCGTTCCCCCGGCCTGGCACTTGGCTCTCATTTGGGGTGAAAACGCTTGGGAAAGGAGCCTGCGCTCTGAAAGCCCGTCGAAAGATTCGTGAGCGCAAAGTTACGTTACAGTAAATATGTGTGCCTGCGTGGGTTTGTTCTGTTGCACTTGGAAGTTGACAAACACGCTGTTGGGTGACGCTAGCAGCGCTTTTTTATACCCCTGACACACGGGCATGCTAAAGTACTTTAGGTAAGGGGACATCTACCGGAAAGGAGTTCATGCCCAGTGACACACGACAATGGAGTATCTCCTTCCCGGCAAAGTTCCTTTGCAGAAAGGTAGATCGGCGATCTACTTTTCGAGCGTAAAGGCGTACTCTCGACAACAGCGTACACGACCCGTAAACGGGAGAGAACTTTTCACAAAATTACAACACCCCGCAACTATTTTCTTGCCTTGCGTATAAGCTTTAGCTTTTAGCCGTGTAATGAGACTTGTCGGGCCGCAAAGATTTATTTTTACCGCACTCTCGAACGCTCACATCACCGCCATGCGGGATTCTGGCATTCATTATCTTTTTCGTCGCGGCGTGAAACGAACCATCAACATTATTAGCCATCAGCAATAAAGACGTTATTTTTACGATCCACAATCGCTAAAGGTAATTAAATGTGGAACTTTTGAAAAATGTTCACTATCTTGCTGCTTTAACAAGGAGCGCCATTTTTTTGCAGCGTTCTTCTTAGGAACCACCTAAAGAAGTTCACGTGCTGCCGTGTGTCATCGGCGCAACTACTTTCTGCAGAGGGTCCTTTAGAGTAGAAAAAGGGGTTCACTACAAAGGACTTTACTTTCGCCCGTCTGTCAGGGGTATTACACCACCTTCAGGTAATGGTCGGAAACTGCCCTTCCGCGTCGGATTTGCCTGGTTCCCAACGTAGTGCAGTTTCAAGGCGTAAGAGCAGTCCGTATACGCACAGCATATCGCTTCTGCGCCTCTATGTTATGCATTTTGGCAAAAATGATGTTTTCGTATAACGAAACTTACGACGACTTGATCGAATCCCGGCTGCGGCGGCTGCATTTCGATGGAGGTGAAATGTTGAGGCCCGTGTGCTGTGCGATGTCAGTGCACGTTAAAGAACCCCAGATGGTCTAAATTTCCGGAGACCTCCACTACGGCGTCTCTCATAATCAGAGCTGGTTTTGGGGCGTTAAAGGGTCCCTGAAACGTTTTTTTGACATTGCGTCACTGATTAGGCAACACAATTGCGAAATCATTCACACCATAAATAAAGCGAAGCACAATGCGCTAAGGCAGCTATGGGCTTATTTCTGTCGCCTTCCTCCTTACCACTGCTGTTCCTCCTCAACTCGATCTGCTGCGGAGTGCGCGCTAGCGACGACAGCGCCTCCCGCGTCAGCCGCTCTGCCGAGCCTCCCGTAGTGACATAGCGCCCCGATATCCTCACTGAGGTCGCCCGCCTCGGCAGTGCTATCCTCTGTAATAGAGCGCCGGCGACTCGTGTGACGCCGCCAGATGCCGCGATGATACCGTTGGCTGAAACGAAGGAGTACGTTGTAGAAGCACGTTGTTCGCAGCTAGGTTTTGAAAATTACGCGCACGTCACTTGGGTCGGGGCCAATCAGCGACCTCTCATTCGATCGCTCGATGACGGGGGCGTTTGAAAACGCTTTTTGGCGAGCCGCTGCGACCTTTTGCGATACGCGTGTTCAAAACCTTATTGTAAATTACACACTTTACGCACAGCGCTAAAATCTGTCCTGTAATGGTCCTAGTGACCCGCTATACCGGATCACCATGTTTGCACAAAATCGTCAAAACCGTTTCAGGGTCCCTTTAAACACCACAAATCAATCATTACGACGACTTATCAGTACAACAAAAATTAAAAAAAAAGTTTCCGGGAATGGTATAGAGGCGCGGCGGGTTCGGTTGCAATAGCTCATTGTGAGGAGCAAGGGCGGCGTCCACGGTTCAGTGCAAAGCTCGACGTCGTCTGTATGTTTTTTAATGAGCTGCCCGACATTGCAAGCCGACATACATTTACAAATGTGAATTATAGAATTTTAGGCTTTCACAACGTAATCGCAAGCGTGAAATTTCAGTCTCTCCTTCCTTTTGCTGCTTTTTATTTGTTTACTTTGTTTTGTGCACAAGCGATATGCGACGGTTGGCTTCCGGAGTTGTAACACACGAAATACATGAACGATTGCACTGCATATGCATATGCATATGCTGGCGGGCTTTGTTAACATTGCCGTTTATTGCAAACGACCTCGCAAGTTACGCGATGCCTGCACAACGCCGGTTTTTGTGTGCTGCCAGACTCAACTTGGCATTGAGCTTGACACCCCGCCAGACGACCTCGTAACAAAAAGCGGAAAAGGATAAAGAAAAGTGATGAAGCTCTTTCATGCGGTAGTTACAAGCGATTGCGAGTACTGTGGCCGATACCGTACATTGCTATATGCCCGCTTTGGTAGAACTCGAGCAATAATTTGAAGCACTCTAACGATGCTATTACTCACGGAGCCAAGGACAACTTTTATTAGGCAGTCTCAAACACTGCGCGTACTAACTGGGCACAAAACACAAGCCAGGGGAACGTAGGCAATCGCATCTATTCACAAATGCGAACGAACGAACGAACGAACGAACGAACGAACGAACGAACGAACGAACGAACGAACGAACGAACGAACGAACGAACGAACGAACGGTTAAAGTGCTTTAATCTTTAGTAAAGGAGCATATTTTCACATTTTTGTGTACCTATCAAATAAACTAAAGGTTACCGTGTTTAGAGTGCGCTTTAACCTTCAGTAAAGGAGAATATTTTCACATTTTTGTGTACCTATAAAATAAACTAAATGTTACCGTGTTTAGAGTGTAGCTATGAGCTACCTGTGTGACCAAGGCGAAGGCGCTCCGTGTATGATCCATCTCGAGGGAACAATACAGCTTTTGTATTACTGCGCCTATATTGCGTAAAGATTCCCTACTTCAAGATTCTGTGAGGATGAGATTACCAACTCGAGAATGTAAGGCCATCTGTCCTTTGCTTGGGATAATAAATGGTGTCCCACTCGTGAATTGGAAGTATCTATTGCAAAATTTCGTTGCTATATCCTACCACCTAATCTTCATTTATATAGGTCTGGTCCAATTCCACCTCCTCTGTGCTGTTGCTGTCAAAAGCCTCGAAACACTGATAATTTTTTACTCACCTCCCGTCGTTTCATTAGTCATATAGGCAGAAGCATATCGAAATTGTTTTCAGAAATTTCATAATTACTCGGAATTATCAATACATTGTCTTCTTCGGGGCGTGTTCGCTGGGCTACAGCGACAGAAGTCTTAGCCGTATGTAATTTCTTGGTGACACAAGAACAACTTCTTGTCATTTCTTGATCCCATTCTAAATTCTTGTTCTTTTTTTTTCCATTCTTTTCGCTCATACCCACATATTCAATAGCGGGTGGGAGGCCTAAGTGACTGTGTTTTTTAACACGAAAATGTTTTATGCCGGGGTCCACCAAGATATCCGTGGCTTACTTCAGTAACGGAAGTGAATCTCTGAAAAAATGAACATACATTCACAATGAAAAAGTTCCACCCAGTCGGACTCGACCCCACATTCACCGGGGATCCGACAACAGGAGCTGGAAACTCTACCGATACCGATAATGATGACACCTTGCAAGTGAAACTGAACGATCCGCTGGCAAACCGTTCAGTTTCGCTTGCAAGGTGTCATCATTTGCGGCGCTCCCTGTTTATGGCAGGTTTGCGCAGTGCTGTGGCGCGTGCAATTCAGTGTCCCCGGAGCAGTGCGAGTCGTTCTAGAACTTTTCCTTGTGTACAACTGTCGAGGATCCCTGTGCCGTGTGGAGGTACCGCTGACGTCTGCACGTAACGCGTTCACATGTTGAGAGTACCCAACCAATCTCCCGCCCCTCCATTCTCCAGATTGCCACTCTTGCATTCCACAACTTCACAAAGACAGGCTTCACATTCGTGTTATACCGATTCCTATGACAGAGGGATCAACCACATTTTAGGGGCGAAGCTCCTCTTAGTCTAACCTTGTCCTGCGTCAGGCGTCAGGCGTAACCGGCGTGCCGGGAGGCACGCGCTCGCCCTTGGCGCGTGCCTCCCGGCGCGTGCCTCTCTCTCTCTCCCGGCGCGTGCCTCTATCTCTCTCACTCTTCCATCTGCTGTCTTGTGAGAGAGAGAGAGAGAGCGAAAGGCGCGCGTTGACTATGGAAACTCTCTTTCTTAGATGAACGATCTACCAGCTCGAAAAGAAGGAGAACACGCCCTCACCCGCGAGAGACAACGTTGGCGCAGGCAGCGTCTCCTAGCGAGTTTCTTGATTGAGAAATACCGACTGCCCGCGTTGGAGAACCGTTCACCGGCCACCCATATATATATATAAGCACTGGATCTTGACTTGCAATGAAGTGCCGGTGGGAGATTTCACTTGTGCATAGTTGAACCATAAGGATTCGTAGCGTGCGCGTTAACTAAATTAATCCCGAACTCGGCACGATCTACGATGAACCTCCTGAGCTTCGCCCACTCATCATCATTCACTCCGTGGATATGCTGTAATTTTTTTGTTCATTATCAAGGTGGTTAAATGCGCTTTTAGTAAAAAAAAAACGTGTGCTGCGATATCATATCTACTATATCATATCCATATCGATACGTATCATTTTTCTAATAATTAAAAAAAAAGAAATAGTGCGGTGCACTTTTAAAGACATCCGTTCTATCGCCGTCTGTAAGTATTAGAACGACCTTGGCTGTTCTACGTGCTGCTGAACTTAAGACGGGTAATCTTATTCCAGCGCGGTTTGACTGAAATGCAAAAGCGTTTACGTACTTCTATTTAGGTGCGCCTTAGTGAGCATCAAGTGGCCGGTATGAACCGCAAGTGTTCCGTCCTGATGTATACACCATAATCATATCTTGGTTTCGGCTCACGAAAGTACAGGAAAGAGAAAGGTGTAGCTAAACACATATAATATTGCCGGCGTGTGCGTGCGTGCCTATACATCCTGCTCTGCACATGGAAGGCGATCGGGGACAGAAAGTCTAGCACCAGGACGATGGGCAAGAAAAAAAGCAAGAAAGTAGGGCTATTTACACGCGCGATAAACGCGATAGCTGTGATAAAGACAGTCGAATCATATCAATATTCAACTGGCATCTCCCTAAAGTCGAATTAAATACGAAAGAGCAGCCTATAGTCGCAGATAACCATTCGTGCTCGTTTTCGATCGGTTTGGATTAGGGGTATGTGAATGTTCGGAAATTTCGAACATCGAATCGAATAGCTTCGTAAACCCCAATATTTTTCATATAGTTTACAAGTACTTCAATCTGTTAATTATACTTAAATAAACAATTGCTGCAAAATACGATAAATATCATTCGCACTGGTATATTAAAGGTGTGTAAAAAAAACATAAGAGCACATGTAGTGCAGCAGGTTACGATCGATCGGGGAGCGTGACATTACCGGCTATGCAACTACCATTCACACTTTCTGAACACTTCTGTGGACGCAAATGATCTGCTTAATTCTTTCCTCTTGATGCTGCATTTGCGCTTTTATTGCTTTAGTTATGAACACGGTGATGGGAACATAGGTTCATATTGGTTCTAATAATGGTTGTGTTCAGTATTAGAAAATTATTCGCAAAGTATTCGATATTATATTCCATTCTGCCACTATTAATTTCGCATTCGATTCGGGCTCTAAACTCACTGTTCGCCCGCCCATAAATTGGGCATTTTTCTACATATGCGGTCGGCGTAACTGTGACAAATTGTCTAGAGGGAGCTTTTTCGAAATCTTATTAGGGTATGTTATGCCAGTATACGGCAGCATTGCTATACAAAGAGAGGAAGTACCAATTTTATACTACGTACATAATCCAGTGATGAAGCAGGAGACTTCGAACACTTTTTGCGGTTGTGCTCATACTGTATACCACTGCCGGTCCGCTTACGAACCTACAGAAGAAAAGCCTTCTACATGCCTGCCTGCATGCAACATGTTGCGTTCCGAGAAGGACGTGCTACAGAGAGAAAAGACGTTTCTCACTCCACACCACTCTAAGTCTCGGATATGCTCATTTGCAGAACACGTGGAAAGTATCCGAGTGAGACTGCAAGGGACGCTCATGCGGTCCAGCCGCAGTCCTCCTTCGCCTAGCTAATCCCACCTGTAATGTACCACCATGACATGCCGAGAGATTGTCTCTTTGCCTCAGGCTGTATTGACAGGCGTGTAGTTTTTTTTCCTCCCGTAGGATTATCGTCGCTGAAGAGTTCCTACAGTCGCGTTTCTAAGGTATTCAGCGCAACGCTTTCGCGCATGGTTTACGCAATGCCTATACTGCTGCTAGTGCTTGCAAGAGCAGTAACGGCGTAAATGCCTATCCGATTATTACGACCCAGCGAAGCGGGATCGGATCCTTTCATTCTCCAGGCATGCTGTCGGAGCTGCATTTGTCCGCTACCCGGACAGAAGCTCCGTCATTGTTGTTTCTGAGTCGCAGGTTGGGGCCCTTTGTTGATCACGCGACTCGCACTGTACAAGCGGACTTCGCTTAAGGCGGAAGCCAGAACGTCCGCATTCTAAATGAGCCATACGCAACGCACCCGTGCTCCTTATTACATAAACATCATTACTGCAGGGTGAGAAGAGTGGCGCGTTTTTTGTTTTGTTTTTTCGTAACCAACGCATTACGCTGCGATATAGATGGTGCCTCTTGGGGCCAGGATATGGCAGTGACGTGCACATAGCACAAACACACCCACGAGTTTTATCCTCCTGAAATACATGAGCGTACTTGGTACGCAGACCGCATGTCTTATAGGTATAGCCGGCGATGTCCTGTTCGCCCATTCTTTCCGAAAGTACAGGTATCGCAGTCAGTCGGTCCTAAATGCCAACTATCTCTTGTGGTTACGAACTAGGCCAATAGCGTTGGAGCCTTTAGAAGGCACCTGGGGTGGTATTCCACTAAGTGAACTTGAGCATGCGCTGAATGTATAAAGATTGGAGCCGGCGGTCACGCTCCGTGCTGGTCCGTTGGGTGTTGAGGTATAGCCAACCAGAGAAGGCTGAAACGGACAGTCCGCTTGGTAGGCTGCTACACAATACGTCCTCGGGGGCAAACCAACACTTCAGTTAACAGTTTCCGCCGTTGACGTTGTTGCTGGAAAACCACATTTATGCACAAGTTTCAACTAGAAAGAATGATAACATTACAACACCATTAAGGTCTATGCATACTTGACTGACAGTTATCCTGGGCACACCCCTCCCCCCTCCCATCAGTAAGACGAAAAGGGATGTTAAAGTTGTAGTAAATATACTTCTCAGACTTGCTGATGGGGTTGATCAGTGTCGTCCATCCTCATATTATTAGAAAAAAAAAAAAACTGCGGGCTCTGCAGCCATCTTACATAGTCTTTCCCAGACGTCGGGAGAGCGGCTTCAAAGACTTGCCAGAGGACTACGCATATGTCTAGGAGTTCCAAGAGCGACTTCTATAGCCATCTTGTTACAGCTGAGCCCCGCCAATCAACGTTTCCAGTTATGAAAACAATAGCAACATGCCGAAATTTCTCTTGACCTCAAACACAACATAAAAACCACCCATTTGCACTAGACGTATTGGGAAGAGCTAGAAGTCATATTTATAAGTTAAATAAAGGAAATATTAGTATATTACCAAAGAGAGAATTTTGGAATTCCGACGTTGACTATCCGCCATGGATGCTCGCACTACCACAGATCATATCGTCAGTAGATCGAATAATCAGAAAAAAAAGACATATTCATTCGGGCTGCTCAACAATCATCCGCGGTATCCAGGATACATACATTTTTATACGGACGGCTCCTCTATAGCAACTTCCTCTACATCAGCGCTCACTCTTCCGTACGTCAGTAAGCAATAATCTATAAGTTATGTCGTGCGACGTCGTCCACAACGGCTGAACTAATTGCTATCCTACGTGCGATAAAATTTGTAGCATCAGTCAGAGGTTCGCAAAGAAAGGTAATTATCAGTGATTCACAGGCAGCTCTAAAATCCCTCTGCAGCCACTGACTCCTACATCATGTTACCTGAGAAGTGCGCCACCATAGTGTTCACTAAACGAGATATGTCGCGCTATAAGTTAAAGGGGGCAGGATCTCACATCCCATACGTACTGAGTCACAAGTTTCTGGGAGTGACATTCGATAGCTCTATGACGTGATCGCCTCATACAAGAACACTAAAGGCAAAACTGGAATCATACGCACGCATTTTTCGTATGATGTCCAGCAATGCTGGTGGCTGCTCTGTGACCGCTCTTCTGCGAATGTACACTGCTCTCTGCGAAGGTCTCTGCTGTACAGCTTCTCTGCGCTACAGCGACTTTCCCAGTCAAGTACCCATGGCGCTCACCAGTATGCAAGCTAAAGTGCTGAGGGTATGCCTCTGCCTATTTAAAGAATATCGACTGTAGGAACCCTAACAGAGCGCCGGCGACTTTCGGCTCCACTGCTACTGAAGCAAAAGTTTCTTCGAGCCTGCATGCGTTTTGCTGGTAGGGTTCACAACCATCCGCTTGCATCAGCCACCACATCTGAAGTACAGACCCTGCTCCCGATAAAGTACGAAAAGCCACCAATTCCGACAAGGCCACCATGGAAACTACCCCCTTCGACCATGGTCACGACTGTACCTGGCATCAAGAGTAAGAGCAACGCGCCAGCTCCAGCACTGAAATAGTTCGCCCTGGAGCATATTAACGCCAGATGCAGAACGTGCCGCCACATTTACACTCATGGCTCTGTTACGACCACGTCATCGGCAATATGTCTGTGGAGCCCATCGGTAAATATGTCAATTTCTGCCACCTTGGGTCACCGCACACTGCCACAGCTAGAGCTGGCTGCATTGCGGAGAGTGCTTATTTACATTGTAGATTAGACACCTGATTCTTAAGTAATATTCTCTGATTCGCGAGCGGCGCTGCAGTCCCTGAAGTCACCACGCGCCCAAGAGCGACTGGTTATGGACATCAAGCATCTGGCAGTAAGGCTCATGAACTTGACCACCGCGTTGTATTCCAGTGGTTACCAGCCCACTGTGAAATACAATGAAACGTTCAGGTCGACAGTGCTGCCAGAACAGCACATGGTACTAAAGCACCAATAACAGCCATACCTTTTTCAAGAAAAGATGCGGCGACTATGGTATCGGCGTTTGCCGTGGAATCTAGAGCGGTCCTGCGAGAACTGCGGCTGCGACGAAACGATCTCTCATCTTCTGTGTGAGTGTCCCCGTTTCAGTGTCCCCAGGAGAGAACTTACCGCTGCTCTAGACAGACTTGACAGGCGCCCTTTGTCCGAGCAACGAGTCTTGGGACACTGGCCATGTCCATCGTCAGCACGGAAAGCGCTCAACGCGTTGTTGCGATTTTTACGGACGAGCGGTCTAACGGACAGACTTTAAGCAGTGTCGCGTTTGTGTGCGTGTGTGTGTTTTTTTTTTCTCTTTTTCTTCTTTTTTTTGTCGTGTCTCCTTTCTGCTGTCTTTCATTCCCCTTACCCCTCTTCCCCTGCACAGGGTAGCCAGCCGGTCTCAGCACTGGCTAACATCCCTGTCTTTCCTCCTTTCCTCTTCCTCCTCCTCTGGTGTGACTCAAGAAATCAGTACGGACCACTGCACGCTATTGACCTGCAGCCTGCAGCTTCCATGTACCACGAGGTTTAGACAGGCGAGATCAGGCGTGCCTTCACCGAATAAGACTTAATGTAGCGTACACAAGACACTACAAGCGCAAGATACAACAGTCTGATTCTGGATTGTGCTCTACATGCAACACACGAAAGGACCTTGAACACGTCCTGTGCGATTGCCAGCGCTACGACTCCGAGAGAAAAACTCTGAAGGCAGCGCTTGGTCTGCAACACGGTTCGACCTTGGAGCTGCGGCATCTCCTCAGCCCGTAGCAAGAGAGCACCTGCGCACTACACAACACTAAAGCGTTGATAACGTTTCTACGGGCAACATGCCTCAATGAAACTCTGTAAACTGCGTTATAGTATATATATGTATATATGAATGTGTGTGTAAGTGTGACTACATGTACGTGTTGTGTTACCCGTGATCACTGTAAATATCATAATCACCACAAAACACCTGGAGTAGAAAGCCAGGCCCCTAGCCAGGCTAACATCTCCGGAGTCATTAATAAAATGTTCTCTCTCTCTCCTCTGCAGCACAAAAGCGCAAATAATCAGTGATAGTGTAATATATCAGGCACTTAAAGAGCTTGCAAGAGGAAGCTAAGCGCACGAGATAGCATTCCAGTGGATACCAGGCCGCTGTAATATTGCCGGCAACACAGCAGCCAATGAAGCAAAACAAGCACATGACAAAGATACTACAGCTCACCTCCAGATATCGAAAAATGAATTGCTCTGCATTACAAGGACATCTGTCAAAATGTGCAGGAGTACGTGATTTGATCAAAATTTGTGATTTGTGATTTTATCAAAGTTGTGATTTATAGCATCTCGATCTCCTTACTGAGTTCAAAACATCGTTATATTTACCCAGATGTGTACGGAAACCCTTATCCATCGCTTAAGCTGAGGTACTGCCTACAAAAAACATTTTTTACACAAAGTCGGTCGTGCTGAAACTCTCGAATGCGATTGCGGATTTATAGACGAAGACATAAACCGCCTCCTCCAGGGCTGTCCACATCGCGACGCTCCAAGACTAAAAACAGCTCCTATGACATTCGACAGTCCACCATTTCTCTGCCCACAGCCGAGGACAGCCTTGCGAAAATACGCTTTAAAAGTACTGAAAACCTTTCTTGAAGAAAGTAGCATTGCTGGGCGTTACCAGCGCATATCTATATCTGGTGATTCACCTACATGACCATGTGCCATCGACTGACTATGGACGTTCTTGATGATTGATTTGTGAGGTTTAACGTCCCAAAACCAGCTGCGATTATGAGAGACGCCGTACTGGAGGTCTCCGAAAATTTCGACCACCTGTGGTTTTTTAACGTGCACTGACATCGCACAGTACACGGGCCTCAAGATTTGCTAATACAAGCGTCGGTTGTTGTATTCCTCCATGATCGAGCGAAGTTGCACAAAAGCGTACCGAATGGTAGCAAAGCATATGTACTGCGATGATAGCACTTATCAAACATTACAAGCGCTGTTCATGTTACGCAAGCAGCATCATTACAACTGCAGGTATGTACAATAGGTTTATTTGTCCAACAAACCGTGTAAGAAGAGCCGCCATAGCCTATAGTGGTAGCGTGCTTGGTTGGCACCTGGAGGGCCCGTGTTCAATAACCCCCTGCCGCTAAGCAAGTTGCATGCGTGTCTGTGTGCTTGCTATGTCTAGATTTCAATCGCAAGCGAAGACAAACTGTGTTCCTTTCTTGTTTTAAAAGCGGAGTTGTTTAAGCGGGCCGTCCGGGGTGCGGGCCGATGCTGGATGCAGTGCATCGTGTGAGGTGCAGAAAACTACGCACGATTGTAGTATCGTTAATCGTGATGTTCGTGACGACTATATCACGTTAGTGATGCATGCTGGTCATACATTTATACTCTACCTCCCAATTTGGGTATACCAGGTGAACGAGGCGACCAGGAAAGCACCGAGACGTAGATAGATAGATAGATAGATAGATAGATAGATAGATAGATAGATAGATAGATAGATAGATAGATAGATAGATAGATAGATAGATAGATAGATAGATACGGTCAAAGTGACTCAAGTTCGCCAAATAATACTTCTGCCATGGTGGTACATGGTGCACGACTGCTGACCCAAAGAACGTGGCTTCAATCCCGGTCACGGCTGTCGGATTTTTGATTGAAGCGAAAATGCTGTACTGTGCGTTTTCAGTGCATGTTAAAGAGCCCCAGATAGTAAAAATTCGCGGAGTAATCCACTGTGGCGTGCCTCATAATCACATCATGGTTTTGGAACGTAATACCGTGGCAATTATTATTACACCAAGGAAATGCAGCAGTCAGACTTCTGTCCCATTTACTTGAGCCAATATATTGAAAAGGTAAGTTATACTTGCTCTTTGGAAACTGAAGTAACGATTGAAAAGAAATTCGTGATGTTTAAGACTTCCATGTTTCTTCCAAACGGAGACCGGGGGTTTTCGACCACTATGAACACCCCACACTCTAAACCTGAATTGGGAAAAGTAGACTAACTGTATACATTTAGACCACCGGTTGAACGGTTTATCCGAAAGGACCAAATTTGGCGCCCAGAGTGTGTCGTGTGCAAAAGCTCTCTACGAAAAATACCGATGGGGGGACTAAAAAGCGCCCATTGGTCTGCGTTGGATCATCTGCTTCCGTGCTGCCTGGCCGCGCCATGTTGTTCGAGTGGTTCAGGAAGAATTTAGACGCTTCTTTCACTTGTAGAAAACGCAAAGTGCGCGAACCATCGCCGTCACACGATCATACTTCGACTGTGCGAGGCTGCATAACGTCACGGTGCTGGCACGACTGGCCGTGCATTTGGACACCACTCGCTCGGCTGCCGTCTCAGGCCTCCGGAGGCTGGCGTAGGGTTACGGCGAGTTTGCCGGTGCAGTGTGCGCGCCCCAGTGAGAGCCTCCAAGCCTACACGCTGTGGATACATTGCTTGAACGCCCCGAATTACAAGGAATATTTGCAGCGATAACAAAAGTAAGTTGTTTTGATCGGCAGCGGTTGGTTGCCGAATGCCCGAAGAGTCATTGGCTGCATATTGTACGGGAAAAGAGACTTCACTATGTGCTGTCGGCATAGGGTCCATCGGCGGCCGGTGTGAGCTCTCGCCGGCGCAAGAAAAAGGAACGTCACCTTGCTGTGCAGGAAATACAGTCTGCATCGTGGAATAAAGTGCAGTTCGTGCGACGACCTCGTGCGACGACCACCGTCAAGCAGCTAGCGCGAAGGCGAGCGCCGATACGCGGCAGACAGAACCAACGTGCGGCCGCCGGCGCACTGCTGCGACTACGTTGTACCATGACCGCGAGCGAGCCTTCTCTTTCGTAGTGAGTGGGGTGAGTACACATCTTAGCCGCGACACTGACGATGAGACCTGTTCTTCATTTGTTTGTGTTATAACGACAGTAAAAATAACACAGGATTGCGTATTTTGTGAGCGCCGGTGATCGTTTGTTGTATACAGCCGTGCGCTACGCAAACAGGCCTAGGGACGAGTTCGGCAAGAAGGTATACCGGCAGGGCAACTACATGCATCGCGTTTCTTCGCCGCCGCGGCTGAATGTTTGCCGTTACTGCGTTTGTGGGTGCTCGGTGGCGTTTTATGAGCTCGCGCATGGCATTGCGAACGCGCGTTCGCTTTAATCGACGAGGTGCTAGCTACTAATTCGAATTCGCTAATTGAAAATGCGCGGACTATATGGCGGGTTTAGTTTAACATATCTGTGTGGTGCAAGGCTAAGAGCCGACGCTAACCGCACAGCTGTTCTGTGAATATTTATTTTATAATTGCGCTGAACAGGAACTTACCACCGGCACAACATGTGTGGTCAACGTGTGTGGGTATATATATCCGATCGTCGGTGTACTGTCGGTACGGTTGCGTGAGGTGAATGTCCTATGTGCTGCATTACTGTGATATGCTTACGTGTATGCTTGCGTGTGTACGTGTGTAATGTTCCTTTGAATTCATAGGCGTCTGTATACGCGATATTAAATGCGAATAAAGTGTGTATGTGCTATATAAATGCTGATAAATAGAGTGAAAATGTGATCGCAATGGGCAGCCTCCATTTTTCTTTTTTCCAGTTGGTCGGAACTGGTTCAACAGTTAGTCTGCCTGGAATGCTCTACCGATGGCAACTTTTGAACGATCGAGTGGGAACTGCAGAGGACTAAAATCTTGAACCGCTGCTGTTAGTCTCGCAGTTACACCAAAATTGGTTCAAAATCTGTGGCAGCCCACTTACTCCCCTAAAGGATGAGCAGCATGCGCAGTTTTCCTCCATTATGGTTTAGAGTACAGTAAATATAGTGGACAGGAAGATAACTTGTAGAGGTCGAAATATGTCGCGCATTTACGAATCTTGAACTGTCAATACTGTCGCTCCGCAGCAGACCTGAATTATACAAATCTATTCTGGCGTAAACACGCGAAAAATGCCAAACGCACTCGTTTAGAGGAGCTGAACTTCTAAAACTTGAACATGTCACTAAGCACGTAGCCTGTTGTTGACTACAAGCCACAACGTACCTTTTATGAATGCTATCGAGTGCTCAGACGTGCACCGATAACTTACGATATGGACGATCTTTACGGCATGGATGGAGTAGCAAAGCTATATGTCGCCATTGCGTGTGCCGAAAGCGACTTTGTAATAGCGGACACCATTTGTGACGTGCATAGATGACAAACAGCCTTTCTGACCTTGCGGCAAACAGCGCTGTCGCACGCGCCGACAAAGGTGACAATATGGACGTTGTCCCGGTTCAAAAAAGTGCGGGGGGGGGGGGGGGAGGTTGCGCCATGCTTAGGTCCCCATCATTCTTACACGAGTCTCCATTAACTCACAAACGGCAGCCGCCCCACGTGTTTTGCATGCATGCTCGTCGGAGGTCCCCTTGCGTCACCTTTTGTCGTGACATCAATCGAAGCGCGCTGATGAACGACGCTTCGAGAAGCCCACCTGCGGTGCGGCTGCAGAGTTCGGCGCGCACCTGTTTGGCGCACGTCGCTTGGGACTAACCATCGGTTCGCTCTTCGGCTGCCGCAAATAAATAAAACGCGTCATGCGCTGTCCTAAAGTACGCAGACGCCACAGCAGCTAGGCAAGAGCGAAATGATTCGTTCATAGCGTGTAGCTGATAATGCAAGACAAAACTGACAGTCCCTTTTGCTAACGTTAAAGAGAGCACAGGCGAAAGCCTATACTCTCGCGAGACACTCATTGAAGGGGCCCTGCAACACTTCTTTAACACAGTCTGAAAACACTGTCCATCAGTCGTGGAAGCTCCTGTGGACACTCGAGCCAAATACTAGTGCGCTGCACGCATCAGGGAATCGCAGTCTGGTTTCGAATACGGCTGTAAGCCGCCTACTCTTTTTCGTTTTATTTTCCCTAACCTATTACGTCACAAGGAACACTGACTCCGTCGCTTAAAGTAGAACTAGCATTAGGGATTCCATAATTGCGGAAAAGTTGTCAGTGATGCTTTGTTTGTTCATTTTGAGTTCGACAAATAAGGAAATGTATCTATGTTTCTTTCAGAAGTATCTACGTATCTGTTTCTTTCGGATTACTGTTGACCACCCGGGATTCCTTATATATACATGCCCCTAAGTCTAAGCAGGTACTTGCTGTAACACATAATCACCTCCAATACGGCTCACATAAAGCACGGAAAAAACACAAAAACGCCGGCACGCTCCGTCCGTATCGCTGTGTTTCTTCTCTACTCGTACTTTTAGAGGAAATATACTTGTAAGCACCTATACCTAGGTATTCTGGCAGTATAATCGTTATACCCGGCGCCATCACTGCCCCTTGAGTGACATCAACTGCTACGAAATGCGTACTAATGAGCATAAAAGCTTTGGAAACACCGTTTTCCTCTTTCTTTTTCATCGACCGTCTCTTTAAAGGGCCCCTAAACCACCAAGAGGTCGAAATTTAGTTGTGGTGTTGCTTTTGTGCCGGCGTCCGCAACGAACACGTAGCCGCAAGAATTTTTCGAAACGGTGCCGAAATAGCCGAGTTACACGCGTCTCATTATTAAAACGCGGCGCTTGCTTGTTTCGCTCGAGACTGCGCCCCACCGGGCGCTTGCAACACCACCTGCGCTTGCCGGTGCCACCTCCTCGCCGAGTGCTCCTCCGAATGTCACGTGACATACATCACCGATGACGCGCATCCGGTTGACGCGCCTCCGCCGGGCTCCGCGCAGCGCAAGTGTTCTGTTGGTGCTGTGCCAACGCTCTCTGTTACGCTATCCGTCGTGTTCTGACAGTTGCTGCAGTTTCTAGTCGGCTGTACCTCACTTGCACTTGCGTAGCGTAGCGCATTTACGAATTCGCACGCGAACACCACACTACGAGGAAAACAAACACGCAGGGAGCGCGTGCATTTGCTAGCAGACTAACCGCAAGTCGACGTTCTCCTTCGACCAATCAGCGGAGCTCGGACTCTTCTGACGTCACCAAAAACCACAATGTCGTCGTGGCTAACTTGGTATGCCGGAAATGGCCGGAGAGGCGTACGGGATTATTTTTCGAGTTTGTGGCGCGGCCGCGGCGCGTAGCGCTGCCGCATTTGACATCGTTCATCGTGACGGCATTCTCAACTTGATGCGCGTGTCGGGGGTGGTTTAAGGGCCCTTTAAGGGCTGTCCACTAATCCTGACGCGACATTGAACGCGCGCATGTACACTTAACTAATCGAAAATGACGGTGTCCGATATTAATTACTTCACACGGCATGACTTCGAAGTGTTGCCTGCTACATACTGTGTCAATAATGCGCTGCTCAACAATGGATGGTCACGGGACCTTATATATACGTGCACACGGGACGTCGCGCATATGCAGCGGAGCTTCTGCATCGGGTTTTGTTCGCTGTACATCTGTGCGCACGAAAGGTGCGGATTGCGTAACAACTCGCTGTTTTTTTTTTTTTTTTTTTTTTTTTTACTGTGCCGCCACGTCTACAAAGGGGCTTCTATAGCTGGCACGTTTCGCGGCCTCTCGTGTCGAGTTAAGCGCATATACGGCCATAGCTGACTTGGCAAGTGTGTCACGCGTACACGTGGACGTCACACAGGGGTTGTCTCTCATCGATCTCGAACTTGTTGCCGTGCCGCGCATTATCTATCGTTTGCCGAATACTGTGCCTCACCTAAGCCTTAGTCAGAGGTGAAAATACATCTGGCAAAACATGATGGAGTGTACAGCAGCTGTGGTATATCTGTCCGGGCATTCTAAATCGGTCAAGAAATGCTTTAGTCGAAAAGGAAGCCGAAAGAAACAAAACATCGTGCCTGTTAACTCCACCTGTAAAGGTGTTTTCTGATCAGTAGTCGAACATCTAAATTTGCCACGTGGTTCAGTCTTCCAACGTCAATACGAGACATCAGCTGTGGCCCGCTAATTAATATAATGGCTGCAAAGGAGATAAGAATGCGTCAGGCGTTTGATCTCTGGTAAAAGTGGGAAAAAGTTTACTAAGAGGAACAGGCGTGCAAAACATGGACACAAGAGGAAGAAGTGGACAACACGAGCGCGCCCTTGTGTCCCCTTGTGTCTGTGTTTTCCCTTGCGTCAGTATTTTGCGCGTCTGTTTTTTCACTGTGGACCCTTACCAACTCGCTCAGCTTTCTGTCTTTTTGAGCTTCATTTCTAGTACTCTGCCAGGGCTGGGCATAGATACCCGAAAGTGTATTCCGAAATACAGATATCGAAATACACGGTTTTGAAGCCTAAAATATAGATACTGAGATACATTTGTAATTGACATAGCGGGATATTTCAGAGATACTTTGCAAGCTGATGAAGAAAGTATTTCGGAATACAGATACAGCAATACTGATACTTAAATACTTTTTTCTATGTCGGGGATGTTCATATTCCGTAAGTACATTTATTATGTGCAGCATAATATTTAAAATGTTGCAGCGCATTAAAGCTTGCAATTTATTCATTATTACATCACAGTATTCTGAGTGCCATTAAGGCATTACAAAGGAGGCTTACATTGCACATAATTGTTAATAACGACATATGTACAGAGATCAGTTGGCCCCGCCACGGTGGTCTAGTGGCTATGGTACTCGGCTGCTGATCCGAGGGTCGCGGGAACGAATCCGGCCGCTGCGGCTGCATTTCGATGGAGGGGAAATGTTGAGGCCCGTGTGCTGTGCGATGTCAGTGCACGTTAAAGAACCCCAGGTGGTCGAAATTTCCGGAGCCCTCCACTGCGGCGTCTCTCATAATCAGAGCTGGTTTTGGGACGTTAAACCCCACAAAACAACAATACAGAGATCAGTTGCAATAAAAAAAAATATACTGTATCACAGGAAGAGTAACACACATTGTACACCGAATTCGACATACTTGGCGGCAACAATATTAGCTATGCTAAAAATAGCGTAGCTCAAGCGAAGCGCTGGGATCACTAACGAACGAATTGAGAAAAAAATCCACACCATATCCACGGAGTGAATGATGATGAGTGGGCGAAGCTCGGGAGGTTCATCGTAGATCGTGCCGAGT
Source organism: Hyalomma asiaticum (assembly GCA_013339685.2). NCBI lineage: Eukaryota > Metazoa > Arthropoda > Arachnida > Ixodida > Ixodidae > Hyalomma > Hyalomma asiaticum. Next base: position 140,382,463 of record CM023481.1, on the reverse strand, counting down.
TCCGGATTAATTTAGTTAACGCGCACGCTACGAATCCTTATGGTTCAACTACGCACAAGTGAAATCTCCCACCGGCACTTCATTGCAAGTCAAGATCCAGTGCCTATATATATATATATATATATATATATATATATATATATATATATATATATATCAGACGAAGAGGAAGACGAGGGCAGAATAGAACAGCCGGCCTGCAGCTAAGGCGCTGTGTCTACGTCTCTCTTCTTTACAATGGCGCAGTCGACAAAAGACAGCCGCTGAGGGCGTCCTCGAGGGTCATCGGCGCAGGAGGTGCTCCAGTCACGGAACGCCGGCCACGCTTCTGCGACCATGGACCCCGCCACCCTTCTGCCGCCGGAAGCACCTATGAGACCACACTGGGACGGCGTCGAGGCCTCCTCGGCGTCCCAAAGTGAGGTTTACACCGGCGTCGCGCCGTCGCAACGACCCACGCCCACGCAGGGGCTCTTGCTACCACGGAATGCCGCTCACGCTTCCTGTGGTAACACCCCCTCGCCCAGAACTACGTCGGCACATGAGCCGCACAGGGACGCTGTCCAAGCGTCCTCGGACATGGGCACCTCCGCCTCATTCTCAGGGGCCGCCGACCATGGCTCCACGAGCACCTCGGTAAGCCACGTCAGCGACGTGATGCGGGCCCTATCGTTGCTGTCAGAGCAACTAAACATCTTCACCACGGTAACTTACGGGTTATCGCCTGCGGCATCACCATCGCCGAGTGCATCTCCAATCCCGGAGTTCCGTGCTTTCCAGGACGACGCGATCCTCTGGATCAATAACATCAACAATCTCGGGACTCGCTATGCCTCGTCGGACCAACAAAAATGGCAGGTGGCCCTAAGCCACCTTGGAGAACGTGCCGTAGCCTGGCATCGCTACCAAGGCGTGTGGCAGAGGTCCTGGCCAGAATGGAGTGCTAAGTTTTTATCTGCTTTTGGCCCGCTTCCCAATGCCAGCGACCACTCTAGCCATTTCTCCAACACAGACGTGGATCACGGGATACACCGCGATGATGCTGGAAGTGAACTCACCAGCCCCTCGACAGAACGCACCGAGGACAATTGTCCTCGGTGCGTCCACAGCGGGGTCCTTAAGGACCCCGCTGTGGACGCCAAGTGCAGGCTCTCTACTGCGCTGCAGGTCTCGAACGCTTCGTCGGTAGGCGACGCAGGAACGTCAGTACTAGAGGCCGAAAGTACATCGCAACAACAGCAGGCGGAGAAAGGGTCCTTGCACTTGTCTTCACGTGAACATATGGAGTTACCCTATCCTGTCTTACAGGACTCTTCATTGCTCCACGAAGCGTCGCTGTCCATCGATGCCGATAAGAAGAGCAACGCAGTCAAACACCACGAGCAAGGCCGCCCGTCCGCGGATGCCAGCATGAGGATGGCCCTTGGACAGCCGGACTCAGAACAGCCGACTTCGCGGCATTCATTCCTCCCTGCGGACGTTCGCCCCTTGCAGGGAAAAGCCTCGCTCAAACAAGCCGATGACGTCGAGCTTATTCTTGCCGAAGAAGCGTTCACTCTGCCCAAGTCCCCCGCTTTTGTCAGAGCTTTTGATCACCAAGGGACTGCTCCACGTGGAACATCCTCGAATTTCACGGCTTCGAGTTACGCCACAAACTCGCCAGCAACAACGGTCTCGAAGTGTGAGCTTTGCCGTGCGCAAGCACGGAGGCTCCTCTCCCTTTCATCGACTCTAGTGAAACGACCACAACGCACTGCGACTGTTATGCCGGTTTCTAATCGGCCATGGAAGCGACATACGCGGGAATACCCGAGACGGAGGCGACATATGCACTGCCATCTGCCATCAACGATTCTGTCAGCTCTCATTGACAAGTTGCGGCGTGGCCGAGAGCGCCTAGCACCACGACAACGCCAACACCACCCACCGGCAGTGTCTTTGGCGATTCTAAAAGCCAAGGCACAGTATCATCGAGTTTTGCGACGTCCACCGCGACATAGCCAATGCAGACCCCCGGAGGGTTTCTTCGCAGTGTGCAAGGCCAGGTCGCGCCAAGGCCAAGACCGCCCAGCCCGGCACAGCCAGTGCCGCCCGCCGGAGAATCTTTCTCCCGGTCCCTAGGCTCGCAGCGTGGCCGAGTGTCATGTGTCAACAGTAAAAAGCTCGCCGTGCCTAGGGCGCTCGCGCTAGGAGCGCAGGACAGCAGACGAAGAGGAAGACGAGGGCAGAATAGTACAGCCGGCCTGCAGCTAAGGCGCTGTGTCTACGTCTCTCTTCTTTAGAATATATATATATATATATATATATATATATATATATATATATATATATATATATATATATATATATATATATATATATATATATATATATATATATATATATATGGGTGGCCGGTGAACGGTTCTCCAGCGCGAGCAGTCGGTATTTTTCAAGCAAGAAACTCGCTAGAAGACGCTGCCTGCGTCAAGCTTGTCTCGCGGGTGAGGGCGCGTTCTCCTTCTTTGCGAGCTAGTAGCGCGTTCATCGAAGAAAGAGCGTTTCCATAGTGAACGCGCGCCTTTCGGTCTCTCTCTCTCTCTCTCTCTCACAAGACAGCAGATGGAAGCGTGAGAGAGCTCGCGCGCAGGGAGGCACGCGCCGAGGGCGCCTCCCGGCGGCGCGAGGTGGCTACATACATACTACTACTACTACTACAGAGGAGGGAACGACCCACACCCTAAGGAGCTTCGCCCCTAAAAGTATACATTTATTTAACAAAGATCTGTTTTGTTGAAAAGTTTGGCGTGTTAATTACGCTTAAGCAGCAGGAGCTTATCAAATAGGCCGTCATCTAGACATCGTCGGTTCGGCCTCAACACAAAACTCGCGAACGAGAAAAGTCACGCACGCAAGCGGGGGGTGAAAGAGCGGTACAGCAGCGGAACGGCACCAAATTCCCACATCGAAACACGTCATTGGAAACACTTCTCAGTTCATTCCTGAAAAAAGAAAAAAGAGTAACGGGATACCCGTGTTCTTCATAGTATCGCGATACGGGAAACACATCGTAAAAGTATTTCACTACCGCGATACAAATATATTTTTCAAACGCATGTATCTCGATACAGCAATACAGATACTCAAAATTTATCTCTGAAATACTATAGCGATACTCTTGTGATACTGCCCAGCCCTGCACGGTCTGAGCCCCTTTTCCGTGTTCTCCTACTTATCTGGCGTTCGTGTTGTCCACTTCTTCTCCTTTGTGTCCGTGTTTTGCAGGCCTGTTATTTTTTACTATGGACCTTTACCAACTCGCTCAGCTTTCTGTCCTTTTGAAGTTTAGTAAATACGGGTCATTGGCGCCGTCACTAATATTGCACTAATTGCTTATGTTTTACCGAATGAAAACTCGATATGATTATGAGGCAAACCGTAATTGTAGGCTACGGAAGTTTTGACCATTTGGTTATCTTTAACGTGCACATATGTAGGAAACTGTGTCACGTCAGATGGGTTACTCGAAGATCATGTGTGACAAATGACAGAGTGATGTCGACTGATTGACACAGTTGCGTTAACGTCCTCAGGAATATGGTCGGCGCTGTGAGCGCGTGGACAGCCGTGTGCTTGGGCTGTTTTGCTGCACGTAAGTTCCTTCAAACGGCCGTCTAGCGGCGTGCCAAAACTTTTTTCACTAACCTTCTAATTATTCGCTTCAGAGCACTTGTCCATAAAGCGGAATTCAAACCGAGGAGCGGTGAAATTTGATCCGCTTAGCCTAAATACAATGCTCGATTTGCATTAGTTCGGATATACGCTCGCAGACTCTGCGGTGGTGGAGTGTTGTCATGCTCCAGTTATCATTTATCAGATTTATCAGCACACCAGTCTTCAAAGTAGCGGCAAGCATGAACAAAAGTCGCAGTTCTCACCACCATTATTGCGCGCCAGACGCAATAAAATGTCCCAAGGGGAGCTGATGGAGAGCCTGCATGCATGGAATATGGCTCCTCAATCGCAGCCTTATATACGGCAACAATATGAAAAGACACTGTATAGGCGTCCCTTGGCGATCGACAACGTGATCGATACAGATCATGTTACGCCATTAGCGAAGGGCCACGTGGCTCACGGAAACGCTCGTGCTGCGCTACTTTCCGCTGGGCTGACGTCAATTGTAACCAGCATCCTATCACTGTGAAACAGAGTATGGAATCTGCGGTGAGGCCTTCAGCGTGGTTCGAAGCTTTACGTAACGACGCTTCGCATGCGACACGGCCCGTAATTTGAAACCGCGTCGGGAAGCGGTTGCGCGCGTGGGCGGGCAGCGAAGGAGAACGAGGAAGACACGAAGCGCGGGCGCATGTGCGACGTTGATGGGGCACATGCACGAAGTACAGCATAAACGAAAAAAAAAAGCCGTCTCACATCGAAGTACCAAAGATATAAGGGGAGTGAATCCCGGCCGCGGCGGCTGCGTTTCGATGGCGGCGAAATGTTGAGGCCCATTGGGCTGTGGGATGTGGTGGTCGAAATTTAGAGAGCCCTAGCTCTACTACGGCGTCTCTCATAATGATATTGTGGTTTTGGGACGTACAACCCCAGAAATCAATCAATCAAACTGATTTCCGCAATGCGCGAGATCTGCAGATTTTTTTTTTTTTCTAGTTGACCAATTGAAGTAGGAAGTGTCATACTCTATTCTCCTGTCATCAGTTATCCATAGCAGTTTAATTTTTATGAAGAAAAGAGATGTTCGTTATATGACAAACACGGAATAACAACAAATTGAAGAGGTGGTAATGCGCCTTTCATAACGGGCGCTCTTATATAGAGCCGCGTAACTCCTGCTACTAGGACACGGTGGAGTGGTGGACTGCGCCGGTCTGCACGACGACACATCTAACCACAGTATGGCTACATTTATTAGGGCACTAGAGACTTTGACGCAACAGGGAAAGTACACCGTTGACACACGTCAGCGGCATGCTTCGGTCAACCACATACGTCAACCGCGTACAACCACATAGGTCGGTCCGCTGTGGACTCGGCCGATTAACATGCATGCAAAGTTGTTTCACATGGTTCTTTCGCCTTTACAATAAATGTCTGATTTCCTTTTCCGAGAATAGAAACATAATTTAAACATTAAGCGGACCTACATTATAGTGTTTGTAAACTCCTCGTTGCATGAACACATACGTTGGTCACGCCCGTGGGCCACCGCGGTAGTATACAGTTGTTACAGTGCTCGGGTGCAGGCACGAAAGGCGAAGGTTCGATCCGGGCCGCAGTGGTCTCATTTCGGCGAAGGCGTTAGTGCGCTTTAAAGAACATCCGATTGTCGAAATATCTGGAGCCCTCCTCCAGGACATGCCTCATAAGCCGATTGTGGTTTTGGCACGTAAAACACCAGCAGTTATTATTGGTGGCGAATGAGTTTTGCGGAAATCCGCAAGTTTGCTAGTTTCCGCAGGGCTCATTTGTCATATATTCATGCGCACGTGCTTCGAGTTGTCGATCAATTTGCCCACGCGTTGTCAATAGCTGGCCTCCTGGTTAGCTCACTTGGCAGGGCGACCGCCCCGGACAGTCGCTGGTCGCGGGTTCGATCTGCAAACCAGGACGAATTTTTCGTCAACTTAAAAGCTTTCATTTCTGAGAAACCCGTTTGGATTTCCTTCTTGTAGCTTTGTGCTACAAACGATGGGATGCTGATTTTTCCTTTCATAATTATTATTGGTTCCGCCCAAATGCACCGATCATGTTACACCATTAGCGAAGGGCCACGTGGCTCACGGAAAAACTCATGCTGCGCTACTTTCCGATGGGCTGACGTTAATTGTAGCTCCCATCTTCACTGTGCCTACAGCCGCTTATGGAATCTGCGGTGAGGCTTTCAGTGTGGTTCGAAGCTTTACTCTCTGCCCTCCTACTTTCCCTTCTCCTTTGCCTCACTTCCCTTTCCTACCTCCTTGCTGTGCCATAGTTATACTTGGATATGATTTGCCATTCACCACGTACAGAAACTTTTTTCCGAAGCAGCGTCAGCCGCTGGCGTGGCTCTTTCGCAAAGCACCTGCCTGCCACGCAGACGGCTTGGGTCCGATTCCCGCTCGAACCCACCAAGCGTTCTTGCGATGTAGTATGAAGGACTCGAACGGATCGTAAACTATATGCAGCAGCTAAAGCGTTCTGATCTGGTTGCGCGAAAGATGCATCCTCGTTCTCAGCAATACAATGCCACAGCCGCTGTGTCACCGCTGTGCTTTCGCCATCGATGAGCGATTAAGTGTGCGTGAACGTTTATTGAGTGCTTCTGTGACATCGAACTATGGCTGTCACTGCTGCCTGCATTCGCTAGAGGAGCCCATTAATTGTTCAACACGACTACGCAACTTTTATAGGCCCCAAATACTCCGAATATAGTTCTCATGAGCGCAATAGGGATCGTTTGCGAGATGGCAGAAACTACTCATAGAGTTTTTCAATGTCTTCTCTTAAAGGACCCTGAAACGGTTTTGACGATTTTGTGCAAACATGGTGATCCAGTAGAGCGAGTCATTACCATGGAGGAAAGAAAAACTAGGAGGCGGCGTCACGTGACGATCTTGAAGCCTAGTCATAAAAAATTTAAAGGAAAGAATCATGGGAAATAGACCCTGATCACGTGATAGGCAAGCGGTCGATTTAGTCGACTGGGGAGTTTCGCTTTTGATGCGTCTGCTGCGGAGACGGCGTAGGTTTCTGCAGGGAGCATATGCGGCGTGAGAAACGCGCACGCCGAGGCAACGCGCTGGCCAAAGTTGTCGAAGGTTCGAACGTGTGACGCTGCCGAGTCTGTGTAATGTCAGCCAGGAAATGCATCTAACTACTACAGTACTACTGAACGCGGCTCGCCGCTGCGGACACCGGGTTGCAGCGAACGAAGCTGTCTGCATGGTGAGCGGCTTTGTGCCCAACAACCAGTACCGCATCGAGGACGACTCGTCGCGTTTGGTGTGCTCTCCAGCATCGGCGGGAGTTTCCATCAGGGCTGGTCGGAGACTTTTGGGCTTCTGTTTTCTCCCCAGGTCGTCCGCGATAGGGATATCAAATGGACGTTGCCGTAAAGCACGTGTCAACTGTAAAAATAGGGTGCTTCGGTGTATCGTCGCTTTCGACATCAGTTGACGAGTTGCTGAAAAGAGGAACTATTAAGTACAGTTCGTGTGAAAGAGCAACACACGGGCCCTCAGTATTTTTATACGTACTTAACGCTGCCTAACAAAAAAAAAAAAAAAGAAAGAAGCTGGGAAATTTATTTTACCACTAGTCCTCCGCTCTTGTTTTTTGTTACTGTTAATTTTTCTGAATATATGCAACGCGCAACGCATTCCGGGGCTATCCTATTATATCTTACATATATTGTTCCCATATGACCAGCACCGAGAAGCGATTTACATGCTGTCACGAGGTCTTTGTTTACGCCCCGCATCACAAAAGTAGCAGGGTTCCCGTTTATATATAAGCATCTACATGGAATAAGCCATATGCCTCCACATGATGTCAAACTGTATACTGGGTGCTTCTATTAGCTTGCGCCACGCTTTAAAAAATATTCAAGTGCGCGTTACGAGAATGCAACAACCTTAGTATTGTTTGCTGTCGTCTGGAACATGTCAGACTATTTGTTACAGTGAAATACGGAAGGGGGCTAATTAATAATTAGACTTATTTAACCAACTGTTTGAACCATTGCTTTGAATGTAAAATGTTCAATGGAGAAGTTGTAGAGCGTGTTAACTATTGTGTGAATAGCGTACTTTCGCGACAATACGTGCAGTTGTTTTAAACTTTTCCGTGCGCGAGAGTTTAAAAAAAAAGTACGACGTGACTAGGCATTTACGCGCCGTGGCATTAGCGCTCTCAAATATGCTACGAGAGAGTGATCGACGATGAAGGCAGTTCGCGCGCACAAACAGGCCGAGAGGACGGGAGGTGCGGCTATATCTTATTAATTTCTCTTGTGGTTCGTCCAGTACTGTCTGCCTGCGTGCATCATCGATCGTTCATTCGTAGCATGTCTGAGAGCGCTAGCGCCACGGTGTCTAAGCAGTCTAAGCGGTCTAAGCGCCTAGTCACGTGGTACTTTTTCAAATCTCGCGCACTCTTAGAAGCCCGGAAAAATTCAAACGAATGCATATATTATGCCCGAATTCCAGCCGAGTTCATGCTAGGCATGCAGCCCCATATTGCTGAAAAAAACAACAACATAAACTTCAAATGTTGATCATGACTGGTAAACATGCGAGTGCGACTTATCGCCAACACTCTGTCATGATAAGCACCTTCGACCATCTGCTAATCAGTGCGCGTAGTGTAGCGCCGTGCTAAGGCGTGCTGTACGCTTTTAACCGGGAAAAACCCAAACATGCCGTACCTTTGTGGGGAATCTATTCAGCAGAGCATCGCCTGCAGAAACGAAGCAATGTAGCCGATACCGTTTTTGCCCCAATAAGATAAACGCACCGCATCTGTCCGCGATCAGGTCTGATGCGAGCACGGATAAGCCCCACTGCACACGCACTACTACGGCAGTCGTGCACGTATGTGCAGTACGGCAAGTGTAACTGCACTGTGCGAGCACAGTAGATAATCTTACGCCCGCTTCTCGGAGGCAGCTTTCGCACATGCTGCGTCGGCGGCAGCGGTGGCGGCGCGACCGTGCAGGGCGACGGCCAGCGATGGGCGGAGCCTCCGTACCACGACGTCGCTACAAGCGCCTGGACATATCGCCGGTGCCTACCACTGTTTACTAACATGGAATAGATCTTGAGACGCTGCGTTAAACCGTAGTACCCTCGGCATTGGCCCATTTATATTACACAATTGATACTTTCAATGTGTCCGACGCCCGGTTATAATGACCACGCGTGTATAATGTCAAATCTATACCGGTATGCGTTCGCCAACGAATGCCGAGATCAATCAATCAATCAATCAATCAATCAACCAGCGGAACTTCATTTCCATGAACAGAAAACCGCGTATACAGCGATTATTTGTACCGATAGCCTAATGTGGCTCGTGGTGGTCCAGTGCAATTTGCAACAAAGAATGAACAGTTCAGCTAAGAGGGGAAAATAACGACCATATAAATACACACATGTGCACGTATACATTTACTATTGCATTATATGCGTACTTATTAAAAAGAAGGCAACGAAATACCAAATCAAACAATTCCTGCCAACGTGCACACAGGTTTATACAACTTGAATTGATAGGGGAAAAAAATGATTTGCACGCTAGGCTGTGCAGTTGTAAGTTTAAGACGGATCATGTTCCATATTAAAGTTCCATTAAATTATGTGGGTGTTTCACCCTAACTGACCCATACAAACAAGCGAGAAAAAAAAAAAAAAAACGACGCCGTAGCTTCAACAAGCTTGAAGTCACCGTTTGAAGCATATCACGTATGCCGTATGGGAATGTAAAAAGAGACTAACAGGCAGAGGCAAGTTTCTATTAGATATTTAAAAAAAAAGCAATTTTGGTGGTCGCGCAACATCGAAACTGAGAGAATGCCTTGTGATTAGAAAATATTAGCTATCGGTTTACCTTGGCTTATGATGCTCAATACGCGCTTTTGAAGTCGTTCAAGTGTTCCTATGCAACTATTGTGCGTCACACACCATGAATCCAGGCACTAACTTATATGATGTTGCGCAATGATTGACTGATTTGATTGATTATGGTGTTTAACGTCCCAAAACCACGATATGATTGCGAGAGATGCCGTAGTAGAGGGCTTCGGAAATTTCGACCACCTGGGGTTCATTACGTGCACCGACATCATCATCGAAATGGAGCAGCCACGGCCGAGATTCGATACCGCGACCTTCGGATCAGCAACCGAGTGCCATAACTATACTACGTCGCTGTGGTGGGGCGACAGCGGCACAATGAAAAGTAGAGTGCACGAAGTATAGCTTGTGGGGCCGAGGTTTCAAAACCCTCAAGGCGCACTCCGAAGGTCTCATCGTATTTAAACGCGCCAGGAAATCTGCGCTGCGCGGTTACTTGCTCACGCCAGTCATGGCCGTTCAAGTATATGTCACTTTATTTAGGCCGAATAACATGACACAGACGTTGCAAGCGTTAGGAAATTTGACAATATTTATTGCCAGCATACGCGTCTTCTCCGCGTACACATCCAGATGTACTCTTCCCAAAAAAGAGCGGCAGAAGTAAAACCTATAGCGGTGGAGAAAAATGCGAAGAGTGTTCGAGTTGCATACAGTGCGATAATTAAACCCACCTGCTGCTGAAGCGCCCGGCTGCGCACGAAAGGCAGTGGAAAATTTTTACCGATCTGAGTGCCTCTATAGGCTTATATGGGTTGGGTGCAAGCTGTTATGTAAAACGCGTTGGAGAGTGTGTAGGAGTTGGGAGCAGCGTTATCGATCCATCGTGTGCGAACATGTATGGTATCACGAGGTTTTGCGAACGTACGGTGCAGAAACGTGGAGCATAACGAAAAAACTAGATATGAAACTAAGGAGCGCGCAACATGCAATGGAAAGAAAAATTATAGGGGTAAGGCTAAGAGATAAAAAACGAGCAGAATGGATCAGAGAACAGACAGGAGTAGCCGATATTATTATATCAATTAAAAGAAAGAAGTTGACCTGGGCAGGACATGTCATGAGGAGGAAAGATAACAGATGGACTGTAAGAGCGACGGAATGGATACCAAGAGAGGGAAAACGCAACAGAGGCAGGCAAAAGGTTAGATGGAGCGATGAAATTAAAAAGTTTGCGGCATAAAGTGGAACTAACTCGCTCAGGATAGGGTGGATTGGAAATCGTTGGGAGAGGCCTTCGTCCTGCAGTGGACCTAAACAGGCTGATGATGATGATGATGATGATGATGATCTAAATAACATGTATCTTCGACATGGAGCTAACGTTTGTTTACTCCATCAGCACTACTTTTCCCGTCCACTGTAGTCCCGTAGAAAATTGTACACCACTGTAAATTTTTTATGCACCGTCCCGAAGAGACCACTACAAAAGCTCTCGTTGCTTCAAATCCACATTAAACGTAATTGCCTTTTGCAAGATGCCATGATGGACGCAGTCGTGTTACGTTAAAGATGGTATACTTATATCAGAGAAGGTAAACTGCAGCTTTCACTGTAGAACAAAGGAGGAGGAGGAGAAAGGAATAGGAAAGGCCGGGAGGTTAACCTGGGCTGAGCCCGGTAGGCTACCCAGCACTTGGGAAGGGGAGGGAAAGATTTGGAAGATACTTTTGTAGAACAAAAATAAGCGTTGCGGCGGTAGAGGGAACTGCAATAGGGCGCAGAGAAATGGTGCTGCCAGTGGCAATCATCATCATTAAGAGAACCGCGTTTTCGCATCAAGCAGCACCGCTGCGGTATTTTGCTTATTCTATTAGTTAGATCCCGGCTCGCGTGTGTACTTTTCGTACACAGGTACTATAGCTTATCGCCAGGTGACCGAACAAGCCTAGACTGGCAAAAACAACGTCAATCAATAAGATTTGCATCGTTTATTCCGGCACCACAGCTGGTACAAACAACGTACACTACAGTGCGTGCGCACATGGGCCAACAATTTGCAGTAGCGTCCAAACAAAACCCATACATATTAAGTGAACTTTCAACCTGTGCATAATCCCCCTAAACGCTGTCAAATCTGCATGGAGAGACTGGATACGCAAGTCATCGAACGAATGTTGCTCTCTCATTGTGTTGCGCCGTCGTATTCTGTTAGCGTAGCTTTTAAGACAGCAAACGTGCTTAAGTGCATGGCGCGGAATCGGAGACATATACATGCAACGTTAGCAGATGGTTAATGTTACCTGAAGAATCGCGGATGCTGCGTCCTGTGCCACTCTATATAAAGTCAAATGGAAACGTCACAAAAAAAAAAAATGTTGTGCTGTGCTGAATAGGATATGTAGGCAGTAATTTCAATTATTGCGAGCTCACGCTGGTAGGTGTGTAGGTAATGGGTGAAAAAAACATTTCTCTCTCGTTTTACCCTTCATTATAGTCCATTTTCACAGCTGCTATTTATAGAGCGAAAAAGCCCTCGCACAAGTAACCGCACCGATAAGACGAAGTGCGCTGTGAAGGCAGTATAAATGATGGCAGTCATTCTACAATTAATGAACAAAAAATGAACTCTATATAAGAGAGAGGCTAGGATAATGCAGATTGATTTAAGAGGCACAATTCTGGCAAATTAGCTTTACGAAGGCATTGCACATCTCGTTTGGTATACACAGTAAGGAATCGTCCAGGCATGAGCGCAGTGTTTGTGATACATGGACAAGTCAACAGAAATTATGCACTCTAGAGCAAATGCATGCACATAAACTCAACTAGTGGGGCATTTTGTGAACCAGGGCCAGTGTCGGAAAAAACAAGTCATGTTTATTTCACAAGTGTTTTGTTGTTATTGCGTTATTCGCCTTTTCAATATGGTGCTTGGAAAACATGTGTTCTTGCTAATTCGAAAACCTCCACTTAAAGTACGAATAATATCGCAGTGTAGGCGAACATGCGTCATATCCATGTTTTTAGCGCCATCTTAGATTTCCTAGGCTTTGTTCGCGACTTTCACTTCATAGGCTGTGCAGCTTGATAGTGCAAAGCAAAAAAAGAAGAAAAAGTGTCATGTTAATTAGATCACAGCCACATGAAGTAGATATTCTCAGACATGAATTATGGCGATTTCTGGGCAATATAAAAAAAGAAAATGAGCACATCCCTTAAACACAATTCGACCTATAATGCAAACATGACTCACGCATACTATGATGAAACTAGTGCTAGCCAAATTTAATATTTGTTGTTCTTTAGTTGTACATAATTTATTAAACTGTTTTAAATACACATTCAGAGGCTAATTGAATGGAGTAGCTTCTTGAAGCTACGGCTCCTTTTTTTCTTCACTTGTCTGTTTGCATGCTTCTACGGTTTAATGCAGTTGTGACAAAAGAAGTTTCCGAGGCTTTGTAAACAGCATCACAAAGTATGACTAGATATCAGAAGGACTCTTCCCTTCACTGCAATGGCATTTGCTTGGAATACGACAAATAATATCTGGAAGTTTGCGTGCTTAGACAACAATATAACTATGAGACACATAATAGTTGGGGATCTCGGATTAATGTTGACAATGTGGGACATAACTATTTAGCATAGAAAAACGCCCGTGCGTTCTTTTGTCCTGCCAGTGCTTTTTTGCACTAATTAGTTGTGCCTGAAATCAGTACGCACCAACAAGCCAAACGCTCACCCTTAATATTGAAACTATTTCGAGCCTTTTGAGATACACGTCCACTTAGATACACGGGTGATATCGAATTTAGCCCCCATGGAAAAACAACCACCTTGGCCTCGAGCCGAATGCACGCCGTCGGACTTCGCACTGTGATGTGATGTAACTATTTACAGAGCTGACGTTCGATTTCATCGTTATTGTACTATAGATTATATAAGAGTGTACATCTGACATTTATGGACAACCATTGGCAGCATTCCCCCCATGGCAGGCTTACCAACGACAAATTACAACACCAGAAGCATGAAGTTCGAGGTGACCTGCAATGACAGATGTTCAGTTATTCCATCGTGCTCGTAGGCTGTGTTTTACAGGGTATTACATATTCAGAAGAACAATGCATGAAGACAAAATTCTTCAGCATTAAACAAAGCGAGCGAGTAAACTGCAGCGCGTTATGCATATATGAACATATGCCTTGTAAGACTTGTGACAGCATGTGCCTTGACTGTGGTGTCGAGGGGCATCCACGGGCAATAAAGCTACAGGCGTCCGCGATGAGGCTGTTACAGAAAAAGGATATCTGCATGATTAAAATGCCAGTTTTGTTTTTGTTTCTTGTGAGATTAAACGAAAGTGAGCCTATAAAAAAAAGTGATGTCGCAAGCGAAACACTTGGGCAACATAGCTCCGCCGTTTACTCTGATTTCACTAGAGTGGAACTGGATTTATTATTATTATTATTATTATTATTATTATTATTATTATTATTATTAGATGCGGAGCATCTCTTGCTCACGGGTATGTCACGCGTCCGGCGTCCGCACTCACACTACGCATGCGTGACTCTCCTCTCCCTTCCCCCTCTCCTACAGCTGCTGCAATAAATAAAGCAGGTAGAGAGCGCGCGCGCGCGCTTCGCTTCAGTAGTATCTCCTCCTTCTCCGATGAAAGAAGTTGGTGGTGTTGTGTGATGGAAACAACAACACTGCAAACCTGTAAAAACCGCCGTTAAATGCACCGTTGAAAATCCGAGCGATGCTCCGCAACACCTCATGGTCCCCTTTGGGGAGATGGTGTAATTATTATTATTATTATTATTATTATTATTATTTGATAAATGGGACTGTTCTGAATTTTATAATTTACGGTTCTTTGCACTAATACATGTGCCAGTTATGGACGTGTATACGTTCGGGGCGTTAGAACTGTATTTTACTATGTGCAGACAATGCGTTAAAATACTCCGAAATGCATTTCCATTGACACAGCAGCTCGCTCCTACGTGAAGCCACGTCGCTCAAGAGAATGTACATTCTGTCGGTGGAGGGATGACAGGTTGAAAGCTTTCCATTTGCTGTGTGTCGCTTCCCTGTTGCACAAAACCAAAACCAACCGCAATAAACAAAATCAATGGGTTTGTACTCACCGGTCCGCGCATGCTCGGGCTTCAAGCGAACTTTGTTGAATTGAGAGAAGAGGCGCAGAGGAAAGCGCTCTGAGAAATCATTCGAACGTGATTTATGATGATGAACGCGAATAAAAACAGCAAGCCCAGTCTTTCGGCCGGCATAAACGAATAAAAGAGTAATTATTAACCTTTACGAAATGTTTACAGCAAAAACGAAATAGTACGAACTTGCGTCGCTGTCCGAACGCGCCGCAAACCGTTACGTGACTTCTGTGGCTCTATATTTTGAATGACAAAAAAAAGAGAAAGAGAAACGATCACCACGTCATATCGATGTGAATAGACTGCTGAAAAACAAGAGTCAACTGGAGCAAACATTTAGTAAAAGATAGATGGCGCAGTATCTCAAAGGTGCGCTCACTATAAGCAGAAGCTTGTAGCATTTAAATATAATATATGCAAATGCAAGAGAGATTTAAAAAAACGATGCGACGCCGAAGCAAACTCAGAGTGCTTGATGAAGGCGTGATGTCTGTAACTGGGTGAACACCACAAGCCCCGCATCGAAGCCCAAAGTCCTCCCATGGGGTGAGCGATGCCCTTCATTCTAAACCTTTCAATAGGTTGTCCGAACCGATATGTAGGAATGTAAACCTTTTCTTCTCCACCTGCACGCGTTGAAGATTATCTACTCGCAGTTAGGAATACCAGGATAGATATAAAACTAATCGGGTCCGAACAAGCATGACTGCGCTTACTTAGGATGAGTCACAGAAATGCATGACGCAATTGATTCGCCGGCTAGGAAGCCCTTAAATACCCGCATTAATTAGCGGCCAAGTCTAAACACTCCTCAATACATTATTCCAGTCCTGTTACATTTTCTTTTTTTAGCGTCTGTATTGTTTTAGACATAGTCGTAATATTGCTCTCTTTATTGTTTGAATTCCAAGTCACATGTCGTGTCCCGCAACCGCACACACACACACACACACACACACACACACACACACACACACACACACACACACACATATATATATATATATATATATATATATATATATATATATATATATATATATATATATATATATATATATATATATATATATATATATATATATATATATATATAAAGATCATTTTATGGTACCAAATATGCCAACGATTGCCGCTATTGACACGCCACGTGACCTTACCAACGGAGAGTGTATTAGAGAGACTTAGTATGGCGGAAAATCTTCGCGTTAGCGTTCGCGAGTCACGCACGCTAAATTTTTGCGGAGTGCTGTTCGATAGCATTCCATAGCTCTATAGTATAACGCGAGATGACGACGCGCCGCAAAACACAAACCTTCGCTGCGCCATCTAAATGCGAATAGTGAAAGTGTCAAAGCCGCTCTAACTCGGAGGCGTTTCGGCCGTTGTTAGTAACTAAAAACAACGCAAGCGCAAAAGAATTAATAAAGAAAGACATTGTGCAATAAGAATTACATAAATGTTGCCGTAGTCTCACATGTCAGAGTTTCGCTTTCGCTGTCCATGTGTAAATGTGGTCAAAATAGAATACACAACGAAAAGATCGTTGTCTTACCATCGGTTGTCTATTAGCGAAGTAAGAATACTCGAAGTGAATACCAGAAACACGATTTATTTTAAATCAGCTAGTCCCACAATGATGCAAGACGACATGATAGATGCGAAACGGGCAGCCGTCACTTGTAGGGACCCGCCATGTTCTTCGCGCTAAACAAACTTAGCGAGCGCTTTGCGTCTCCGGTAAATTCGGAAAATAGCGAGCGATCGCTAAACGCAAAGCTGGACTAGCGTGCGTACGCATGCGCAGCCTGACCCCGATAAATGTTAACGTTTAGCGGGACGCAACTCAAAACTTAAGCTGCACTAAAACCATATATTATTTCAGCGCGAATAGACGAAGTAGGCACACGAAAGAAGTGACAGGCGCTGACCGTAAACGCATTATTGAAGGTAAATGGCATATACGAGCGCGCACATCGTCGAAAACACAAACAATTGCGGCTGCCAGGCGAAAAGGAAAAAAAAAAAGACTTAAGGAGGTACCAATGTTTTGTGAAAACGACCTTTCAAGGATACGTCAGAACGACTTATTAAGACTCCCGCCCTGACTGCTAAAACTGGTGCTCTAAATAGCAAGTTACCAGGAGTAAACGATGCCAGAACTTGTTTGATATCAATCTTCCGCTAAGATGCTAAGCTATTCGCAAAAATCGCCTATCGGGGTAAACGGACAAGGAATGAGCTACGCGCTACGAGCATAACACACGATGAGTTCTGCTTCTCTCTAAATTACAAGGCCGCAGCACTTTCGTGGTATATAGGAAACCACATTCAACATATTACGATGTAGGTTGAACGCCGACAGACGAACACAGAATTTATTATCACTGTGATTCCGTTTGTGCGAGCTAGGTCGCTATGCACACTTTTCCCGTTTCTTACTTCACCCCCCCCCGCCCCGCCACGGTGGTCTAGTGGCTAAGGTACTCGGCTGCTGATCCGAGGGTCGCGGGATCGAATCCCGGCCGCGGCGGCTGCATTTCGATGGAGGCGAAATGTTGAGGCCCGTGTGCTGTGCAATGTCAGTGCACGTTAAAGAACCCCAGGTGGTCGAAATTTCCGGAGCCCTCCACTACGGCGTCTCTCATAATCAGAACTGGTTTTGGGACGTAAAACCCCACAAAACAACAACAACAACACCCCCCCCCCCCCATTCCCCCCAGCTATCGCCCTCCTTTCGCCCTCGCTATCTCTATCTCCCTCAGACAGCCACTTTGCCGCGGCAGAGAACAGAAGGATAACGACACACTCTGGTCAAGCTGCACGTGATGACGCGACAAACACGCCGTAAACTCCCGCGTCGCAGGCAAGACGATCAGGCATGCCTTTCTTGTATTCGAAAAGCAAAAATGCTGCATTGCGGACATTTTGAAATTAATCGCGTCACAATTGACGAGAGGGCACAGCAGTAATCTGTTCTCAAACACCTCGGCGACCCGACAACCCAGACGACTCGGCCACGCTTTTGTAGTAGACCAAGGGGTCCCGAGTTCGAATCCTTAAGCGTATAGAAGTTTCTTTTTTTTCTTTTTTTTTAGCACTTCTGCCTTTTACCCTTTGATCCTTTATGGTCTCTCTACGCTCCTGAGGTATCTTATTTGTACCGACTACTTCTCTTTAATAATCATACCCTGTCCTGATTAACCCACTCACTGCAACACCTCTGAAAGTCTCCTCCCCCCGGGGAGCCTTTGGACAAAAGATGCATATGGGCGCCCACCATCACCGTGCTTCATCTACGTAACTCACTTGAGCACCAGAACAGGAACTGGCCCCCCTGGTGCAACACCATGGCCAACACCTCCCAAGTTACCGGACCAACCAAACCCTGGACGTACGACGACGACATCAACAGAGCTTCCAGCCACGGATGCGACCACACGGGTATTGGAACAAAAGACACAAAGAGCCTCTGGACTCGGACAGGCCGTCATTGGAAATTAAACGTAGCGACTCTTAACACGCGAACCCTTTCAAGCGAAGCCAGATTAGCTGAACTACTAGAAGAATTAAGGGGTATTAATTGGGATATCATTGGCCTTAGCGAGGTTAGGAAACCAGGAGAAGGGTACTTATCGCTTAATGAGGGACACGTTCTTTGCTACAGAGGACTACCAGAGAAGCGCGAATACGGCGTGGGGTTCCTTATACACAAAGACATAGCAGGCAACATCGAAGAATTCTATAGCATCAACGAAAGGGTAGCAGGGCTCGTGATAAAATTAAATAGGAGATACAAACTAAAGCTAGTACAAAGTTACGCACCAACGACCAACCACAGTGACGAGGCTGTAGAACAGTTCTACGAGGATGTAGAAAAGGCAATGAACAAGGTACAGACCCAATATACGATTGTTATGGGGGACTTCAACGCGAAAATAGGAAAGAAACTAAAAGGAGAACATGCCGTCGGTAATTACGGAGAAGGAGATAGGAATAGCAGAGGGGACATGCTAGTAGAATTCGCCGAAAGAAACCACCTCCGTGTAACGAATACTTTCTTCGAGAAACGTAGGAACAGGAAATGGACGTGGAAAAGCCCCAACGGAGAAACGAAAAACGAAATAGATTTCATAATGTGCACTGATCTAGGTATAGTACAAGACACAGAAGTGGTTAATAAGATTAGAATTAGTGACCACAGACTAATAAGGGCGAAGATATCCCTCAATCTAAAGCGAACAAGGACAAAGTTAATCACACGGAAACAGGCCAACCTCGATAGCGTCAGGGTGAAAAGAGAAGAATTTAGCATTGCACTTAAGAACAAGTATGAGGCTCTAGGGCAGGAAGATAATGAGGATATAGAGAAGATGAACGAAGACATTACTAATCTGATCACCGAAACAGCAATCGAAGTAGGGGGCAAAGCACCAAGACATGTTGTGAGTAAACTCTCGGAGTCTACTAAAAATCTAATCAAGCAACGCCAACAGATGAGAATAACTAACTCAAGAGACAAGATAGAATACGCCGAGCTATCTAAGCTCATCAGTAAAAGTAGAGTCAGGGATTTGATTGATTTGATTTGTGGGGTTTAACGTCCCAAAACCAGCTCTGATTATGAGAGACGCCGTAGTGGAGGTCTCCGGAAATTTCGACCACCTGGGGTTCTTTAACGTGCACTGACATCGCACAGTACACGGGCCTCAACATTTCGCCTCCATCGAAATGCAGCCGCCGCGGCCGGGATTCGATCCCGCGACCCTCGGATCAGCAGCCGAGTACCGTAGCCACTAGACCACCGTGGCGGGGCTAGAGTCAGGGACGTACGTAACCATAACGTGAAAGAAATAGAAGCAGCCGTCAGAAAAGGAGTCAGCATCAAAACAACCAAAAGGAAGCTTTGTGCGGGAAAGAACATAATGCATGCAGTGAAAGGTAAGCAGGGCAACATCGTTACTAACTTTAGTGGCATAACCAAAGTGGCCGAGGATTTCTATTCCGAACTATACAGCTCAAATAGGAGTCTCCCCACCATGAGTGTATTAAATGCCGAGCAGGACTACGAAATCCCATGCGTCACTGCGGACGAAGTTAGGAAAGCAATACAGGGCATGCCCCGCGGAAAAGCGGCTGGAGATGACGGCATAACCACCGACTTGATCAAAGATGGCGGAGACTTCCTTATTGGAAAGCTCGCGACACTATACACTCAATGCCTCAAAACTTCAAATATACCCGAAAGCTGGAAAAACGCAAATATTCTATTATTACATAAGAAGGGAGATGTTAAAGACTTGAGGAACTACAGGCCGATTAGTCTACTCTCAGCACTTTACAAAATATTCAAAAAGGTTATCTCAAACAGAATAAGGGCCACACTTGAATTTAATCAACCGAGAGAGCAAGCAGGGTTCAGTAAAGGATACTCTACCATGGACCACCTGCATGCGGTCAATCAAGTAATCGAGAAATCCGCTGAATACAACAAACCCCTCTATATGGCTTTCATAGATTACGAAAAGGCTTTCGACTCGGTAGAGATACCAGCAGTTCTGGAGGCACTACGTCGTCAAGGAATATGTGATAGCTATATAAACACAATAGCCAACATCTATAAAGATTCTACAGCCACCCTGCTCCTCCATAAGAAAAGCAGAAAAATCCCAATGCAGAAAGGTGTCAGACAGGGAGATACAATTTCTCCCATGCTATTTACTGCATGTTTGGAAGAAATCTTCAAAAGGTTAGACTGGGAAGAGACAGGGCTCAGGATTAAAGGCGAATATCTGAGTAACCTGCGATTTGCAGTCGACATAGTACTCTTTAGCAATGACGGCGACGAACTTCAAAAGATGATTGAAGACTTAAGCCGAGAAAGTGCTAAGTAGGGTTAAGGATGAACTTGCAGAAAACAAAGATAATGCTAAGTGGCATGGCGAAAAAACGTCTATGCACGATCGAAAACAATACATTAGAAGTCGTAGAAGAATATCTGTACCTAGGACAGCTACTGGCAGGAAAACCCACCCATATAAAATAAATCCAGCGTAGAATAAACATGGGATGGTGCGCATATGGGAGACATTTCCAACTCATGACCGGAAACCTACCACTATCACTCAAATGGAAACTATATAACTACTGCATCTTGCCTGTACTGACTTACGGATCAGAAACCTGGAGAATTACAAAGAAGCTAGAGAGGAAGTTAAGAACCGCGCAGCGGGCGATGGAACGGAAAATGATAGGCGTTACACTAAGGGATAGGAAGACAGCCGAGTGGGTCAGAGAACAAACGGGGGTCGCCGACATAATGAACGATATTAAGAAGAAAAAATGGACATGGGCAGGCCACGTGATGAGAAGTCTAGATAACCGATGGACAGTTAGAACGACGGAATGGATACCAAGAGAGGGTAAGCGCAGCCGTGGGCGGCAGAGAGTAAGATGGGGGGACGAAATCAAGAAATTCGCAGGCATCAAATGGAATCAGCTCGCGCAGGACAGGCAAGGATGGCGAGGATTGGGAGAGGCCTTCGTCCTGCAGTGGACATAAAATTGGCTGATGATGATGATGATGATGATGATATGCAAATAAAATTATGCAAACAAGATGTATTCGCCCACTTCAAGAAGATTTTGCCCTGAAATTTCGCACCGACTCGGGCGCCCCTACATGAAAGTGCAGTAGGGCGAGTGGCGGCTTGGCCGTGAAGCCAAGGAATGTGAGTGATGAGGAAAAGGATTCTTGCGTTAGAGAATGTGTAGAAGTTGTTGCGAGTACAAGACGTAAATGTAGACAACGTCCTATAGACCCTTTTCATAAACTGTAAATCTAGCTTCCATGCAATGCAACTTGCCCTACTAATGGCGACAGCTGCCTTTTTTTAAATGCTGTCAAAACTCAAGTTGCACATGCTGCGGCCCGTTTTTTGGTGTTGTTTGCATCAGAAGGGCTGGGTCGACATTTTACACGCCCTATCGCAAGCAAATTGCGCTTGCACACGTTGTTTGCCGGATTGCCAATGCCGCCATTAGTAGGGCAAGCTGTATTGCAGGAAAACTAGCTTGCAGTTTATGAAAAGGGTCTATTGTAGGGCCGCTTGCTTGCTATTTGTACTGAAAGGAATTGAGGGTCGTAAAATCGGACAAAGAAGGTTATCTTGTCGTGTTGCCAGATAACATGTATTCTGGTATGGCTTGGGATGTTATGCACAAATGCTTCGAGGAAGTAAAAGTGATGCCGCAGGAACTCAAGAAACGAGCAGTGGGATTGTGGAAAAAATATGAATTAGACAAGCTGGCTTCACTCGTGAAAAAAGGGCCAAACACTGGAAGTGTTCTTCGCGGCAAAGACGCATAAGCAAGACGTTCTGTTCAGAGCAATAGTGTCGGAACACAATTCGTGGCAGTTTCATGTATCGGGGTTTCTCCAAAAAATGCTTGCGTCCTTGTCAACTAACGACCCATTTGTCATCAAGAATTCTGAGGAGGTAGTTAGTTTTGCATCTGGTATTAAAGAAGGCAGATTCAGTGTTGACATTCAAGATTTGTACTATTCTTTGCCGCAAGATGCCCTACTACAGTCGGTAAAAGAGTGCATTGAACGGGACAACGGTGAAGTTTCTTTCCGCAGTAGCAGCGGAATGTCGCTAGAATCGTTTCTTGAAATACTTTGTGTGTACCTGAAGAGCACGGTTGTTCAGTTCAAAGATAGACTGTTCCGTCAAAAAAATGGAGTATGCATAGGATCCAAAATAGCCCCTGTACTTAGCACAATTTTGTTTGAGCGACATAGATAGAATTGTGAATTATGAATTGGATAGCAAAGTTTTGAAAATATTCAGATATGTTGATGATTATTTGATTTTGGGCTTAAACAAGGAATGGAATCTGTTCACCTCAAGTGTGTTGGAAACGTTCAGGAAAAGAGGCAAAGGCCTAAATTTCACATTTGAAGAGCCCACTGATCATTGCTTACAGTTCCTAGACATGAACCTCAGTTTCGAAATAGACCACTTGTGCTGGAAGTATTCCCCGAGAACGGAGAAGCCCTTGTTACCGTATGCTTCCGCCCATTCAAGGATAATAAAAAAAAAGGGATCGCAATGGGATGTTTTCATTCAGCTCTAACCAAGACGTGCGCGCACAAGTTAAAAACGTATCTTTCCTGGAGCAGAAGGTTCGGCTAGAAAGGGCTGGATACCCTACCTCGATTCTTCTGACTGCAAGCGAAAGGCTATTGAAGAAAATGAAATTCGTGGAGAAAGAGGTGCAAAGAAGCCAGGAAGCTAAGAAAATTTCGATAATCCCTTACATGCATGGTTTTTCCCATAAAATTAAGAAGGTGGCCGCTAAATATGGTGGCAAGGTAGTTTTCTCGACAAAAAACAAAGTAGGAGGCGTGTGTCCGGCTGTAAACAAATTGTACAAAGACAGGCCTTATAGTGTCAATAATGAATGTTCCAAGCGTTCTGATCACCGGGTTGTTGAGTGCAAAAGAAATGTAGTGTATAAGATCCCGTTTAAATGTGGCAAGTGTTATGTAGGGCAGACTGGCCGATGCGTGAACGTAAAGTTAAAAGAGCACTTGGCAAATTGGAAGGGAAGGCAGCTAACTCATTTGGCACTACATTGTGAGCGTAGTTCATTGAATTTGTGACATACAAAATATCAAGCTGATATTTTGTATGTTCACCCTAATCAGACAAGAGAGATTGTGGAAGCTTGGCATATATCTAGACTTCAAGACACATGTGTCAGTCATCCCTCAGTAGCGCTGAATGACAAAGAAATTGACTTGATGAACAAGATGTGATAACGCAATGTTTCTTTAAATGTTTTATTATTTTGTATGTATTGATTACAATATGCCGCTGTGCTCATGTGCAGTGATCATGAGGTGCGTGCCGAGAGTACGTACATATATGTGGTTGCTTATCGAATAAAGGTCAGTTGATAGTCTGCGCTAGTCCTTGTGTACTTCGTTGTGGCTTCGTCTTGTGTGCGCAGAAGTTTCATTATGCAGCCAAACCAACTAGCCCGCCTTTCCGTTTTAATGCCTTTAGACATCGCTGAAAGCTGACAGAAGCGTCAAGCTAATAGAGAGTAATAGCTGAGCGGCTAAGCGGGCCAGCGGGCCCAGCGAACGAGCGGAGACGCCAACTGCGCATGCGCGGCCCGCTGGGACATCCAGCGTGTTCACGGAGCGCGCCGCTCGCCCGCTCATTTCGTCTCTTCAGCGGAGCGTATGCAGCGGGCCAGCGCGCGAGCGTTTTGCAAGATGGCAGCCCCCAACACAAGCGGCGGCGGCATGTCGTCATGTCATGCAGCAAAAACGAAGATGTGTTTCCACATAACACCTGTGATCTAATGAAAAATTACTTTTGCGATATACTTTTCGCAGTAACTTCAATTTATTCGACAGATAAAAACCTCTGCTCGATCGACAGTAACTCCAACATTATTCAACAGGTGGCGCAGCGGTAAGTTCCGCTGAAAGAAGCGGGGCGTCGCTCAGCTATTACTCTTCTTTTCATCATGCGGTCCGCTGTCCCCTCCGCTCCATCGCTGGGCCCGCTGGCCCGCTGAGCCGCTCAACTATTACTCCCTAATATGAACAACGCAAGAAGACAGCGTGCGTAGTAGGCTGACGGGAAGAGTGGTCCGCCAAGCCAAGCCCACCTATACGCTTTGGAACCGCGGGGACAGGCGGCGCGGTCGGCGTTCTGCGCGTGGCGCATAGCTCGAGATAAGAGCGAGGCTAGCAGGCCCACTCTGGTGCCCTTGAAGATGGAACGCGCCGCGGTTGACGATGCCAACGTTTTACATATTGTCGTTTTCTTTCGTGCTGCACCCTCAGAAAATTGCACAATAACGATGAATTAGACTAACAGACTTGAGTAGTTGGTATGTGGAAAACCAAAGCGCCTCTAAAAATTAACCATGGAAAGAAAATGCACGAATCAATGAAGTGAAACTTTAGTCATAACTCTGCGACAACATTATGGCCGTAAATAATGAGTTCTTGGCGGCGAATCCGTTAACTTCGTCTTGCACTGGCGTGTGACCAGGCGTGCAGCGAACACTATCATAACTGATGGCCCCTGCTTTTGCATGCTCGGTTACTGGGGCAGCTGCAGCAGCTCTCCCATCTAACAGGGTTCATAGGCCCCACGTCGTTCACACTTGTTGTAATGGCCTCGAGAACGAACACAGTCGGCGCCTAGGGGCGAGAGGCTGCACCTCCCAAGTATGGATAGCTGCTTGCGTTTTCTGCTCATTTTTGTGGCATTCGTTTGATCAGCCATTTTTGCTGCCCTAATTATTTTTCCACCGTAATGACTACTGAATCCTAGATCCTTTGCCTGAACGCAAGATTTGAACAAGGGCGCCCTAAGGCGAGATACTGCGACTCCATTTTTTTTACAATTTTTGAATCACCGGAGATGTAGTTTAGAATGGGTTTCAACGATGTAGGATTATACATCAAGCATATGTGGGCTGGTTTGAGGTGCAGTGGCAAGTCAAGGAACTGCAACTGATTGTTCTGAACAAGCTCATGAGCGAACTTTAGGGCCCACGCCACACTCGCGAAACACCTTTAAAACATTGATAACATAACGGCCTTGTAATGATCTGTCATGAAGTATTAGTCATCGACAAAACGAAAAACCCTTTTCACCAAACCAAGCAAACCATTTTGAATGTTTCTGTCAATCCCAGCCAAGAAAATATCGCTCAGGACTGCATGGTGCTACTTTCGAGCCAATTTCCAGTATTTTATACATACACTTCATCATGCGAATTAGTAATGTATCATGACAACAAGTCTTTGCATTCTTCCCTGCGTCCGTGTCTATGCTGAGTGCTCTGAGCTAAGCGTCCATAGATGAATTCATACCCGTCTTTCCCTTGTTTTCAAGACGATTTCAAGAACAATTTAGACTAATTACGTCTTTTTTTTTTATAACGATAGGCGCACCTTTTCAACGTACTTGTGTTACTTGAAGTGAAACAACAGTAATATCTTGTCAAATATTGCACGCGGTGGTGTTGGTTAGTTGTTTTCCCGACTTCAGTTTGATTTCCAAAAGTAGTAAGCAACCACGTGCAGTCGTGCTGGCGGGCATAGAAACCTGCACCTTGAGTGTGTGCAGGTTTCTTTCTTGACAGTCGCCAATGAATACGTACTCGTACCCCCCTCTATTCGAACAGCTTGACCGATAACGCCATGCGCAGCGCCTATAGGGGCGCCACTGAAAGCCGCGTAGCGGCGGCCGTTGGAACCGGTGGTGGGTCGCGTAGCAGACGCCTCATTTCACTGCAAGCATCGCGGAAGTGCGCGCGTGCGATTTGCCACTTGTGCGCGTCCCAGATAATTACTTTTGCGGCGATAGTGTGTGCAAAGGAGCTGCACATTATAATAGTGGACATGTGTCCGATGTCACAGCTGTGTGGGACGACAATGTCACCATACGCGCCAAGTGTTTGCCACAGACAAGCGTCAACAAGCTTCCCTACGAAGTGGAGCTCATCGCACCGCTTTCTTTATAACGTCCCGATCACTAATGCCTGAATGCATTTACGCGTGAACCAACGTTTTTTTCTCGACACAGTAGCTTCGTTTACTTGCCATGTGTTTATATAGTAGATTTTGAGGGATCGCTGTCGCACCGGCGCATGGATTTCACGGGTGCGGCCACGCGAAGGGTCAGCGTTGGTAAGACTGAAACCAGCACGATAAACTTGTGAATATATTGTTTTGTTTTGTGGGGTTTAACGTCCCAAAACCAGCTCTGATTATGAGAGACGCCGTAGTGGAGGGCTCCGGAAATTTCGACCACCTGGGGTTCTTTTACGTGCACTGACATCGCACAGTACACGGGCCTCAACATTTCGCCTCCATCGAAATGCAGCCGCCGCGGCCGGGATTCGATCCCGCGACCCTCGGATCAGCAGCCGAGTACCATAGCCACTAGACCACCGTGGCGGGGCTTGTGAATATATATCTCGGCAGCTTGCGCTAGTGGCGCGAGACTGAGTCACTGCGGAGCTGGTGGTCACCTAGCTTGTCGTAGCAGCTGGGCTACGTATTTGCTAGGTTTTTTTGCAAGCTATTACCAAGTGTTGAAAAATGGCGTTACATTCTACGCGATCGTCAAAGTCTTAAATGTGCACAGGTGCCATGTTTTAGAGCCAATATGCAACTTGAGGCGAGCGCACAGCGAACATTCTGCACCGGTGATCGTATTCCAGTGCCATCAATAGGTAGAATGCAGCCGATTTCGTGCAGCGCACGTGTGATTCCACGGCGCTTTTGTAAAGGAGCCGTCACCTGCCCCACATTCTCTGACATTGCGCTTCGCGCCATTCGTTTTTCAAGAGAGCCTAGGCATCGCGTCTTATCAGTACTAACAACCTCATGTGCATTGTAGCGTCTACAATGCAGGCGAGGCGACCAAGTGTAAACGTAGTAGCGTTCGCTGAAGACGTAGCGACGTAAATGGAGAAATAAAACACGATAGTCGTTCTAACACTGCTGTTAACAAGAAAAGAGAAATAGCGGGCGCGAAAGAAGACGAAGTAGGATAGCGAGCGCGTGGCACGTGATGTTCTGGGTTTTTCTCTTTAAAAAAAAAACAAAAAAAAAAAACGGCATCGTAGGGTCTCGCTGCTCGGCGCTCTTCAGGCGTATTGTCTTCCGCCGTACTTCGAAGCCTGGTTTATTCTTCATCGAAGTCCTCGGACTTTACACTCCTGTAATCAAAGCGCGATTGCTTGCCTTCTGAGTCGTACAGCCGCAATCCACCGCCGCCGTCGCTCTCGCTCATGAAATAGCACCGGAAATCTGTATAAGTGCGTTCGTGGCGATTTCTTGCGTGTGTCTGAGTAGCCGACAACGCAGCAGTTATTTTTCGGCATCTCTGAAGCTCGAGAGAGTCGTTAAATCACGATGAAAACACATCCATCCGCGCACTCGCGTACACGCTCGCGGGAACACTGCCGCTCGGACCCACCAACGCTTCCGAGCCGTGGTGGCAGATGGCGTCGTCGGCGCTTTGCGCATCGCCTATAGGCGTCCCACACAGAAATCTTTCACTTCACGTGGAACGTTGTTGATAGCAGTAATTTGCAAAACAATCGCCAGAAACTTGCAATGAGTGTTCCGAACTGCTTCGACAGCGCACACAGCGAAGTGGTCTTCGAAGATTTAACCTCTGCCTCGATGAAGCACCCACTCAGCTCGCACAACTTGCCGCATACACGTTCATACTTCGCAGGGGCAATGCAACTCCAAAGAAATGTAACATACGAGTAGTTTATCTGAACTGCTGCATGCAAAATGGACAGCATCGCTGCTACGTTGGTGCACGAAGAAAAACAAACAGAATTCTGACAGCAAGAAATTTCGGCAATCACCTACCTGGTACTCAATCGAACCAGCAAATTTTTGCAGGTAAAAAATCTGAAAGAAGCGTGAAAGCAAACAATAAGGCGCGTTGACGATTACGTATGAATGCAACAGCTGGGACGGTGTCGTAGGAGAAGCACTGTAGATATTTTTTTCGCCAGTCGACACTGCATAACACTTTTGCGACTGCTGGCGCGGAAAACACTGTCTGGATATACGCGGACGCGTCCGATGCAAGTAAAATATGCGGGTTCCAAATAATATTCCTCTAAAGGGTTCAGCCGCGGACAACGTAACAAAATCACGTGCCCGAACCACGGTACAAATATGAGGCACGCTGGGGTGGGGATATCCCCGATTAATTTTGCCGCCTGGATTAACTTCATCAGCTTCAGTCGACGTACACGGGTGCTTCTTGCATTTCGCCCTTGCACAAATGCGCCGCAAGCGAGAAGGGAATATACGCGCATTTCTGAGCTTAGCAGTGCGACAATAACACAAGGTGATCCTTTGAGTATGCACGACGAAGCGCGGGCATGCATGACGATTGTGCACGCAAATATAGCATTGTTTTAACGTTAATCTTGTCGCTGCTATTTTCGCAAATCACTTGAATCTGGAGGCAAACGGCAAAAAGCGATCACGGACACCGTGCCGCGGCACTGCGGGAGCAGAGAGAGTCGAATCGCGAGTCTGCCGTGACGCTATCCCCGCCATCCCGCCAGGCGGCACCACTCCCACTTCTCGGGGCTAATAGAGTTTACACCTCTGACAGTGCCTTAGTAGACAGCCGAATTTGGTATGCTTTAAATAGGGACACTTTGGACAATTGCTTGTGTTTCAATGTGTTTTTGCCCCCGCTGTTTAGATATCGTTCAACGGTGTTGCCTCACGTCTCCATCGTAACACCGATTTGAGCGAGATGGCGTTAAGGCGCTCTTGTCGCAGATATTCTGGCGTAAGCGCATGCGTCCATGGCGGAAAAAATAAAGATCGTCCCGAACCACCTCGACCACGCAGGCCCTCTGTCAGGGCGCAGACGGTGAAGAAATTTGAATTTGTGAAAGTAAAATCCGCGAAAAGGTGCGAACTACGGCTTAACTATACAACGTACACACGATAGCTCGGACTGCAATTTGAATTTACGAAAAACATACTTATGTTACGAGCAAACTCAAATACAACCCTCTTTTTCAGTGTTTCTACCGTACTAACACGACATGCCTGGGCATCTCCGTCTATATAGAGGATGCGTTGGCCAGGGTAGGTTTCTTGCTTACACACCGTCCAGATGGCGCTCGGCAAGTCATCGCGTTCGGCTCTTAAAAGCGAAGCTTAGGCATCCTCCAGTTTTTTTTTTTTTTTCTTTTTGCAAGTGGTGATGCGTGGAAGAAATGAGCCCCTCGAGAGTGCGCAAACATCTTCGACTCGATCACTTGCTGGCTGGTCCAGGAATTCGAATCAAAGATGCAGTAAGTAAAGCGCTGCAGACGCATGGGAAGCTCAGCCGATGACAACAGAAAGTTAGGTGGGGTGATGAAATAAAGAAAACAAAATCGCTGGCGTAGAGTGGTATCAACTGGCGCAAGATATGGTAAATTGGAGATCTTTGCTACAGGCGGCCTTCGTCCTGCAGTGAACATAAAATAGGCTCATAATGATAAGGAACAGGCGTCCTCTACGTATGCGGCTTAGGCTCGACGAAAAAATCATTTGGCTTGATGGGCCTGTCTGGGAGGAACCAGCGCTGAAATAGTGTCATTATGCTATGCCAATGTTATTATTATATTTAGGGTTTCGTCAGTGGTTAGAGCGGCACTACGCAACGGTTTCGCGGCACGTGGGCCGACCATGAACGTGGGTCGTTCATGGTCGTGGCACGTTCAAGGCACGTGGACCGACCATGAACAATTTCTGATTCAAAGCGAAGCCTTATTTTGTGTGGCTGAACGCTCTCGAACGTTACTAATCAGGCTGCTGGGTCGATGGAGGAATCAAACCTGGATGTCTCAGCCATATGCTCTATCTATTAAGCCACAATCACACTTCTAATACGCCAACTCCAACTGACATAAGTGCAATACGGGAGCGCGAGGGCACATGCGCGTGCACTTCCTTTAGGTTAAATACACAAGGTTGAAATAGACCACTGTAATTTTCATTTGCCCTCGTGACATCAATACACAAATAGTGCCCTGTGTTTCACGATCAGCTGTGTAAGAGATAAAAAATTGGCCGCGTATCTGCGTGCTTCGCTGAAAATGTCGTCGAAAGACGATAGTCTTCTGCCGGCCGTACTACGCTGCGTGAGATATGGACGCCATCTGGCAGCGCCGTCAGGAAACATGAGCTTGTGCAGAATCCCTGGGCAACTGCCAGGTGGCAGTCTCAAATCGTCGGCAGAGGCCTTTTTCGGGCATAGCGCCGCATATTTAGCGCAGCCTAAGAAACACTAGGGTCTTTAGAATTACGTATCTATGCATTTTCTAGTAAAGGAATACAGCACCTAATACGTATTGATGTTGCGCCTCAGATATGCGTAATATTTGCTTTTTGATCGACAAGTATAAACGCAGCTACCAGTTCAAGATGGCTCGGCGTTAAGCAAGTGCTTAAATTTTGGCCGGGCGGCTGAATTGTGTGACAGCAGACAAATAGAAAGACAGATCAAAATTTGCGTTCAAGTATCCCAAGAAAGACTATCGTCCTTAAAAGTGGCGCCAACTAGGGTTACAATGAAAACACTGAATTTAGAGGAAGCGTTCGTCGCTAAGATACGCTGCGCGTCTTTAATAGTATCGTATAGCGCCGCGGCGAAGAGAGAGGGAGAGAGATATATATATAGAGAGAGAAGACAAAGGAAAGGCAGGGAGGTTAACCAGACGAGCTTCCGGTTTGCTACCCCGCACTGGTGGTAAGGGAATGGGGAATGTAGGAAGAGGAGAAAAGAGAGAAGGCGAGCGCTACACGTGCTAAGGAGTCTGACATTGAGAGCGCCGCGGCGAGTTTCTAATTGTCAAACATGTCGTGTATTGTAATTAAAAAGCTTTTAGTGCTAAACAAAATTTTTCTTTGCTCTGCAAGGAGGAGGAGGAGGAGGAAGAGGAAAGACAGGGAGGTTAGCGAGTGCTGAGACCGGCTGGCTACCTTGTGCAGGGGAAGAGGGGTGAGGGGAATGAAAGATAGCAGAAAGGAGACACGACGAGAAAGAAGAAAAAGAGAAGAACACAAAAAAAGAAAAGAAAACCGCGACACTGTTTAAAGTCTGTCCCGTAGACCGCTCGCCCTCTGCAAGCTTTATCATGGTGGCTGAAGGGCGTCCTTCATGCCGTTCATCGCCGAAATTGTCAGCGAATCTGTTGTTATGCGCTACGTTGTCCTAGAGGCTAACGAATGCTTTACGTACACTGATTTCTACATTGTTTGGGGTATGCCTATGCGTCCACTCGGGTGGCTGCAGAGAATTGCGGTCATTTCGAAACTTTCGACTGTCGCATCGGTCCGAGGCGCAGGAAGTGTGTAGTCCGCTTCGGTTTCAATGGAACCAACCGTATGCGCACCATCAAACAACCGGCTAATATTACACGTCTTCTGATGTCACAAATGAAAGCGTTCCGAGTTATTGCAAATGTATTCGCTTCAGCAGCAAGTCCGCCACGGTCTAATAGGTTTAAAATTATTGAACGAATAATCTTTGTAGTTGCAAACTTGTGCGTGAATACTCCTCCAGTATTAAGAAACGAAACAGTATTTTTATGAATGTTTCATATTTACAAGTGCGAAATTGGACGCATTTTCCTCTGGAAACACCAATGAGTGAAAAATTCCACAAAGTCGAACCAACTATGGTATGCAAATGCTAAGAAAATTTTCACTTTTTGTCCCGGTTACGCTCAATCAGAAACGATTACATAAAACCTGAAATCAATATTGCCAAAGTCAGTCCCACACAATCAGCCGTGTTTTCATTAAATGAAACAAGTCATAACGTACATAACTTTTCTTTTTCCTTTTGCAAAAAAAGTGAAGAGTGTGTACAGCATGAGGGAGGCAAGCAAACATGCGCACCTCGGCGTGTCGCCGATATGTTATTTCCACAATGTGTATCGTAACCTATGACAGTGTGCATCTGTTTTGCCTTCATTGTAATTAATGAAGATATTGAACTGCTGCTTTCGATGGCGAAAAACGGGACCGATGTTCTTCTCAAGCGGTTAAGTTACGACTTTTCTCCGTATTTCCCTTCACTGCCACGAAATGCTAATTACTGTGAAAAACATGTAGATGAACGCAATTATATTAAATGGTTTCATATATCATAGCGCCGACAGTGTTACCTTTCGCTAAAAAATGTCTAATTAATGTAATCGAGCGGAAGTAATCACACTACATTACACCTGCGCAGGTGTTGCCGAATCAGCATAAATGGAGCCCCGACCTTCGCAACACGCTAAAATATGCGCACAGTATTTTATAACTGGCAAAGGCGCGTCCGAGCTTTCACCATTCTCATACGTGGTACAGTAGCAGCGACAGCGCAGAAGAAAGAACATTTAAAAGATGCTCGAGGGAGCGTCAAAGGGGTTTCGTGGTGAGGAACAGGTCGACGCTCGTGCAGTGCAGATATCGAAGTGCCCATAAAGAGGTAATGAGATAGCTCAACTTTGTGATTCAGCTTGAACATCTGCTCTCCACTTCGGAGAACTACTTGAATCGAAGCATTACAACTCTGTCAACAGCTTCCTTCTATGTGCGGTTGTTTTCACCGCGGATTCAGTAACCCGCACCTACACCTAGATGATGAAAGCATAAGTTCAGCCACAGGCATTTTCTAGAAAAACATCTACGTCCAGGCACGTTCGATGGAGATTCATTGAGCCAATTAGCGTTTTCAGAAATACTCGAGCCTCATATATACACAACGCCACTGTGGCCGCAGAATGCTCGAGCACGAACGCGGCGGGTCTATGGCTTTGAAAAATGGACGCCCGTTATAGAGCTGCCCAAGATCCAAACAGGGCGCCGACAAACAAGGAGGAGACTGTGGCAGACGAAGACCTCCGCCTTTGTTTGTGTCTGCGAGCAGCCTTGACACAGACGAGCCACTTTGCGATCGATTCTCGGCCACGAACTGCGCATGCTCGCCCCAGAATCGCGAGCTCGCAGGCCAAAGAGGAGGTCGCCGGCGACCGGGATTCGTCTACGGTGGGCGGCCACGAATAGCCCTGATTGCGTTTTTATTTGCACAGCCTCAACGGACGTTGAAGCGACTGTTCGAGACGCGAACCTAATTTTAGTGCCTCGTGGACTTCACTTGGCTTGAGTGTATAGAACTGTGGCTGAGAAGCATAAAATTGGCCACAGTGCCGGCGGAGCACCTTGCCGGGAACTATATTATGCGTCCTGCGCGTGTTTACAGAATGCACTATAGCGCCAACATGGCGGAAATAAATGTACACAGGATAACACTTCGGCGCATACGGACTCGCTTCGACATTTAAAACAAAAAGAGGCATCGACATGCGCTTGTTTCGCTTCCTATAGATCGGAAACACTAGCCGTCATAACTTGTTTCTAACAAATAAACGAGCCCTTCACTTAACCCTTCCCTTTCATATATATATATATATATATATATATATATATATATATATATATATATATATATCCTTCTTGCCACATACTTTTGACTTCTCTTTCTCGCAAGTTATTTCTCCGTAGAGTCAATATGGAAAAAAGGATGTTTCTTATACATCCTCGATTAACATAACATTACGCTGTGGCCTGTCTACGAAACCGTTCTATTTCAAGAGCAGCCCACCTTAAAAAGCAAGCGAGGTTATTCACATGAACAGCGAAAGAAACTACGATGTTGCTGTTACCCTTTTTTTTCTGATATCAGTCAACAAGTTATGGAACCAAATGGCGTGAGCACATTCGAGGCCGCTATGCATAAAAGCCACAGTTTAGCGAAAATGTTAGTCTTTAAGAGCATCAAGCCATGATTTATGCATTGGCACGCCTTTAGTTTCATTAGCATATCGAGTTTCTCTTGGGCGTGTGATCACTTGGTGAAACTACTGGTGCATCGTTTCATTTCTTTATTGTTCTACCTAGTGCAATATCTGTGCAAGTGAAGTGCTTTATGCTACTGCAAGCTTTCTCTAATGCTGTCCTTAATACTTCCTTTAAGGTAGTTAATAAGCTTGTTAGAGCGTGTGATGTAAACTAAATGGTTTTAGTCATATCACGAATTTATTACACTTCCGTTCAGTCGCGAGGGTACAATACGGCCCCCTCGTCACCTGGCTAACTTGGCGGAAAAATGGAAAGAGTGTAAGCAAACTTTTAGTGCAAGTTGCAAACAACATCGAACCTAACATCACCTCTATTACTCCAACCTGAGCTCTTTAATGCTCATGCGAATTCGATCTCGTGCACAACACACACACACACACACACACACACACACACACACACACACACACACACACACACACACACACACTCTGTCTCTCTCTCTCTTCAGAGCCCACATACTGGACATACAGTAGTGTGTTATCAAATAACCTCTGCGTTGTGTCTCCCTCTTATTAACCATGGTTGGACATACACTAACATCAGCAACGGGCACAGATCTCATTCACGTCTTCAAAGGCAGTAGTTTCTGAGGCGACAAACATGCATATGAGGTTGGCCGAGAAGTGAGGTGCCCCGGCTTATGCAGCGAACGCATGTATCATGATCACGATCCTTTGCGAGCCAATCTATGACAGTGCAAACCTGTATTTGGTCCTTCAAAGTTTAACTTAAGGCGTTCGTGCAGACCGGTGACTTTGTAGTTGTGAGTGAAGCTGCACGTTAAGCTTGTTGGTTTCGTTCGTCTTGTACTCCTCTCCGTGAAACAGGATGCAAATACTTATGGCATGACGAAGTGCAGGGTGTGCTCTCTGTCCACCTATTTTGTGTCTTCTTACGTAAATATTCGAATCCATTTACGCCCACTGCAAGAAAAGATAGAATTTATGAGGAAATCTTTAAGCCTTCTTCAGCGCACTGTCCTCATCTTTTGGCACAATAATGAGTGCATAGGTGTCATTTAAAGGCTTTACATGTAGATTTACCGAAAGTGAATCACCAGATTCATGCTACTCCTGAATAAGCAGTAAATTTCCAGGCAAGGAAAATTGTAGAGAAGGCGAACTTGTTGTGGAGAACTTCTCCTCAGTTCCCACCTTCTCCTCCTTCCTGCTTCTCTTCTTCCTTTTGGAGCCGAGCTCCTCCAGCTAGCGTTGCTGCTGCGAAGAAGGAAGGACGGAAGCCTTCCTGCTACCTGTCCGCCGTCGCGTTGTCGACTTGAAGGATGGAGACCAGCCTTTCGCACAAACACAACGTGACATTATATACCAGGCAGACATACACTGTACAAGCCGTGCTTCCCGACCTCGGTTGGTAGGACCTAGGTGGAGCAATCGGTTGGTAGGGCTTCGCGGTGGGACCGTCGCTCCAATTCGGCAGAGCCGACCAGTGCATAGCACTGCCCCTGCGACCTCAACCACCGCCCGGACTCGTACCAGATGTCCTCTCTTGTACTATCTGCGCCCGAGCCCCGGTAGGGAGGACCTTGGTGGAACGATCGTTTCCATTCGGCAGAGCCGACCCCAGTGCATAGCACTGCTCCTGCGACCGTAACCACCACCCGGACTCGTGCTAGATGTCCTCTCTAGCACTATCCACTCCGCCCTCGCCAACCTTCTGGCTACCTTCCAACCTTCTGCTCACCTTCAGTCTTGCAACCTCCGCTTCCAACCCTCTCTGCCAGGGAAGAGGGGCCACCTTATATGCTCTGGTGGCTCCGCCCCTGAATCCCTCATAGCCAATCACAAACGCCGAACTTCAGGCGCCTCACTAACAAAAGACAACCCGTGAACAATAAGGTAGGTACGCTTGCTGCCCTTTGCTCGGTTGTGCTTTCGCACAGAGACGCTCCGCGGGGGTGGCGAGGGCGCTACATACATCCCCACAATGGTCGCCTCCTGCCCCGCATGTTCACCACGTGGCTGTGAGTCTTTTCCGGCGCCTACTTGACCACCTCGGCATACCGTATTCTCCGTCTCATTCCGACGACCCTTACATAAGCATTGAAACATTTGAGTGTGCTGGCAAGTCAACATGAATTTTATACTAGCCAGCGTAAAGTTAAATTTGGAAAATGGGGACCTATGAAAATTTTTTGGTAAGCATGGTGCAATGGCGACTCAGCCTTATAACTCTTTTAATTGTTTTAAGGACATCCTTCTGCCTAAACAGCTACGTTCAGCTTTAAAATTTGTCTCATGTATTGTACGTTTTTCCTGCAGCACAGCCTTTTATTAGAATAGGTTCTATCAGTGACCACCATTGTCAGGTCTCTTCAATTTATTTATTTATTTACTTGGTATGGAAACATGCGCTGACAAGGACATGAAGGGAGTAGAGACAGCATGCCAACAACTGCCACCGAAAGGGGTAGAGCGTCTGCCTACTCTTTTGAAAGGAGGAAATAAGGAGATGAGAGAATGTAAGGTAAAAACAGACGAATACGCAGACAAAACACAACACAAAATATTCAAAAGCTTGGCCAAACCAGTCATTGCTGTACAAAGTGAAACGAACAAGAGTGCAAGAAGACAAAGACAGAAGGTGACATACGTGCGCGACTGTACAACGGCAAAGTAAAACCGAATTAAATGTGTTGCTTTCGAA
Source organism: Hyalomma asiaticum (assembly GCA_013339685.2). NCBI lineage: Eukaryota > Metazoa > Arthropoda > Arachnida > Ixodida > Ixodidae > Hyalomma > Hyalomma asiaticum. The sequence continues at coordinate 140,345,558 of CM023481.1, read as the reverse complement.
GACAAGCCACAGGAGCAGCGAAATTATTTAAAGGTTAGACGGACACAAAGCTGTTCTGTATTTTGTGACTCTCTTATTAAGACGATTGTTATGGGGGACTTCAACGCGAAATAGGAAAGAAACTAAGAGGAGAACGTACAGTCGGTAATTACGGAGAAGGAGATAGGAATAGAAGAGGGGACATGCTAGTAGAATTCGCCGAAAGAAATCACCTCCGTGTAATGGATACTTCCTTCAAGAAACCTAAGAACAGGAAATAAACGTGGAAAAGCCCCAACGGAGAAACGACGAACGAAATAGATTGCATAATGTGCACTGATCAAGGTATAGTACAAGACACAGAAGTGGTTAATAAGGTTAGAATTAGCGACCATAGACTAGTAAGGGCGAAGATATCCCTCAATCTAAAGCGAACAAGGACAAAGTTAATCTCGCTGAAACAGGCCAACCCCGATGGTGTCAGGGCGAAAAGAGAAGAATTTAGAATTGCACTTAAGAACAAGTATGAGGCTATAGGACAGGAAGATAATGAGGATATAAAGAAGATGAACGAAGACATTACTAAGCTGATCACCGAAGCAGCAATCGAAGTAGGGGGCAAAGCACCAAGACAAGCTGTGAATAAGCTCTCGGAATCTACTAAAAATCTAATCAAACAACGCCAACAGATCAGAATAACTAACTCAAGAGACAAGATAGAATTCGCCGAGCTGTCTAAGCTCAACAGTAAAAGTAGAGTCAGCGACATACATAACCATAACGTGAAAGAAATAGAAGCAGCCGTCAGAAAAGGAGTCAGCATCAAAACAACTAAAAGGAAGCTTTGTGCGGGAAAGAACATAATGCATGGAGTGAAAGATAAGCAGGGCAACATCGTTACTAACTTCAGTGGTATAACCAAAGTGGCCGAGGATTTCTATTCCGAACTATACAGCTCAAATACGAGCCTATACCCAGCATGAGTGCATTAAATGTCGAGCAGGACTATGAAATTCCATGCGTCACTGCGGACGAGGTTAGGAAAGCAATTCAGGGCATGTCCCGCGGAAAAGCGGCTGGAGAAGAGCATAACCGCCGACTTGATCAAAGATGCGGAGACTTCCTAACTGGAAAGCGCGCGACACTATACACACAATGCCTGAAAACTTCAAGTGTACCAGTCAGCTAGAAAAACGCAAACATTCTATTATTACATAAGAAGGGAGCTGTAAAGGACTTGAGAAACTTTACAAAATATTCACAAAGGTTATCTCAAATAGAATAAGGGCCACATTTGAATTTAATCAACCAAGAGAGCAAGCAGGGTTCAGAAAAGGATACTCTACCATGGACCACCTGCATGCGATCAATCAAGTAATCGAGAAGTCCACTGCATACAACAAACCCCTCTATATGGCTTTCATAGATTACGAAAAGGCTTTCGACTTGGTAGAGATACCCGCAGTTCTGGAAGCACTACTTCTTCAAGGAATATGTGATAGCTACGTAAATACAATAGCCAACATATGTAAAGATTCTACGGCCGCCCTACTCCTCCTTAGGAAAAGCAGGAAAATCCCGATACAGAAAGGTGTCAGACAAGGAGATACAATTTCTCCAATGCTATTTACTGGATGCTTGGAAGAAATCTTCAAAAGGTTAGACTGGGAAGAGACAGGGCTCAGGATTAACGGCGAATATCTGAGTAACCTGCGATTTGCAGTCGAAATAGTACTCTTTAGCAATGACGGCGACGAACTTCAAAAGATGATTGAAGACTTAAGCCGAGAAAGTGCTAAGGTAGGATTAAGGATGAACATGCAGAAAACAAAGATAATGCTAAGTGGCACGGCGAAAAAACCTCTATTCACGATCGAAACCCATGCATTAGAAGTCGTAGAAGAATATATGTACCTAGGAAAGCTACTTACAGGAGAACCCACCCATATAAAAGAAATCCACCGTAGAATAAACATGGGATGGTGCGCATATGGGAGACGTTCCCAACTCATGAACGGAAACCTAGAAGCTACCACTATCATTCAAGCGGGAACGTATATAACTACTGCATCTTGCCAGTACTGACTTACGGGTCAGAAACCTGGAGAATTACAAAGAAGCTAGAGAGGAAGTTAAGAACCGCGCAGCGGGCTACGGAACGAAGAATGATAGGCGTTACACTAAGAGATAGAAAGACAGCCGAGTGGGTCAGAGAACAAACGGGGGTCGCTGACATAATGAACGATATTAAGAAGAAAAAATGGACATGGGCAGGCCATGTGATGGGAGGGCTAGATAACCGATGAACAGCTAGAACGACGGGATGGATACCAAGAGAGGGTAAGCGCAGCCGGGGGCGGCAGAGAGTAAAACGGGGGGACGAAATTAAGAAGTTCGCGGGCGCCAAATGGAATCAGCTCGCGCAGGACAGGCAAGGATGGCGAGGGTTGGGAGAGGTCTTCGTCCTGCAGTGGACATAAGATGGGCTGATGATGTTGATGATGATGATTAAGACGAAAGCCTCATACCACTCATGCGAAGGTGACATTGAAAAAACGGTGGCAATGGTGGTCTAGTGGCTACGGCACTCGGCTGCTTATCCGAAGCTCGCGGGTATCCAAGCACGGCCGGAGCGGCTGCTTTTCCATGGAGGGGAAATGTTTAGGCCAGTGTGCTGTGCGACGTCAGTGCACGTTAAAGAACCCCAGGTGGTCGAAATTTCAGGAGCCCTCCACTACGGCATCTCTCATCATCATATCGCGCTTTTGGGACGTAAAACCCAATAAATCAATCAAAAACGGTGGCAGAAAGACAGCTCCACACTTGTGAAACTCGAGAAAGTGCGCAGCACGGGCAACCCATCGATTCTCGTTGCGTAACGGAGAAGTGCCGTGGGAGGAGAATCGTGCGCTCGGGGAGGCGGTGGCACCCTCTCTTGTGCCTCGCGAGTATCGGCGGGAAGCAGGGGCACGTGACAGCAGGCGACGGTCGTCTACAAGGCGAGCCTTTAAAGCGCTGCTCCCCGGCAGATCCCACGTATTGTGGCAATCGGTGTCATGCGAAGGAATCAGCGAGAAAATTACCTATTTTCTTGCTGTTTGGAAATTCAGCGAGGCGTTACGAATAGTATTAACGCCTTTGTGGAAATACGGCTTGTGTGCGCAACGTGGGCTTACCGGGCACGTAGACAGCATTGTGGCGCACTGTGGTGCCTGTGTAAGCCAGTACTCGTACGCCTGTTTTGCAGAAGATAAATACACGGTACGGTGCGCTTATGTGCCTACCATAAGCGTCGTTTGTTAGAGTGTTTCTACGGGTTGAGTAAAGCGGGACTAAAGCATGCTGAGTGACAGTGGTATGTACACACTGCTGTAGAACCGGTTAACACAAACCACAACAGCAATAAACGTTAAACGAGCACCAACACCACTACTAATCTGATGGAATAAAATTACTTTCAAAATGTACCGTGTAGGAAGAGCGCCGTAGACACGTGGTAGCGTGCTCGCTTGACAAATCGTTGACCCGGGTACGATTCCTGCTTTCGGTCATCACAGCACGTTTCTATGTATCTGTGTGCGTGTTACGTCCACATTTCTATCGTAGGCTGCAAAAAACGGTATCAATTTAGCTTGTTTAATCAATGCAATTGTGTTCTCATCAGATTTTCAGTGTCTGTTTTTGTTGGTTCTTGACTGACCTAGGCTGCGACGTTAACTTTCATTCACCTGTGGAGCATATCCGCATTCCCTGGGCCTGGTATTGCGTCAATATGAGCCACATGTGATCGTATCATTGTTAATCGCGCCGTGTGGCGACAATTATAGCATATTGGTCATACTATGATTATTCACGTTCGTCATACGTTTATGCGCTACCATGCCAATTTTGGTGTATACCAAGTGAACGAGACTACCAGGAGGGCAGGCAGACGTAGACGGCTAGGTAGATATGGCCAAAGTTGCTCTACAACAGTGGGGAGCCTCGGTGTCAAGCGTCACCGCTCGGGAACAGTTCTGTCTGGTCGCGAGAGCACGCAGGGCAGCCACGGCTTATGGGGTTCTGGACTGAGGACTCCACCCACTTCCTGGGCCCACAGACGGACCACGTGGTTACCCTTCATTCTAATAAATCTTCTATCGTTAATAATTTCTATATAATAATAAATCTTCTACCTTTCTCTCTGCTGAAGTTCGCCAAGAAATGCTTTGCATTTAAGATATGGCACAAAAAGGCGAAAACTCGCGCCTCGTTTACTCGGTGCATGTCAACTATTGTCATGGAAGGGTACGAATGTATGATTAACATGACCGATAGCTCACGACATCAATAACATGATACGCTCGTCGGTTACATCACAAATAACGATAATAAATATCGTATGCCTCATAACCGCACTGGATAGGCGAGTATGAGCCAGGCATATGGGGGTATTATCCAATGATACGCGGGTATGAGCCATATGTGATTGAATGTTAAGCTTCGCAGACTATACCCAATTACATTCACGCGAGGTTCGACTGCCAAAGAGTCCGGGTTCGAACCCCCTGGTCTATGGTTCGACTACCAAAGGTCCTGTCTTTCCCCTTGACGTCTCTTAAGTGATATAGCTATTTAGACCCCTGAAATTTTACTCGGTTATTACAATGAAGGTGATGAAGTTGCTTCCCTGCAAGCTCCCTATCGCGCGCAATTTAAACGCGAAGAGCTGCTCTGTGCCAGTGAGCGAATGGGAGCCGGAACACCGCGTCCGCAGGCAAGAATCGTTGGTTAAGTCGTCGCTCCGCCAGCGCTGACGTTTTCGACCTGCGACAATTACTATTGAAAGTTTCTCTTTCTTAATACCTCGCATACAAAACCGAAATGATTTTACGCACGTTCTTTCTGCAATTGGTCACCAAACTCCGTATCGAGATTTGCCGCCTTTAGAAATATTGACGCAGTCTGCAATCTGCCATCACCAAGACACATCGGGGATCGATCTCGGGGGAAAAAGTGAAGGAAGGGAGGGGGGGGGGGGGGAGGATTTTAAGAATTCACGATTTCGGCTCTACTTCGTTTGTTAATGAAAACCATTGGTTACCCATACGGCGTGTCGTGTGTAGCTGTTATGCTTGTGCTGCACCGTGGTCAGTGTAAGAAGCGACGAGGCAGCGTGCATAGCGCCCGTTCTTGTCTACATGCGCGGCCTTACCTCGACATTCTTCGCATACGACTTACCACGCTATCATCGTTCACTGACGGTCGTCCAGCATACTCGGGGGAAAAGCGGACAAACGTGAATCTCGACGGATCCTGCGCAGCATCCGACGTTTCATTTGTCCTCTTTCTGACAGCCTTCCCTTGTATTCTAGAAATTTATTATTCAGCGCATAACTTTTTGGCAAAAATTCAGCCAGCTTCGCGGATATAAGGCATTTTAAAGATTTTGATTGATTGATTGATTGATTGATTGATTGATATCGGGTGTTGAGAAATGTGCAACTCTGCTGCGTCGCAGGGTCGCAATAATTAGCTGGAAGTATGATGCTTATGTTATCTCCGAACGCCAGTAGAAACTCTCCTTTTGTACATCGAATACACGAACTTCTTGGCGATGTTCAGCATTACCGCCAAAATTAAGCAGTCGCATAGGCGGGCGTTGAACAAAGTACAGCCCGCCTAATAGTAGATAATGCGAATCCCATGTCGTTGCGAACGCCGACCCTGTCTTACAGATGTTATCCTTGCTGCCTACGATATAGCGTATCAACGCTACTTAATGCCATTCTCCTTCGCCTCTCCCAAAAATCTTTAATAAATACATTGGAAGTTGAGATCCGCCATCAACTGAGCGCGTTTCACTCTGGGAATTTCTGGGACCGGTTTATTATTAGCGCAGATAGAAGATGAAATGTGAAACCGTGCTGCACAAGACAAATATATATTGCCCCCTACCTCTAATCCCACAGTCCTATAGAGGAAGCGGCCACACTTGAGCAAGTTTACGTGCCGTACCTCGCGTCTGTATATCAAGATCGCGTACCTCGTGCAGCTTCATTTAGCACACCATGGAAAACTGAGTGCTATAACACCCATGCGGTATTACGCATTACTTCATTTTCAACACGAAAGTGATTTATGCCGGGGTCCATCAAGATTTCATTGACGTTCTTCTGTCACGGAAGGGGATGTTATAAAAAATGAACACATATTTGATAGTGAAAAAGCACCATACGCTGGGATTCGAACTGACCCGGGATGCGACCATAGGAGCGGGGAGCGGTGGTGGATCGATAAAACCGATCACACCACCGTCACATGAAACAGATGAAGAGGACGGGGGGGGGGGGGGGGGGGGGGGAGCAAACGGCTTTCAACACCGCTTTATATTTTCCATCTAACTGTGATGTCCGGTTAAAGTTAAGGTGTTTAACAAGCAATATTACTCTTAAATTAACATCGCCCCCCCCCGCCCCCCCTTTTAACAGCACTCTTGGGTCGCAGCGGTGGTACCACCGGCATATGGTAACGATGGAGCGAACCAGTGGATTGCGCGTAGTTAGCGCTTCGGTAGTGTCAGCGACTCTATTACAGCGGAGGCCGGCGGCGTCCTGCTGGCGCGTTGCTTGGCCGATGTTTACAATCACGGCCGATACGTAATTTGTCTTGTGTGGCGTATATGGTAGCCAGTTGCGTTGCGACGCACTCTGCTTCAGGGACGCAAAGACGGCCGACGACGACCAAAATGACGCGCCTGTCGCTACAGCGGACTGCGTGTTTACAAAACGTACGCCGACAAACCGTTCGGTTTCGTTTAGAGGGTTTCACCGTTTGCGGACGCTCCTGGTTTATGGTAGATTTGTGCAGCGCTCTGGCGCACGCAATGCAGTGTTTGAGTTGTTCGACAACTTTGCTTGTGTGCAATTGTCGAGGGTCTTGCACAGTGTCAATGTTCCGTTGACGTCCACTTACAATGGGATCACGTGTCCAGACTACCCAACCCATCTCCCGCCTCTCGATTCACCAGATTGCCGCTTATGTATTCACTAGCTTCGCGAAGACAGGTTTCACTTTCGTGTTATACCGATGCCTATACACTCTTAAATAAAGTTTGTGAAAAGGTAGAAACTGCAAGGAAAATGTTACAAACTTCCGCAGTTACTACCTTTCTAGGATAGTTACTATTTAGTAACTCCAGAGTACCGGGTGTCTTGTTACTACCTATACAGAAGTCAAGTTGGTAACAAAGAATGTCCAGTTATGATGCTGCATACTTCCTCTAGACATGCAGTGAATAGCATCGGGGAGATCGTATATCCTTGTCTGACACCTCTCTTGATCGGAATTTTTCTGCTCCTCTCATGGAGGAGCATTGTGGCTGTGCAATCTTTGTAGGTTACTTATGGTTTGCATGAATGTCTCAGGTACCCCTTTATGTACGTAAAGCCCGTATGACCGCTTGTATTTTTATGGAATCAAATGCGCCTCACGAATTTCAGAAATCATTGCCTCTTGAACACAAAATATGACTGCATGGTCACAAGCGAAGTAACCAGGTAGAAGCGATCTTGCTGGTAGCACGTCTGTTTGCTTATAAAGAGCCGACATATTAGGGGCAGATTAGGTTAACAGATCAATGTGACACAAGGCTACGAGTTGGTCCACCCGAAACTGACACGTATTCTATGAATGTTTATTTTGTAATTGCGCAGAACCTTAATTTCCACACTGGCACTACGTGGCAGGTCCAGACATGTGGACTATACGGAATCGTCGGCGTACGGCTGTGAGGCTGTGCATGGCGAGCGGTCTGTTTACGCTGTACGTACATTTGGTTATGTGCTTGCATGCATATTTGCGTGCGTGCGATGTTCTTTCAATGTCATGTTATCTGTACGTGAGACAATAAATGTTCATGAAATCAAATGCTGCCGGTCTCATAGAGTAAATCGTGCGTTTTTTTATTTTTCTGTTGGTCGGAACTGGTTCAGCAGTTTGTATGTTTGTAGTGTTCTACTAAATACAATCTTAGAACATCGAGAGAAGTGCATGCAACGGACAAAAAAAATGTAACTGCAATAAAAAAGAGGCTAGGATGCGTTACTAACGCGCAGTTACAAGGGAGGCAGTAGCTGTTACTAACTGCCGTTACTAACACTGAGGGGCCTGTTACTAAGTGCAGTTTGCATCTGTTACTAACAATGTAGCTTAATTAGTAGCGGTTACTAACCCTCTTGTTACTACGTCCCATTACTAAGAGGGTTGTAACGTACGTAACAATCAGTTCGTAAAGCAGAGTTAGTAAGTACCTTTTTTTCTAGGAGTGTATCACAAAAGAATCAACCACATCTTTTTTTTTTTTTTTTTTTTTTACTCGATCAACCACCGCCGAGGAACCGCCCGCCGGCACGCCGGCAACCGCCGCCGGCAACCGGCACGCCGAGGAAGCCGCCCGTGTCCAAGGGTTCGAGGCCGTCACCTAGGCTGGGGTGCTTGTGGCCCTACCCCGACCAAATCGCCGGACCTACTTGTTAAATAAACTTTTCTCTCTCTCTCTCTCTCTCGGCTGCTGATCCGAGGGTCGCTGGATCGATTCCCGGCTGCGGCGGCTGCATTTCGATGGAGGCGAAGTGTGGAGGCCCGTGTACTGTGCGATGTCATAGCACGTAAAATAATCCCAGGTGGTCGAAATTTCTGGAGCCCTCCGATACGGCGTCTCTCATAATCATATCGTGGTTCTGGGACTTAAACCCCAGAAATCAATAAGTTTTCTTTTTCAAATTAGCGCCGCCAGAACTTCATGCTTTGTGTAGCTTTACAAATGAGGAAATAAATACGATTCGGTATTCCGTGGTCATTTTTGCCCCTCAAATGTATGTACTCGATTCTATCCTTATATTTACTTACCTGTTCGAGCACTCCTATTAATAATGATAATAAAAAGAGCTTCCCTTAAAGCACGAGGTTTCTCGAATTGCCATGGACATCCCTCGACCCGAATATCGTGCGCAGTTTGCCTTATGCTACCCACTTCAGTTTCTCTTAGTATTAACGTTTAGTCAACAATTCAGTTCAGTTTACTTCGTCGTTAATTTATTTTGTTTAGTTAACACGTGTGCCAATGAACAGTAAAGAGCATTGATCTTTGGTAGAAGGGTTTATTTGTCTCTTACTTCCACTCACTTGTACGCGTACAGAATAATCAGGATGAAAGATACGTAGGAGTCGCCCATTCTGCGTTCATTTCACCTTTGCTTTATCAGCTTTTGAACGCATCATTCACACTATGGAACATTTCTGTGTAGCGAAAACAGCGATATACTATGGCGTTTCTTTTTGTGTGGAGCCCTTCAGGATTTATCATGGCCAGGCCCCCTCCGTTTTTGCAGATAAGCTACGGGGCTAGACGACAACGTTGAAGATGAAATTAGATTCTCGGGTTTTATATGCCGGAACCATAATACGATTCTGAGACTCAAGAGTAACCTTGACCACTTGATGTTCTTTGGGGGCGTGCAGCTAAGTATAGGTGCACCAGCGTTCTTCCAATTTGATGGGAGCAAAGTAACTTTGTCTAAGCATAATATTCGAGTTGGCCGTTTAATTACTAAGTTCAGGAGACGTAGTTTCGATATTGATGCCGAGAAGTAATGAAATCATGTAGGCTTATCACGTAGATATTCGAAGAATACCACCGCGTTCGATATACGCGATCTTCAAATGCGCTACAAAGTATATTGGCGTTTGTGTTAACAGCTTCCGGAAAAGCCTGTATCCGTAAAGTAGGGCAGTAAAAAATGGCCATCTAGTCAGTCGGATGTATTCAGAAGTTTATAAAAAGCAAATTAAAAGCAGGAATGTTGATTTGATTGATTTTTGGCGTTTTACGTCCCCAGAAACATCATTTGATCATGAGAGACGCCGTAGTGTAGGTCTCCGGAAATTTCGACCACCTGGGGTTCTTTAACGTGCACTGACATCGCAAAGGCAGGAATGCTATACAGCAAGGTTGCATCAGGATGGCTATTCAATTATTGTTAACATCAATGGTCAAGAGCACGGGACCGGACAAAGCGGAAAAAACACGGCAGAACAAGACCCCCCCCCCCCGCCCCCCATGCATTTTTTTTATTTCCCCTGCCATGTCCTACTCCGTGCGCTGCTTGTCACAGATATTGTGATGATTAGGCACCCGCCACTGTGGCCTAGGTACTCGGCTGCTGATCCGAAAGGTGCAGGATCAAATCCGAGCCGCGACGGCTGCATTACGACGGAGGCGAAATGCTTGAGGCCCCTGAATGCTTGAGCTCCGAGAACCCCAGCTGGTCGAAATTTCCGAAGGCCTCTACTGTGCCGTCTCTCATTATCATATCGTGGTTTTGGGACGTAGAACCTCAGGGGCTAATATTGTGAAGATTAGTCGCCAACTCGCCCAACTTTTGACTTTACTGAACATGCCACCGTACACTGGGTCTCGGTAGATCTATCGATGTGTAGCATTACGTCCATCACCCTTTCTTCGTTTCTTTCTTCATTAAACGGTCACATACCATACACATTTTTAACTGATCATATTTGCCTCTATCGTAAACGTTTCTTGCTTATTTCGACTGTTGACCAGTTATGCGCAGTGAATTCTAACGCGTCTAAAACAATTACTCCCCCCCCCCCCCCCCCCTCAGGCTTCTATCCACAAACTTCCTGCCTCCTTGAAACTGCTGCTGTCCCTTGACTCGCTTTGACATTCATATTTCTCTTTAATTCAATATCAGCTCTCCACTTTCTTATTGCATTTCGCCTCCAGAAACCTGTTGTTGTGGAGGGGCCTTGTCAGGCTATGTCATTAGCCCCCTCCATCAATCCTTTTAGAGTTGCCACCGACCACAGGCTCGCTTGAAAGTTGTCTTTATCTTAATTTCAGCACCAACATTCCACATTTCTGGTACACTTCACAACTCCTTGTTGCAGCGAAGGACAGCACAAAAAGAGGAGGGGAATCAGCAAATTTTGATAATGGTTTGACCCCCCCCCCTCCCCTTCTCTCTCTTCTTAGCTACGCTGCTCCCCCTGTTCGTATTGAGACAAACGGCGTGAGAGAAAGAGCCCATATGCACGTATAGCATGCGTGGACTGAACCGGAGTTAATGGGACCAAACTGCAATTCTTTGTTTTGTGTTTCGTTGTCTTTTAGGCCTGCAGCGAAACCTGACGAAAATTACACAACCACCTCCTCTCTCAAGCATTCAACAACGCACTTCTATCTGTGGCTGCTTCTTCTAAATGCAGCACTGGCTCACTGTCACTTCAGTACCATATAGAACCGCTGCCAGTTTTCGACGTGGCTCGTCTGTGGGCGTGCCATTATTACACTCTGGAAGCAACTCGCAGTTCATCCTGCCGCTGGTCCGAACAGAACGCATCTAGATGCTTCAGAAAGCAGCGCCGCACCTGCATCGTATCTCCCCAAATTGGCCGGTCATCGCGCGCGACATTGCCCCGGTCAGAGATTGGCAGCGGCGTGCCTCGGCATATGCGCACTTGTCGGCCGCGAAAAAGAGTGCGCCACTCGTTCCAGCTCGTCGGCAGGACAGACGAGGCCTCAGCTCTTGCGTGATTGATGGGCAAAACATGTTTGTTGCGCGTGAAACCGGCGCCGTTTCACTTTTGTTTTGTCTGTCTGTCGCTAGCCTTTCCTCTCACCCAACTCGCGAGGCAACCAGCGTTGCTATGCGGTCGACCCGTTCGCCCAGCAAACTGTCCGCCCTCAGGCCACCCGGTGAAGCCACCCGGGGAACCAGAGTAACGGATTAAGTCGCAGTGCGGCGGGGAGCTTTTACGGTCCGCTGCCACGTTCCGAGCTGCAAAGAGCGTCGCAGCTACGCGATCTAACGCCACCAAACCGTCTTGTCAAACTTTTCGACGTCAGCGTATGGTTTTGCACTATGGGAAAAAATTCGGCGTCGCTCAACCATACCGCAGGAATTACGTTGTACGTGGTATTTTTTTTAATGGGAACAACGGCCATAGGCTGCACAGATGGTTTTCCATGATCAGGCGTGTCTTCTCTTGGAAAGCCTGTGCGGTGTTCCGCTTACTTTTCTTTCGTGGGTCCACCACGGTTCCGAGCTAGTAACACAGCCCTTGTTTTCTGTCTTAATGAGTACACTTTATACTCAGAGCTGTTTTCATTTACATGCACAGAAAAGTCGCGACACGCTGTTCGAAAGCATGTTATTCAGTTCGTGAAGCAATATATAATGTCAAAGGCATCACGAGCTCAGTGACCCTCGTGCTTGTCCTACAATAAATTTTCGAAGACAGATTAGGATAAAGTAGTAAATCGTAAGGCTGTTCGAGGCGAAGAAAAGGAAGTTTGGGCAAACAGATAAATCAAAATTTATTACTGCCGACAATCAGCTGTGGATCAGCTCTTCGGAGAAAAGCCGTAATAAACAGCGTGTACTATATATGTGCTTGAAGATATTTAATGAATTAGCTGGCATAAATACGGGGAAACATGTCCTTTGACGACAACCTTGACTTATTGACACCTAGCAACACGATAAATATAATTCATGCAACGTGTGTATCATAAAGACAAATTGTATGGCACATAACACGCGAAAAATAATACGTGCGGATAACACAACGTTCTCATTCACATGTGCATATAAATTGGTATAGGGTGCTACCGAAGTATATAATAAAATATACTGAAATCAACGAAAGGGCATTGCCAATAAAATAATTTCGCGACTAGTGTCTATCTACGTAATGCCCTGCAATTCCCTTGAGAGTCGAAGTGACTGTACTAACGTGCTCGTTATATTTACTTGAGATTGGAAGCACTCGATGCTTTTAAAACTGCTTTAGATCGCGTATGTGCGTGTATACACGGTACGGTTCACTTGTCGGGAATGCGGTACTATGGGTCAACTTGGTCAGTGATTTCCCTGAAAAAGAAGTCACCTTTATTATTTCAGGCTGTTGCGATAGGCCTGAAACAAACAAACAAACAAACAAACAAACAAACAAACAAACAAACAAACAAACAAACAAACAAACAAAAAGATTCGTGTGTTTTGATAGTGGCCACGCGTATGCTCACTTGCGATTGCAAGTGAGTATCAAGATAACAATCAAGTGAACAAATTGAGAGGATACACCGTACGGTATGGAGGAAAGCGTTGGTCATGTCGATGCAAGCCATTCCGATAGTCACTGTAACTATTTTGTCGACGCCCATGAAACGGGCACGCAACGACACAACAAAAGAAAAAAAAAAACGCTTATACGGGTGCAATGTGTCGGGTTATACACGCAAGACGTGAGGCCAGCGACCCTATCTCGTAAAACCATCACTTGGGTGGAATGCGCCCTGTGGTTTCAAGTCTGGCTAGTGACAGGCTGTGTTTGTCCGCTGCTCCTCATTCCAACATCTTGTCGGTAGCTCTGTTTCACTTCTTATCCTGTTTACGCGCGCTCTTGCGGGGTCTGTCTGTCCGCGCTGAAGCCACGAAGTGATACTCGAAAAGATGGATCACCCGTCCCTCACTTTATTTCTCATTATTTTTTTTTATTTTATATTTAGGAGATGGAAAAGAAAAACAAACGAACTGCGGATGCTGCACTCAATTCACAGCCCTATGAAAGCAACAGCGTTAATGCGAGCAAAGCTGTACTGTAGCCGTTGCGAAAATGTTTAGAAGCGACTCCGCGAGTGATACGATCCGGGCTGTGGCAGGGCTCGCGTAGCGCGCCTGACAGGAAAGCGATGGAAAGTATTCGTTTAAATATCCGCATCTTTGGAGCAACGAAAGTTTTGCTTTATATAGAAAGCGGTTCTATACGCCAAGCTCCGAAGCAGGCGCAGCGGCTTTGAGATATATGACAAATAACTTCCCCTCTGCTTGCAACAGAAAGTTACCATCGGTTGCGGGCAGCGTAGCGATAAACCAAACGCGATATGGCGGACTGATGAGTTATTTTCGTTTTTATGTGGCGTAGCCCACATGTGGAAGTGCTCGCGTATAAATCCCTCCATAGACCTAAATGAGAATGTGCACCTGCCGTATGGAACCTTCAAGAAACTTGTTTAACCAATGCGTTAGAAGCAGCCCAGAACTGCGCCGCTAGATTCATTCACTCGTCCGACTCATACGAAGTCAGCGTTTCATCTTTGAAAGCGAAATTTGAGCTTGCACCCCTGTCTTTTCGTCCTGTGCATTTCAAGTCTCGTCCTCTATCGAAAAAAAAAATCACTCTTCAATAATTCGCCTTATATAACCACCGCATCACGCGTATCTCACCGCACCAGTCATCAATAATGAGGCAGTAAAGGTAGTAGTGCGCCCCTTCATCGCGCACTACTACCTTTACTGCCTCATTCTTTCATCGAGCCTCAACAGGAGGAACGGACTGCCCCTGGACCAACGCCCCCTTTGCTTCATCATTACCTCTTCAAGATCGTGTTCGAAATCACTTTCATCACCAATATAATGCTCATTGCTTCTTTGTTATTATAGCCAAGGCTTTCTATGGTCTTAGTGATTCGTCCGTGAGCGCCGAAAACGAACTGCAGGAAACCAACTTACAAAAGGAACTATCTGCGCATCCGCACAAACAATTTAACAATACAGCACGACGTACGTATCGCAGAACACTACACTTTACATTCGCACTTGCACCATAAGGTCGACGCATCTGCGCACACAGTGAAACAGGGGCGCACGGCATAGATATCGTAGAACACTACATTTTGTTCGCAGTTGTCCCGATAATAACAATGGGAACTGCAACGCCACGCTACACAGACGAACTGTATATCCTCGTGCGGGGTCATCAATGTTAACATCGATGACCGTGCTCCTTCGCCGTCGATGCTAACATCGATGGCGAAAGAGCGCGGTAAATGGATCGAGAGTTACATGCTAGATCGCTACTCGTTAAAACTGAAGACGCTACATAAACCCACGAAGCAGCACATTTCCTGTATTGGTGTCACGTTTGCAAGCAGGCTGTGTTACGTTACGATGGCAGAGCGGCCGCCTATACCACTGCAATCACAACATGTAGAGTAGTCCTTGAAAGTGTGTGCGTGCGTGCGTATATATATATATATATATATATATATATATATAATATATATATATATATATATATATATATATATATATATATGTATGTGTGTGTGTGTGTGTGTGTGTCGTCAACGAGCGCATGCTTAAAGGGGCACTGACACCAAAATTTCGCTGCTAAGATAGCCTGTGGGATCGATTTTCGTGGACATACAGATGTTGTTGTTGTTGTTGTTGTGGTTGTTGTTGTTGTTGTTTTGTGGGGTTTTACGTCCCAAAACCAGTTCTGATTATGAGAGACGCCGTAGTGGAGGGCTCCGGAAATTTCGACCACCTGGGGTTCTTTAACGTGCACTGTCATCGCACAGCACACGGGCCTCAACATTCCGCCTCCATCGAAATGCGGCCGCCGCGGCCGGGATTCGATCCCGCGACCCTCGGATCAGCAGCCGAGTACCTTAGCCACTAGACCACCGTGGCGGAGCTCACATACAGACGTCATCTACCAAATCTCAATGGCGAACGCAGTTCCGAAGGTAATTTAAATGAATATTGAAGTTCGCATGCGCAATCGAGCATGGTGTACATCGCGGTGTACATCGCGACATCGACAACAGCAAAGGTGACCTGAAGGGGACCCCCAACTTCCGCGACGTCACCACGGCAGCCGAGCTCCGACAGTGCAGCTAGCAATGATGACGTCATAGCCGCCATTGCTTATTCGCTGCGGCTGCGTTAGTAGACTGCCGGCGACGCCAGACCTCAAGAAAATAGTTGCTACCCAACAACGATGACAGCAACAGCGACAACAACGCGCAGGACGTGCGACAGGCGAAAGAAAACGAGCACGCGGCGGTTGTCGTGCGGAAGTGCGTCACAGTTATGTGTGCTCACGTGGTCGAACTCGTTTACTCCATTGCGAGCACTAGATGGCGCCAGTTGCACCGGGCGCCTTGTCGTTTTTTGAGTTCTCCCAAACCGAAACTGAAACTAGTGGGTAATAAACAGGCCGTAAATAATTATCTCACGCGCGCTGGAGCAAATGACGTGCCGTGTTATGGCTAACAGGTCCCCAGCTACGTATTGCAGCGAAAAAACAGCAGACGAAAATTTTGGTGTCAGTGCCCCTTTAATGAAACGCGTTTCCATTCCACTTCAGCGTTCACAAAAAAATTGGCAGATCCCACGTGCAGTGGGAATCAAGGAAATGCGAAGCGCGCATAAGGAACGTAAAATGGATTGCATTGTTGTCTCGCTCTACCGAGTTTGGTACATATGAAGTTAACGAAATGGCCGCAAGAGCACCATGACTGTGGCATGTAAACCAGGCCGCTCATACACGCATGTCATGATCTAACGTTATGACCTGTCATTTACGTTCGTCATGCGGTCGTGTTGTGCCATAGCAATTTTGGTATACATCCCATTAACGAAACGAGTGGCATGTAGATCATGCCGCTCATGACATGCATGTCACGATTTTCATGTTATGACCTGTCATTTATGATAGTCATGCAGTCGTGTTGTGTCATAGCAATTTTCGTATGTATCCCATTAACGAAATGGCCACAAGAGCAGCATGACTGTGGCATGTAAACCATGCCGCTCATACATGCATGTCATGATTTAACGTTATGACCTGTCATTTACGTTCGTCATGCTGTCGTGTTGTGCCAGAGAAACTTTGATATACATCCCATTAACGAAACGCGGTGCGTGTAAATCATGCCGCCCATGACATGCATGTCATGCTTTTCTTGTTATGACCTGTCATTTATGTTCGTCATGCATCATGTTGTTGCATACCAATTTTCCTATACATGCCACTAACGAAACGGCCAAGAGAGCACCAAGACCGTCGCACGTAAGTCATGTCACTCAGGACATGCATGTCATGATTTTCTTGTTATGACCTGTCATTTATGTTTGTCATGCAGCCATGTCGTGGCATGCCAATTTCCGTATACGTCCCATTAACGAAACGTGTGGCGTGTAAATCATGTCGCTCATGACATGCATGTCATGATTTTTATGTTATGACCTGTAATTTATGTTCGCCATGCAGTCATATTGTGGTATACCAATGTTTGTATACATCCCATTGACGAAACGGCCTGAAGAGCACCAAGACGGTGGCATGCAAATCATGTCGCTCATGACATGCATGTCGTGCTTTTCATGTTATGACCTGCCACTTATGTTCGTCAGGCATGTCATGTTGTGTCATACCAATTTTCGCATACATCCCATTAACGAAACGGCCGGGAGAGTACTAAGACTGTGTCATGTAAATCACGCCACTCATGACATGCATGTCATGATTTTCATGTTATGACCAGCCACTTATGTTCGTCAGGCATGTCATGTTGTGTCATACCAATTTTCGCATACATCCCATTAACGAAACGGCCGGGAGAGTACTAAGACTGTGTCATGTAAATCATGCCACTCATGACATGCATGTCATGATTTTCATGTTATGACCTGCCACTTATGTTCGTCAGGCATGTCATGTTGTGTCATACCAATTTTCGCATACATCCCATTAACGAAACGGCCGGGAGAGTACTAAGACTGTGTCATGTAAATCACGCCACTCATGACATGCATGTCATGATTTTCATGTTATGACCAGCCACTTATGTTCGTCAGGCATGTCATGTTGTGTCATACCAATTTTCGCATACATCCCCTTAACGAAACGGCCGGGAGAGTACTAAGACTGTGTCATGTAAATCATGCCAATCATGACATGCATGTCATGATTTTCATGTTATGACCTGCCACTTATGTTCGTCAGGCATGTCATGTTGTGTCATACCAATTTTCGCATACATCCCATTAGCGAAACGGCCGGGAGAGTACTAATACTGTGTCATGTAAATCATGCCACTCATGACATGCATGTCATGATTTTCATGTTATGACCTGCCACTTATGTTCGTCAGGCATGTCATGTTGTGTCATACCAATTTTCGCATACATCCCATTAACGAAACGGCCAGGAGAGCCCCGAGACCGTGGCATGTAAATCACGTTGCTCACGACATGCATGCCATATGTTCATGTTATCAGCTGTCATTTACGTTCGTGATGCAGTCATGTGCCATACCAAATTTCGTATACATCCCGTTAACGAAACGGCCGCAAGAGCACCAAGACCGCGGCATGTAAATCATGCCGCTCATGACATGCACGTCATGATTTTCATGTTGTGACCTGTCATTTATGCTCGTCATGTAGTCATGTTGTGGCATACCAATTTTCGTAGACATCCCATTAGCGAAATGGCCAGGAGAGCACAAAATCGTAGGCGGCTAGAGCCTAGATAGATAGATAGATAGATAGATAGATAGATAGATAGATAGATAGATAGATAGATAGATAGATAGATAGATAGATAGATAGATAGATACGCTCAAGGTCGCCGAAGTTCGCTAAGAAATGCTTCGCATGTAAAATACAATCCCATAGACAAGCAATCAATTTACATATGCGTCGCATCGGGTCGCTCAGCATTTCTTGCGTTATATGCGTGGTCGTTAGCTTTGAACTTTGAATCAGTTTGCATGGGAGAAAGCTTCGCGTCCAACCACCTATCTTTACGAAAAGGGACCGGTTTTTATTAATAAATTCCCACTCCTCTAGTGACACCCCTCCTTTCCTTTACAAAAAGGAGCCTTTAAAAAATAAAGCTGTCTAGAAATGAACAGCACTTTTCGCGCACTTGATATTCAAGCGAGATCAACCTTGTTTCGACCTGAAGAACTAGCGACCAGGATTTTACTTGGTACTGTGAAAACATTGACTTCTGGGGTTTTATGTCCCAAAATCACGATAGGAGAGACGCCGTATGTGGAAGGCTCCGCAGATTTTGACCACCTGAAGTTCTTTAACGTGCGCTGACATCGCACAGTGCACGGGCCATTTCGCCTCCATCGAAATGCAGCCGCCGTGGCCGGGATTTGATCCGCGACCTTCGGAGCAGTCCAGTACTGTCGCCACTAGGCCACCGTGGCGGGGATATACTGTAAAGACAATTTGCAGAAAGCATTGAGTACTTAGCAGGAGTATTCAATGCCACTGTGGACATCACTAGAAGCGTTTTGCGCTGTATTTTGTGCTATATGGCGTGTACAATATGTCATAAACAATCTGTCAGCAGGCTGTTTTAAAACATAGGATACAGGGTGTTTCCAAGAAGTATTTGGCTGTTCGAGAAATAAACGAAAACCTTTTCAGAAAGGAACTGTTAGCTGAGGCGCACGTCAGAAAGCTTGAAGAAAGTACTAATTAATTAGCTACTTAATTTACATTCACTAATCAATTTTAATTAGGGATATTTGATGGTTATTGTTAAAGGCGAGCCCTTAGCCACGGAGATGATGATGATGTGATGTCAGCTTTTAAAAGAAAGAAAAAAGCATTACCTAAAAAAAATCATGACTTTCCACACCAAAGTGAAACTGAGCGCATGAAGAGCGCCGGAAGTCACGCGCAAATGCAACATCCACTGTTTACGCGTTCCAATCTTTGCGGTGGCCGACTCGATATGTACGATGTGCTATTTGTGCTATTTTTCCTTGTGGCTACAAAGCCTCGACGCTCTGCATGTAGGCAGAAGCTAGCGTTGTCTTTTGCTCGTTCGCTCTGTGCAAGAAGCCTGTTTATCATCGCGAACTATGCGGCTGCGAGTTTTCAGAGCCCGTATGTTTCCAATTGACCACCGCAGGCATTAAAAGACGTGATCTCATTTTTGGTTTCATAAGGAAAAAATGCCAGATTTTCGCGGGCCACAGGGGCTTCAGAGAACGAGTATTTCCTTGCGTTAAAAACTGATACGGTATCGTCGTCTCCATGCTTGGAAATACGCCATTGGTAATAGCCTCAAAATGCCTCTAATTAGGAAGCTAACCTGGCCATTTTAGATAATTAACGACGCAAATTGCCCGTTTCTTGCGATTACTGACTTCCGCCCAACCTGTCAAGTCATTTCATAAGAACTTTTTTTCTTCAAAAACATATATTCTGGAATTTTTTTATTGGTTTGTGGGGTTTAGCGTCCCAAAACCAGCTCTGATTATGAGAGACGCCGTAGTGGAGGGCTCCGGAAATTTCGACCGCCTGGGGTTCTTTAACGTACACTGACATCGCACAGCACACGGGCCTCAACATTTCGCTTCCATCGAAATGCAGCCGCCGCTGCTGGGATTCGATCCCGCGACCTTCGGATCAGCAGCCGAGTACCATAGCCACTAGACCACCGTGGCGGGGTGGAATTTTTTTGAACGGTTTACTTAAACACCTAGTATCACACATTAGAATACTTTTGTATTCACGTAGCTCGCCTTCAAGTGTACCCAGATTCCTTACCTTTCATCCGTTCGTTCAGCGGGATCGAATCCCGGCCTTGGCTGCTGCATTTAGATGGAGGTGAAATGTCGAGGCCCGTGTGCTGTGCGATGTCAGGGCGCGTCAAATAACCCCAGGTGGTCAAAATTTCCGATGACCTCCACTACGGCGTGTCTCATAATCATATCGCGGTTTTAGGAGAGTAAAACCCTAGAAATCAATCAATCAAATCATTCGTTCGTCGACAACTAGGATTTGATTTCTATGTATGCTAACCTCACCAAGGCTTCCTAATCACCACTTCGGAATAGTATTCAACACAGTGCCGCCCTGTTGACATCTTGTAATCATGACTGTCATTAAGGCGTAACCAAAATAAAACAGGACATCTCACTATCTCCTTGTCTAGAATGACACGACACCTCTCTGTGGCTTTGCACACCTGAACACATGTCATGACGCCTTCATAAAAAGAGGCATTTGGCTGCTGACCCGAAGGTCACGTTATCGAATCCCAGCCGCGGGGGCCACATTTCGATGGAAACGAAATGCTAGAGGCCCGTATGCTGTGCCACGGCCGCTACCTACAGCGCGACTGAGACGTCAGTGCAGGAGAAAGAACCCGAGGCCGTCGAAATTTGGGGAGCCCTCTACTACGGCGTCTCTCATAATGATATCTTGGTTTTGGTGTCATGCTCGTTTTTGGCACATCAGCAGCGTTTAGTATATCTGGTTTTTCACATGACGTTGCCCCGTGAAACATCCATCCCGTTGATGTCGCTTAATTGTCTTACCATGATGTTTTCGTGGCAAGCTACGCGCTCTGTATGGCGCGTAGCTTGTATGTGACTGTTGTATAATTATTTGCTGCTAATTTCCCTTTCATAAACGTTACTCCACCTCGCGGGTTTCCGCAGAATTCATTTGCCATGCTGTTCAACTGTGCGTTTTTGATCAGTTAGCGCTTTCGCACTGCGTTATGTTTTCCCGCTGTATTGGCATTGTTTTTTCTGTCATTATACTTTTCCTAACTCCTTGTATATCATGTAGATACACACTTATGTCAATTGATTCGCGTGTTTTTTATCCTTGATACTAAATGACATTTAAAGGACCTAGGGGGTACAATAAAACAAAGTAAGAGTATAGAACTAATGAAAACAGTACCGGATGTTGCGTCTCGAAAGAAACGCTTCCATTCTTTGTATTGAAACACAAAATATCTAGGCCGCACCGCTACATGACCAAAGTTCCACAGCTGTTGCGGTAGGTTTTCGAAGGAAAGATATGAAAGTATAATAAAGAAAAGAATACAGGCTGCGCCCACGTGACATTCGTATACATCATCCGCTTTTAGGGGTGTTGCTGGTGCGGATTGTAGTAGAGCGTTTATTGTAAAGCTCTATACTACGCCAAATCTCAGTTTCAGTGACTTCGAAAGGCCTATATATGACGGGATGATGATACCAAAGCTATTTCTAGTATATCGATGTTTGTCTCTTGACGACCTAAGTGACTTTTGGCAAAGACTCGGCTCGACGAGACTGTGAAAGGTCCAGGCAAACGATAAGGCAACCTTCCAAGAGACAAATTGTTACAAAGCTCTTGCGTGAAACAACAGTCACCGCACACTTGCTGTCGTTTTGGCAGCACGTGTGCGGCGGGTACACGTGCGATGGGTATACAGGGAGGCACCGCAGGAGTAAATCCACTCTTCTGGGCCGCTCTTTAAAAAGAGCGGGTGAGTCGCAATACCGGAAAAGTTATAGGCGATCCTTTTAGGGAAGAATAAGCGGCCAACTGAACTAAAGGCCCTCTAAGCCGAACGGTACCGCAGCGCCTGCATCGGAAAAATGTGGACCACCGAACACAATGCATGGCGTCGGATATTTTTCACGCCGGTGCGTGCAAATGTCCGCCGCTATGCACAGCGTCTCTATCGAAAATGAGTCGATTCTTCGTAATCGCGACTCAGTGAGTCGAGACGTCTTAATTCAGCAGGGTCAAATCACCGCCAGTGAGTCGTGACGTCGCGGCTCAGCGGGGACGAATCACCGCTCAGTAGCGAGCCGAATGAGAACTGATTGAGTCACTTAGTCACTCACTCAAAGAATTGCTCACTGATTGAACGATTCACTGGATGCACTCAAAAGATTCGACTCGTTCACAAGTTACACGATAGGGGCGCTGCGATTGTTTTTTCTTCTTTTCTTTTTTTTTTATTTTTTCCTGGGTAGGGTGCCTCAATGCGCTCGCTCAGCACGCGCTTTGAGGCAATCCGGGACTCTAGTTCAGTGGTTCGCCCGAAAGGATGACCCCTTTCGCGATGAGTTAGCCATTCGCTTAGCGAGCACCCAGCTCGCTATAGTTCAAGCAGCTCATTCATTTAGTGCTATTGCTTCGGCTCTGTGGCCGCTGATAATCACGTGCCTTAGAGGTTGCCTTAGAGGTACGTTTTCTGCCTGCTTATGCGAACAGCCCGTATACTTTGCGATATAAGCGCCAAGTGGGGAAGTTACGGAGCTATACACTACGATATGCATCATAATCATACCTTATCCGAAGGTCGCGGGATCGAATCCCGGCCGCGGCGGCTCCATTTCGATGGAGGAGAAATGTTGAGGCCCGTGTGCTGTGCGATGTCAGTGCACGTTAAAGAACCCCAGGTGGTCGAAATTTCCGGAGCCCTCCACTACGGCGTCTCTCATAATCAGAGCTGGTTTTGGAACGTTAAACCCCACAAATCAATCATAATCATATCTTGGCTTCAGCCCGTGACACTCCAGCAGTTATTATTCCTTATGTGAAGACAGCTTCTATCTTGTGTGAACGAATATTGTGGGTCGTGCGCCGTGTTGTAATCAGAAAGTTCGTTTTCATTCGTTTTCGTTATAGGGTCATTCCACGCCAAACGTCCCAAACATTGTGCTTGACCCTCTCCAATTGTATTGTAAAAAATTGTGGACGTTCATATCAGTGCACTATTTCCCCTAGGAAAGAATTAAAAAAAAAACTTTTGTCTATTAAAGTGATTTGAATTTTGCCATAGTGGGTGAAACCTACGTTGCGAAAAAATACTCTAAAAAAGACAATACTTCACGGAACACCTTAAATATCTGCTATTTCCTTGAAAAGGAATTACACTATCTTATCACCCATTGACAACCACTACTATGTCTCGCGATGTGCTTTGGGGTGAAGCAATGCTGCAATTCTGCGCCCATTTTGATTATTTTTTAAAATTTTACAAATATTACAGACACAATAGAACTATATCACATGACTGGATAGTTGGCAGTAAGCGCCGTGCCAAAGAAGTGTTGAAGTCGATGACCGAGTAGTTTCGAAGTGAAACTACCCAGCCGTGTGATATAGTTCTATTGTGTCTGTAATATTCGTAGAATTTTTAAAGAATAATCAAAATAGGCGCAGAATTGCAGCATTGCTTCACCACAAAGCACATCGTGAGACATAGTATAGTGGTCGTCAATGGGTGATAATAAGATAGTGCCATTCCTTTTCAAGGAAATAGCAGATATTTAAGGTGTTCCGTGATGTATTGTATTTTTTAGAGTATTTTTTCGCAACCTAGGTTTCACCCACTACGGCAAAATTCAAATCACTGTAATAGACAAATTTTTTTTTGTCCCAGAAATACTTTTCTAGGGCAAATAGTGCACTGATATGAACGTCCATAATTTTTTACAATAAAATTAGAGAGGGTCGAGCGCAATGTTTGGGACGTTTGTCGTGGAATGACCCTATACCAAGCCACAATGGTGTTTATTTATTGATTGAAGAGTTATGTACTAATATACATTTGAGCGCGTCATACAGTTGACGTGCTTCGCTCATAGTAGCCACGACAGATGTTTCTTTAAGGAAACCAAAATTGGTGTGAACAGCATATTTCTCCTAATCGCAGTTTGAAAAGAGCGGTATAGTCTTGTCAATGCGTCGGCGACCGCTCTGGGCATGCATGGAAGTAATTGAGTAAAGTTCACTTATAGTGCTCACATTCTGAACCAGCTAAAATTATTGTGAGAGAAGCCGCAAGGACAATTAGCAACATTTTTCTGGAAAATTCCCCGCATTCCTGCAGATACATTATGAGAGGGGTATTATTTCCAATATGAAAATTCGCTCATTGAAATTAGAACATAGCGCCTTTAGAAACGGAAGTTAATGAATGATCACCAGACATTTTCTGGCGAACACTTATGGTCCCCGACTATGCTAACGCATTTACCTTCTTTGCCATTGCCCTCAACAATGCGGAAGACAGGCTACAGACATGCTCGGACTCGGCCGTCAAGGCCAGGGTCGTGAAGTGGTGGGCCACGCAGGCCGCCGTCAACCATGGACTGGCGGTCATCTAACACGGAACCGTCCACGCGTGATTTGCCTGGCGAAATAAAGTTTTTCCGGCTTCTCCTCTTCCTGCTCTGAAATGTGAGTCGTATTGTGCTGCGAGAACTTCAACCTGCAAGATGGCGCAGCATGGGAAGTAGAAGCTATTCTTGCTTTTTAGAACTTAAAAAAAGTTAACCATTGTAACAAGTGTATTTGAAAGCTTTTATTAACAAAAGGTGTGAAAATATATTTCTATTCTCTTTTAAAGTTTGAAGAAAGTGACTGTGTTTTAATAGTTGCGATATTTGCCAGATGGCACTTCATGTAGTGACACTGCTGCGCTGTGTCCGCTGCGGAAAACGCATAGCTAAAACGTGATGGGCCTCCGCCGCTCCGCTGTGGCTTAACGGTACAACTGGGAGCGGAGTGGGCCTAAAAAAAAGCTTAATTAAAACGCTCCGCTATTGCTGATGGAGGAGAGCGCGTCAAATCAGCGGGTTGTCGCTACGATGCCATGTAGCAGAAGAGAAGGTTGCGACAGGTTACCGAGGAATGAACCTACAAGCTTCATGTTAAGGATACTTTCTAGTGGTGGGAAAGAATGGGAGTTTCTTGAACGGCGAGTTTTTTGAACGGCTCTATAAGAAGTAGCTTGCGCACTCGAACGGCACTAACAGGATCGGGTGCGAGCTCGTAGTGTAAAGTTTTTGGTGCCCTCATAAAAGCTCCTCTTGCATATCAGATGGCATTAGAGGAGTGAAAACGTTAGGGGATGCGGTATATACAGTAGGCACATTCGGTGAGTCTAGTCGTCACGGGCCGTATGCAACATACATTTCATAAGATTTTTGTAAGTTTTCGCTTCGCCATGGTCTGAGGAACGTTCGCAGTATCTCTATTTTCATGATTGCTCGCGACTTACTAACGAGTCTAGCGCAAAAGCCCCCCCCCCCCCCCTTATTGTTTTTCTTTTTCTGCAACTATATAGGACACGAGAAACTGAATTCGCAGAGCATTTTTGTTCGTAAGTTGTTTTTGTCGTTCGTAGGCTGCATTAATGTGCCGACTATAACAGTAAGAAGAATTTTTCTCTTTGAGGAATTTAGCGTGATATCTGCTTAATAATACGGGCCCAGCGCCAGTATTTAAAAATGTTTTTTTTTTCATCGCAAGTGTCTTTTGCTGTTCATTGTCGACCTTCAATGGGGATTTCTAGCGCCCGAGCTGAACATATAGAGGTTTTGATGAATAAAGGATCTCGGTTCAAAATCATGAAATAAATACATTTAACAATTGCGGGAGCAAGACTCACACGTGCAGCTTAATTTGAGGTGATTTCCACAGCGCAAAAAAAAAAAAAGTTTCACGGCTTCAACTTGTGGTGTAAAAATGGAACTCTGGTGTTATTACGAACCGAGAAAACGACGAAGTACAACAAAGTAGGTAAATATAGCACGACCAGCAAGCAGCTGAAGATATCATTCTCTATACGGCGTTTTCCTCCACTACAAAACAGTCTGTTGGACCCCTTGAGCCTGCTTTGCACATTTCAAGACCGTAGCTAACTGCAACTCTACCTCCTATTTTGAACAATTGCATTGACTACGCCGATTTACTTCTTCAATTCATGTTACAGCGGTTATGGTGCTCAGCTGATGACCCGGAAGGCGCGAACTCGATGTCGCATTTCGATCGTGTCCGTACTACTCGAGGCCGGGCTACTATGTCAGTGCACGTCAAAGAACACCAGGTGGTCCAGACTTCTGAAGCCCTTCACTGGTGTTTCAGAGAACACCAGGTGGTCGAAATTTCTGGTGTACTCCTCTAGAGCGTGCCTCATAAACATATCGTGATTTTTGCACGTAGAACACCAGCAATTATAGACATCTCCGAGTCATGGGATTTGGTATAAACAGACTTAAGCTCACACTCCTCAAGCCAGCTTAATACAATATCAAATGCCTGTTCCATCACCACAATTATCAACAACACATTAGTTCGTTCCGTTCTAACAATCAAACCTACTTTCTACGTGTTCAAGTCCTCCAATCATGTGCGGCGAATACATCCCAACGAGGCTAAAACAGACAACCCTTTTTCATCCGCTTTTCGAACACTTGTTGAAAGCATGCAACTGTGGCAACAAATATAATTGGTAGATACTTATGATATTTACGCATGCTATCTACCCTCCTTCACTACATGAAATGACTACTCATATATCTACTGAGTAAACTTGGCCACGTGGTAAATAATCAAGTGTTGGCTCATCATGCATCGCGGCTAATTCTATATGTGCGCAGCTAATCCTGGTGCCCTTGCAGTGGCTGCCACGGTGGGCCCAACAGTGCGTGACTAAGCGCTATTCAACGGAAACCACGTAAAAAGAAAAGTTCGTCTTGTTTTACCGCCATCTTTGTCTTTTGTGCTTCATCAGTACTGTTTGTGCAGACAACGAACCGTGTCATGGGATAAGTGCACCGTGGGATAAACTAGGTATGCCTGCTGTCTCAAAGTACCAACCAGCTGCGGGAGTGTGGAATGCGCAAACAATATCACGCGAAGCATGGTGCTTGCCGGTGCGCGCGCGCGTGCACACACACACACACACACACACACACACACACACACACACACACACACACACACACACACACACACACACACGACACGCTTGTGCGGACGACACCATTATACTCCTCACTGACACATCTAGACTAAAACTACAAGCCAGAGCGGGAGATGTGTTGACCTCAGTGTTAAATTGGGCTCGTCATCAAAAAGTTAGCGTTAGTAAAGACAAGTCCTTTTTTTGTGTTTGTCAACAATGGCACATCGGCACCTCTAAACGCCGTCCATCCGTACGCATGGACGGCGTTTATCTAAAACATCAGCAGACCATTAAGATATTGGGAGTAGTTTTCGATTCGGCTCTAAATTCCCATACACATGTCACTTATGTTAAAGAAAAAATTGAGGTCTCCACATCGCGATTGCTCACGTTCATAAAATCTCACCACTCATTAAACAGCATCCTAATCCTCAGACTATATCGTCGTACTGCTCCCAGTAGTCACATACGCTTCACCGGCGCGGTGGCCACAATTTACATCGCAATCCCCTACATCCCGCATGTTATCAGTACAAAGAACTATTCTCGTTTCCATAACTGGAGCCTTCCACACAACGCGAGCGTCATCCTTACAGGAACTGGCAAATGCGCCACCATTACATTTGGAATTAGATCTGTTAAATGCGGAATTTTCTTTATTCACGTTGCGCAACATCACTCATTATGGTGCTCAAACGTTCCATCCCCAGCTCATTCTATATCCCTGTAATCCATGGTTATTTCATCCCAGTAAGAAACACAAGTTCCCGTTCAACAGGCTACCGGTGTCGTCCGCACAAGAAATCTCTAAAACACCGGCGCTTCATGTTTACACTGATGGCTCATATACAATACATTCAGCAGGGGCAGCTTACATCGCATTAAAGGGGGTTCCAGGGTAGTGGCTGTTAAAAAATTACGCATTCAAGACGCTACTTGTTCATATGCGACAGAACTTACAGCTTTTTATGAAGCGCTTCTACTTGCAGCCAACACAACGGAAAACACGATCTGTTTATACACGGACTGCTTGTCATTATTAAAAAATCTAGGCGGTTTACACGATAACGATGAGCGGTTTGGACAATCAAGTTCTTGCTTTGTAACATCATCTCTAAAGGCTCGGTTATGAAATTATTTCATGTACCCGTGCACGCCAGAATCTTGGGGAATGAACTTGCAGATATTGCGGCTTCTTCAGCTGCGCAATCGGGCTCTGTGCGCTATTCTAAAATGTCGATTCGCATGGTTCGGACTCAGTTCTACAAAATATTAAATTCTTATTGGCATAGAGATTGGCAAACTCAAGGACCTGAGTCGTCGGTATTTCATTGGATACCAAGCATTTACCAAATCCCAAAATGGTTTCCCCCCCATAAATCCTTGACTTAGTTAATGACTGGTCACGGCCACTTTCAGTATTATTTAAAACGTTTTATCTTAACAACATCTGACACATGCGCCTGTGGACAAATTTGCAATGATGAGCAGCACTACTTTAATGAATGCACACTCACGAAACACTTGTTGACACATTTCCGTTTCCCTAACAACCATAAAATAACACGTGAAGAATACCCGAAACTTCTACAAAACAAGAGGACACGTGCATGTCTGCTACAGATGGCATCAATCATGAAAACTTCTGTGACAATGACATCACCTCAACGCCACACTGATGCAACATAACACCGTACACTCCCTTTCTCACATACCTATGTCACCTCTCTTTTAACCCTACTTCACCCATTCCTGTCATTATCCTTATAATTATCACTCATGTTGATTTTGCATATATGTTTACTGATATTTTCGCATCTTAAGCCGAACAAGGTGGGGATCTCCTGCGATCATAGCAGAAGCATAATTGCCACATATTCACACCACCGTCATATCTCACGTCATCACCGCGCCGCGCAAGCCTACCATCGGCTCACCCACTCACAGGGGGAAAAGAGGAAAAGGGGGAAAAAAAACCACGTCTTCTAGAATTACGACGCAGGTGTCACCGATCAGGAGACAACTCGGCGCCAGCCTACCAGCATCCACGGTCCACTGTTGAGGATTACCGAGCGACGACACCAATGGCCACATTTGCCCGCAGAGGAACCAGGAACCGTCAACACGGACTCATCTTCTGCCTCGTCTGCCTCGGCCACTACCCTTCAGGAGCACCAAGACCACTTAAACACAAGTATACTAATACGCTGCATTAACACTACCTACTATCTAACCTTAACCTAATTCATACTGTCATAACACAATCTTAATCACTAGCTAAACACTCCACACAATACACAATGTTAATATTTGGGGCACTAAATGCTTAATTATGACCGAACGTTTACTTTAAGCAGCTCAACTTTTCCCATTTTCGCTCGTGTGATCACGTTTAGTTAGCTAGCCCTTTTTTTATGTTATCTCTAGAAGGAACCTTGGGAAACATTTCCCCTATTCATTTATTTTTAATTGGCTTATGCCCGTTGTACCTCACGGTGGTACGGGCTAACCCACGTTATTTTCCTTTTATTTTTCTTTTTGGGGAACAAACTAGCGCGCACACACACACAGAGAGAGAGAGAGAGAGAGAGAGAGAGAGAGAGAGAGAGAGGGGGGGGGGAAATATTGCACGTAATTGCTGTCATGGACGACCCACGAAGAGTTTCGGAACTAGGAGCTAGACTGAAACAACTCCACTGTAATGGTCAGGAGAGTCGGGGCAAGTTTAATTGTATTTGGAGAAGCAAGCTTATCGACACGCTGGGTATATATGCTGCATTCTTGAAGATGATGAGAGATGAAAGAAAATGAGACGGATGAAAACTACAAGTGGAACACAAACACGCACACACTAATAAATATGACACGCGCTAAAGCAAAAGTTGGGTACATGGCGTCAGTGAGGGCCAGAGTGATCGTCAAGAAACGAGATGACGGCAATTAAACCCCCAAAAAACTTCAGATGCATTTAAGTGGAAAGAAGGTGTCTCATTTACAATGTGCGGTTAAATGTGAGTTGACCGCTACAATGCGAAACAAGGAAAGTGCTTTCAGACTGCGCGGTAATGCGGCCACCAGTGCTGTTCGTTTCACAGGAGCAAGAACAGCCATTTATTTAACAGATATACACCGAGAACAGCGCCGAACGTTGTTTTCGTATACTTCCTCGCACATACCAAGGCGTTGTTTAGTTACGCTGTCAGTTTTCGCGCTACAGGAGAATGACACAGGCCACATGGCTTTCAGAGTTGTTTTCAAGCAGCGCAGGCTGGCCAATTGAACATGACGCCTCGCTCGCGTGAAATGGTGGTGGCTGCAGATAACGCGAGTTGTGCCCGGCCGGCATCGTGCCAGAATATGTGCGCAATTCCGACAACAGCTGCGGAAAAGCAAGCACCTCCACCGCGAGCCGGTATGTGCACGTTATTGTGTGCGAATCGCCCGGCGACATACGGGCGAGGAGGAAACGCGAGACAGATACTCGAAGCGTTTAATACGTAAGAAAAGTAGACTGCCATCCAAGCATGATGCCTGCCAGTGACAGCTGGAACGACTAGCGGAGACGTTGACAGCTGGGGTAGAGGTAGAGGCAAGGTAGGCAGCCAAACAGGGCACTGGGCCCGGGTCTCGTTAGAGAAGCCCCGGAGGGAGCTATATAACCTTTGTGCATCGATGGAATGCCCTTGAGACGAGAAACTGCGTCGTATTTCGTGCCTCGGTCTCTCTCCACCTTATACGCGACTGCATCCCGCCGCATTAGGTGCTCCACGTGACATAGCCTTCTCACAACTGCCCAGTTCGATCCTTCTCCACTTTGGCTACCATTTAATTTGGTAATATCCCCCTTCTCGATAGGTACACGCTGATCCGTACGACCGGAAATTGCATATTGCACCGCTGTCATTTGTTCATTGCTATATCGCGCCGATTAGGGGTATCTGACTTGACCAGTTTTCCACGTCAGGGAGAGACGTCAAAAGATTCTTCAGCAGTAGGCCTGGTGCAAAATTTTTGCGAGCGACAGCGAATACGACGGACGATCATCTTGCATGTTATATAGCTCAGTGGATATCCTTTCGCGGCCCGCGATTATTCGGTATATTCGCTCGCCCCACTTTGTTCCTCAAAGAGTGTGTCGTTCCCTGTGTGCCATTTTTCGCCTCTGGTTCACAGCAAAGCGTAGAATTTCATGCAGGACGCTGTTAGCGTTATCGCTTTGGAAAGAGGCATTCTGACAAACAACAATCACAGAGAGAAACAACGCGCGGCCTCCTATTATCGGTGCGGAAATTGCATTGGAACAATAATCGCTACCAAATTGCTGCCTTGATATATCTTTGAGGAACCTTTAAGGACCCGTATATTTTTACACTTTATCCAAATTCTAAACGGCATCCCCACCTTCTGTTTTTACCCTAGTAATAGCAAAGCCTCTTGTTTTTGATTGCAATAAAAAACTCGGGTTGATGCAAGCATAACTGCCGAAACCTTTATTTGGCTGTAAATGCCCAATGGCAACGTACGTACTTTTAACGCAGGTATACGCAAGGCAGCCACCGTGCTTTGGCTGCTTGGTATACAGCGCGTCATGGTGGCAATCCGATTGACTTTCGACGGGAGAGGGAGATGATTTATGGGGTCGAATTGCATACCTCGCACTCCTTGCCCAGTCTTCCAGTAATTGTTCGTACGGGATCTTTCTGAGGCGTAATGGCAAAAATGTTCGCGCACCGCACAACTGGCCAAACGCTTGGGGAATTGTCTAGCGACAAACAAACAAACAAACAAACAAACAAACAAACAAACAAACAAAAACAAAAAGAAAATAGCACGCTGCATACGTGTGCATATTAATAGCGCTATACATAGATGTAGGCAAAGCCTATGCTGTGTTCTATTTGCCCTGTTGGCGCGTGCGTTCGTGGTATGGTACTCTTGCCCCGCCACGGTGGTCTAGTGGCTATGGTACTCGGCTGCTGATCCGAGGGTCGCGGGATCGAATCCCGGCCGCGGCGGCTGCCTTTCGATGGAGGCGAAATGTTGAGGCCCGTGTACTGTGCGATGTCAGTGCACGTTAAAGAACCCCAGGTGGTCGAAATTTCTGGAGCCCTCCACTACGGCGTCTCTCATAATCAGAGCTGGTTTTGGGACGTTAAACCCGACAAAACAACAACAACAACGTGGTATGGTACTCTTCCCGGAAGGCACAGATAGTGAAATCTTTGCTGCAATCGCAGGTTTCGTGCTAATAGCGTTCTAGTGTGCCTTGTTAAACATAATGACCCAATAAAATAAGTTTCCTGATTAAAAAAGGGGCACCTGTTTTAATTATTCGGTATTCGATGTGACATTCTGGCGATCGTACCATTCCATCTTATATTGCACTACCATACTATTCGTATTCGAAATATCCGTCCTTCGCACACCCCTACTAAACAGTTATCTTTCACGTTGACCAGTAGGTGTGTCTGCGTGATGGGCGACGCCGCCATGCCTGAGCATGCGTAGGTAAATTCTGTGTCTGGCAAATGAGTTCTGCGGAAACCCGCAAGGTGGAGTAACGTTTACGAAAGGGAAAACTGGCATCCACCCGTTTTGTAGCACAAGACTGCAAGGAAATCCACACGGATTTCTCAGAAATGAAAGCTTCCTAGTTGCCGAAAAATTCGTCCTCATTAACTCATTAGCCTATAACAGGTGTCGCTTTACAGTTGTAAGGCATACGTGCAGTTATACAGAGTATATGCAAGCACTGTTGCATATGCAAGGCACTAGCAAAAATGAAATTAAAAAGAAAAGAAAAGGCGCTTCCGCGGTTGCGGTAGAGCGCTCGTTACCATAACCGTCGGTTTGATCATTCGAGCCGAGATCCGAGGGTTTCTTTGAAAAATTTTAACGCAATAGCGTTAAGGTGCTCGTTTCGCAGGAACTGCGGTGCCTCCGTCATTGTCCACGGCGGAAGTAATAATTTCGAACAACCACCGTTGCCCGGAACACGCACCCGACTACGCAGGCCCTCCGCCATGGCGCAGGTATACCTGAGCGAACAAAACTGAATTTATCAAAGTGAAATCCGTCAAAAAAAAAGTACGCGACAACTTAACCGTAACCTACGCACATGATCGCTCGAACTATAATTTGCATGTACGAGAAGATATCATGATTCGAAAAACTGCAGCAATTTATAGAGAATGCGATGCGAACTGGGCCCGATGGCGCTATACAGGGTGTCCCACGTAACTTGAGCCAAGAATTTGAAAATGAAAGGCACTTCAGAGGAGAACTGAACCAAACGTATACTATTCATACTGGTCTATAGATACTCAGGTTATTTTTTATTTCCCCTAAAGTAATTAGTTAATTATTTTAATTAGCTAACTCCTTAATTATGGGCTGAAAACCCAAAATATGAACACTGAGCTGTAGAGCACCTTCATAAACCACCGAATGAATTGTTTCCTGTACGATATGTCTTCCGGTGTTAATTTTTCCGCATTCTAAAGAAAGCCCGCGAAATTTGAAAATGAGCCACGTGACGGACCGCGAGCGCACTGCTATAGTGCTGGTCTCAAGCGTGCAACCGGTGAACAAGGTCGCCTGCGGCTGCCACGGGGAAGCGACATGATGCTTTGAAGGTGGTCGATGTTTGGGCGTCCGTCTTTGGTTCAATGACGGTGCAAATTAACACTGCTGGCCGAGCGCTGCCGCGGTGGTAAAGCGCTCAATACTGCGAGGAAAAAAAACAAACAGCAGTTTGATTCTGATTCACGAAGATCAAGAAAACAGAAGATCAAGAAGATCAAGAAAACAAGAAAATAAAGCTATTTTCTTGTTTTATTTATCCGTCTTGGACGCTTATCTCGGCGCTGATCCGAGGGTCGCGGGATCGAATCCCGGCCGCGGCGGCTGCCTTTCGATGGAGGCGAAATGTTGAGGCCCGTGTACTGTGCGATGTCAGTGCACGTTAAAGAACCCCAGGTGGTCGAAATTTCTGGAGCCCTCCACTACGGCGTCTCTCATAATCAGAGCTGGTTTTGGGACGTTAAACCCGACAAAACAACAACAACAACGTGGTATGGTACTCTTCCCGGAAGGCACAGATAGTGAAATCTTTGCTGCAATCGCAGGTTTCGTGCTAATAGCGTTCTAGTGTGCCTTGTTAAACATAATGACCCAATAAAATAAGTTTCCTGATTAAAAAAGGGGCACCTGTTTTAATTATTCGGTATTCGATATGACATTCTGGCGATCGTACCATTCCATCTTATATTGCACTACCATACTATTCGTATTCGAAATATCCGTCCTTCGCACACCCCTACTAAACAGTTATCTTTCACGTTGACCAGTAGGTGTGTCTGCGTGATGGGCGACGCCGCCATGCCTGAGCATGCGTAGGTAAATTCTGTGTCTGGCAAATGAGTTCTGCGGAAACCCGCAAGGTGGAGTAACGTTTACGAAAGGGAAAACTGGCATCCACCCGTTTTGTAGCACAAGACTGCAAGTAAATCCACACGGATTTCTCAGAAATGAAAGCTTCCTAGTTGCCGAAAATTCGTCCTCATTAACTCATTAGCCTATAACAGGTGTCGCTTTACAGTTGTAAGGCATACGTGCAGTTATACAGAGTATATGCAAGCCCTGTTGCATATGCAAGGCACTAGCAAAAATGAAATTAAAAAGAAAAGAAAAGGCGCTTCCGCGGTTGCGGTAGAGCGCTCGTTACCATAACCGTCGGTTTGATCATTCGAGCCGAGATCCGAGGGTTTCTTTGAAAATTTTAACGCAATAGCGTTAAGGTGCTCGTTTCGCAGGAACTGCGGTGCCTCCGTCATTGTCCACGGCGGAAGTAATAATTTCGAACAACCACCGTTGCCCGGAACACGCACCCGACTACGCAGGCCCTCCGCCATGGCGCAGGTATACCTGAGCGAACAAAACTGAATTTATCAAAGTGAAATCCGTCAAAAAAAAAAAAAAGTACGCGACAACTTAACCATAACCTACGCACATGATCGCTCGAACTATAATTTGCATGTACGAGAAGATATCATGATTCGAAAAACTGCAGCAATTTATAGAGAATGCGATGCGAACTGGGCCCGATGGCGCTATATATAGCATTCCACTGTCAAAGGCGAAGCTTAAGCGTTCTGCACCTTTTGTTTCCAATACGAAGACAATCTATCATGATGTCTACAGGCCGATAACACCTTATAACTGCTTCGTACAGTAACTGCCTTTAAAAACAATTGTTTTTTCACGCTGGTGAAAATGTAAAGAGATACTTTGTTTTAAATGTGTAAGAGAATACGTCAGCCTTTAGATGTCGTAATGTACTTAGTGCCAGCGGATGACCTCTTTAAGCAGCCTTGGAGGGCAGTAGATCGAGGCTTCTTATTACACCATCTTTCACCGTCCTTGTGTTCATATGCATATACAAATCTTATCACATATACACACTTCTGGCTTCCCTAGCCAGCTTTTGGGGTACAGAAGTCAAATCCACCAGAACCTGCGCTAAAGCAACTGCAGGCTTACACCTGTTGTACGAACGG
Source organism: Hyalomma asiaticum (assembly GCA_013339685.2). NCBI lineage: Eukaryota > Metazoa > Arthropoda > Arachnida > Ixodida > Ixodidae > Hyalomma > Hyalomma asiaticum. Next base: position 140,309,646 of record CM023481.1, on the reverse strand, counting down.
TACGTATACACCGATGGATCGACTACGTCCTCCAGTTCTGGCGGAGCGGTGGTCGTACCAGCGCAGCGGATAACTCTTCGACTGAAGACGTCTCATGTCACGACGTCCACAGCGGCAGAACTCATGGCTCTGCGTAGTGCACTAGAATTCATTAGTACTGATAGGCCGAGAAAATGGGCTGTGCTTTCGGACTCATGCCGTCGTCGCAGTGCATACCGTCAGTTCTTAGGCGCGGATGTCACGAGCAGCTGACGTACGATATAATCGTGCTCCACCACCACCTCGAAAAAATGGCCACGAGATTGACTTTCAGTGGGTACCCAGCCACTGCGGAATCAACGGCAACGATTCCGCAATAGCGCAGCTCGCACTTCACATCAAGAAGCGAACATTGTTTCGGTTCCGCTCTCAAGGACAGACGCTGCAATGCAGCTTCGGCTCCTGGCACGCAGTCTCTCATTGGCCGAGTGGAACTGCCAAACATCAGACGAACGCGACTGTACCAACTAAACCCTTTCTTGCATCTCCGCCCTCCATCAGGACTTCCTCGTGAGGCCTCGCTTCTTTGTCGACTTTGGATGGGAGTTGCCTTCACAAAGGCATACAGCGCATGAGTTGGAGCGACCGACAGTGCAGCATGCCACTGTCCGCGATTCGACGCGGAAAGGAAAACACTTGTTCAGGCGCTACGCCAACTCGACGATCGGCCACTTTCCGTGCAGATGCTGCTTGAACACCGCCCTCATCGCTTGTCCGCCCACAAGGCACCGAAAGCAAGCACTTTTGGGCTTCTTGAAGATGGCGGGTTTGAGCGAACGCCTCTGACTGATGGAGTCATCCTAAAACGTCTCTTTCGTTGTTCCCCTTCCTTCTCTTTCTCTCTCCCATCTTTCTATTCCTCCTTCCCATTCCTCCAGTGTATGGTAGCCAACCGGACGCCCTTCTGGTTAACCTCCCTGGCTTTCTGCTTTTCCTTTTCCTTCCTTGAAACGACGATGACGAAGTGCCTTTCTGGCACAACGCTACGTCCCTCAGTCATGCGTTTTTGTGAATAACTTTGATCAAGTGCGGTTTCCTACTGACGTGCGATGGATCTGGAGCTCCACGCGCGTCCACCGGACCCCGTACTTCTTGCAGCCGCTGCCTCCAGGAAGCGGAACGGCACCGTCAGTGACAGCGACTCTGATAGTGATGACACCATGAGCTACTATGTCAGCGGTGAATACTCTGGTGACGACTCGTCCGAGCTGGTCAGGAGCCGAAAGACAAAGAGAAGGCTTGTGAGTACATCATTCAATTCGAGTGCATCCACCGTGAGGTCGTTAAAGCACACTGGGCTACTCACCGTACTTTTCGTGCCCGTTGTTGCCACCGACAACATGAGACGTCTAAACAGGCAAGCAGTCTCCGTACAGCTAGAGGCGCTGGTGCCTAATGCAATTAAAGACATTAGAGTGAACACACGCAAGAGCATTCTGGCAATTGACGTTAACAGTGTGAATACGTTGGAAACTTTGCGCAATGTGACGGAACTTAACGGGATGGGAGTCCGCCCTCGTATTCCGCTCGGCAGTGATGTCAGCAGGGGAGTAATCCATGATGTTGACGAGACCATCTCGGATACTGACCTCCCAGTTCTAATTAAGCCCGCGACAGGAGACACCGTAATCGCAAGTGTGTCTCGCCTCGGCACCTCACGATGCGTCAAGATTACATTTAAGAATGAACCCCTCCCATCACATGTCAAGGTGGGCCACTTCCGCCATGCTGTTCGCCCGTTCATACCCAAACCGCTCCAATGTTGGAAGTGCATGAAGTTGGGTCATGTGAGTAGCGTGTGCAGAAACAGCACTGTCTGCTCGCGATGCACTGGGCCCCACACAACGAGCACATGCCAGGCCAGTACGCCTAAGTGCGCAAATTGCAATGGTCCTCACGATGCGTCTTTCAAGGACTGCCCTGTTATTCAAAAAGAAAGGGCCATTCTGAAAAAAAAATGATTTAGAGACCACTCGTCTCACCAGGAAGCGGCCGCATCGATTGAACGAAGAAGACCTCGTCGGCGACGGTGTTCTAAGCCCTCCAGAGCCTCGTCACCACGTCAACCTTGTCCAAAATCACCGCCACCTCTGCCACCCAGACCACATGCGGTTGGGTCTAAGGACAAGCCAGTTTCCAGCAGCGGGACACGTGATGCCTGGCCAGAGCTCCCTAAATTACAGGTGCCCGATGAGCGACGCAGCCTTCGACAGCAAAGGACATTTCGTCTGTGCCTTATAAACTGACGGATGAGGACAAACAAGTCGTAGCCATCATCAGCTCACTGGCGGGTGCCATTCGCGTCCCCCTGGATAAGATGCAGACGCCGACTGCTCGAAGGGCGTTGCAAGTGCTGGATGCTATCAGTCCAGTTCTAGCAAGCCTACAGAAGTCCAGCACTTGAGAACTCTAACGCAAGCACGATGGCTCTTCACGATCGACTTTTATAACGTTAACGACACTGGAATATTTTTGTTCGTCATTGTTTTATTTTTTTATTTTTTTGCTCTCTATCTTCCAGAACTTTCCCTCCCCTTCCCCAGCGCAGGGTAGCCTACCAGGCTCAGCCCAGGTTAACCTCCCTGCCTTTCTTCTTCATTTCTCCTCCTACTCCTTTTCCTTCCTTCCTTCCCGGCCAGCTTTCGTGTCAGACAAGGCTTCATCCTACGGCGGCCTTTGTAGTAACAGGGCCTGGTTTCCGCGTCGGAAAAAGGAAGAGGAGATGGGATGCTCAAACGTTGTTCTATACGCCTCGTGCAAGCCGACGGAAGCGCTACTGGTGGCGACCCTGCTAAGTATTCGCGGGAGAGTAGGCAGCCGTGCGCCGTAGCTTCCTACGACTTTGTTCGCGTTCGCCGTTTAGTTCGCGTTGTCGCAGCGAAATAAGCAACTTTCTTTGCATGTGTGGGGTGGCCGAAGCTTCAAGGGATGTCGAATAACAAAAGCCATCCAAACACGACCTCTTCCTGTACGTAGGCGTTTAACCAGAATTTTGATTTCGCAGGGTGGGAGGGGTGTTACCCATGGCGTTAACGAAAATGGAGGGGGGCTACCCACCTGGCTAAGTTTTAAGGGGGAGGAGTGTAAACAAAAGCCTGCTTGTACGTTTAAAGTGCTCACACAGAAGTCTTGCCCTATTTTACGAGTTACACCAGCTCTAATAAGACAAGAAACTCATGTGTGCTCGGTATGCGTGTGCCCCACCACTGTTACCAGAAGAAAAAAAATTATGTTACAACAGTGGCAGTTCGGGCATGTTCATACACCATCTTGAAAAGTAGAAGCACGCAGAACACACGGACGAAAGAGCATGAAGAAAGTTTGAAACCAACACAAGACTAAATATAGCTTTGGTGCGTGCTGAGCAATTCATATACGGAATAATGGGAAGATGCTGGACCGCAAACCACCATGATAATGGCAATACTTGCATAGGCACATAAAGCTCTAAAACAATGTGGTGCACTGCAGGCCCACAGAAGACGCATATATGACGAAATCTCCGTAAAGTGACGAAGAAATTCAGTAGCTGTTTAGTGTTTACATGTTTCTACATACATCTTGACGATAGAGCGAGCCCCAGCCTTGCTGTCGCTCCCAATTAACTTGACCAACCCTTCGCCGCTTTTCAATATATCATGCGCCTTCTCTTTACTCAGCATCCAAAACACAAAAATTCTCACGCAGCTTTGTGCGCTTTCAAGAAGGTCGCTCAGAAAATTGCAAGTTTTGACGGCTGCAGCAGGTAGGGTAGTTCGACGAACGCGGCGCTAAATGGTTTTATCCGCTGGCAAGTTTGGCGATATCCATGAGGAGTGTACGCAGGTTCATTAACAATCTCTCAGTTGCGCTTCATAAGGTGACTTTTATGTCAATTATTATGCGATTATGTCACGTATGTAATCAGTGCTATCAAGATCGCTACATAACGCACGCCAGCATCACGTATTGTTTGCTTCATTGTTTGAATTACCACTCTGCTCAAATTATGTGTGTTTATTATTAAGGTACAGATATTAACGTACAGAGACGGCAATGTGGCAACGGTGCAATTTAAAAAAAAGAAGGAAATACAAGGCGGCTACTTCGCACGAGCTCCACTTCGCAACTGGACTTTTTCACGGTGGTCGGCGGGATGCACCTGACAATTATATGCGGACTGGTTTGTCCTAAATTGTGTTAACGGCACGCGAGTGCCCACTTTCACAGAGGCCCGATTCTTTCCTGCAACTGTCACCGCAACAGTAGGTGTCCGGCACGCGAACGAAGGGGAAATCGCAGCCGCGTTCCTCGGCCATGCCCATGCCTCCCAGCGCTGCAAAAAGCGTTGTCGTCTGCTCGGCCTCCCGAGAGTACTGTCGGCGGCGCCCGCTAGGTGGCCATCAGTGGCGCCTCTATAGGCGGTGCACCAGGCGTATAGTGCAGGACACAAGAAACTTCCTTGATACGGCGCAAGGTTGGTCGTGTTATCGTTCCTTTTAAGTAATTTATTTAACGTTTTTTATGCTTTATTTCCCGATGTTTCCACGTATAGCGCGCATTTAATTAGTGATAGGTAAGATACGAATTTGCGTGCTGCAAAGATGCCAACCAAAACTCCCGCTTCCGCGAATGTTTTGTTTCACCGCACCTTAATTCAAGAACACCTCTGAAGCTTTGGATTCTCCCATCGCCCTGTGAAAGATGCGTGCGAGGAAATATTTGTTGAATCGTTGCATAATCTACGAAACCGGGCTTCTGTACTGTAACACCTACACCAGTGTGCTTCTTGTACACGAAAATACTTTATGTGTCTCGTAGACAGAGATAGCGATGCAGATGACGTGAACCGGCGAGCATCCCGGCCATCGAACATGCTTCGCATGTTACGACTGGTTTTCCTCATTGCGCCCATAGAATATTTATCGCGCACGCTTCGTGCCCATCAGTTGACCCCTCTCTCAGCTCTTCGGAGGTTCGTGGATTCTATCACGGCAAGCACTTGTGGCCCGAGTGCTTTACTCTGGCGCAACGAAAATTGCTCCGCTACACCACTGGCACCAAGCTCGCACCGTGTGACATTGTGTTATCGCGGCATCGGAACTTTCCGCGATGTTCGATAGCGTCGTAGGAGGAGAAGGAAGAAGATCGATCTACATGTTGCCGCGACGGGAAAGGCGAGCGCCTGCAATGCGGTAGGCAACGCGCCGAGCGGCGTCTGCCCTTGACATTGAGACGTGCTCGTGGTCCGCCTGACCAGCCGAGAAGGAAGGAATCGAGTGTCCCTGGCCGTGCACACTTTCACTGCGGGCACTGTTTGTTGCCTGTCTGCCGCCAACTGACCACGCCGCGAACCGGTACGACCGGTCCGCTCGACGCACGTTGCATTGCGCACTCATCCGCTCCGATGACGCGAACAGCAGCGGCACAAAAGCAAAATTCGGCGGCGCGCAGGAGCACGCGCAGCGCCTGCGTGGACCGCCCGCTGTCAACAAGCTCAATGGAGATCGATGAATAACGGCTCGAGCCGATCACATTGGGCCGAAGCCCGGATCGAGACAAGCATGCCGCTTTCCGTTCGTATAAGCGCCAGCTGAGCGCGTAACAGGGCGAGGCAGTTGAGAGCTCCCGTTGTGAACGGATATTGCCGCTTGGTGTGGGAGCATGGGACTTTCTCCAGGACCCATGTCGAAGAAGTGCTACTGACGTGGAGTAGCGCCCGTGATCTGGCGCAGGCGTTTCGAAAGTTCATGGCGCCATGCACTCGTCGATGATGTCGGCGACTACATGGCACATTTCTCACGGCTTGATGCTGTCGCCGGCAGAATCAAGCCATGAGAAATGTGCCAGAGCGCAACATAGATCTCATACGTCCATTCAAAAGCAGTTGTTTCTGACAGCCTTGTAGACTCGAGCTTGAGGATGACTAGGCGCCAGCGTTATTGTCGATCTTCACCTCTGTTTCTCCTCGTCCATACTCTTTTTTTTCCTTCTGTACTTTCACTATCCAGCCACCTTCCTTGTACAGCGTTGTTCAGCTGTGCTCCAGGAGAGGTGATGTTGACGGTGTACTCTTCTGTTTTCTTCTTGTAAGGCCTCTTGTAGATCTGTATTATATCTTGATGCTTTATGAAAGGCTTCAGGTGAAAAGAAAACAAGATTGGGGAGTTCAGCTTTCAGAAGAGATCTTTAAAAAGATGAAGATACGAGTCCGGCGCGTGTGCCATAATTTGGTGGTGGTCTTGCCACACCACATAAAAAAACCTAGAGTTAACTTCGAAATGATGCACGTGCTCAGGTTCTTCTACCATGTGATTGACACCGAAACACCGAACCCGAGAACTACCAGACTGGTGATTTGGCTCTTGAGAACTCCAAAGAGAGTACTAACTTGTCCAAGAAAAAGTTATTGTGCGGAAGCACGCTTCGACAACTGCTAACAGTCAGCCCATGTTCCTTTTTCTTTCTTTTCACTTCGAAAGAAATTTAAGTCCAGAAAACGTTTGGTCCAGAATGGAATACTGTGCATTTATAGGCTGACTGGCAAGGGTCAAGTGTGCCCTTTTTCCACGTTCACCAAGTGTATATCCTGGAAGAAATTGAGAAAAAAAAAGTGCGCAACCTATTCCTCCGTTGTCTGCTGATGCACAAAAGAACTAAAGGTTGAAGGTGAAAAACGAAAGTACACCTGGATGTGCGCTGCATGAACGGTTGCAGGCAAGGGCAGGGTCCCGAGTTGGGACTAGGACAATGCTTACGAGAGGCGTATTGCATGATATAATATTTTCCTACTATTTCACATTACGCATAGAAGAAATGAAGATTGGTGAATTACGTTGGTTAAAATCACGCAATTTCATCTCTTCAGATAACTGCATGGACACGAGAAAAGGAATTATGTAGTACAGAAGTATATAACCGCAATAAGAACCACTATTGATGAAAAAAAGAAACGAAAACTATGCAGATGTTGATTTGTCTTGATGTGTGATTTGCCTTATACAATGCACAATAAGGTCAGAACGGTACCTGTACGGAGGATGAGTTTCTAGGTATGTGTTCTGCAACATACAGCATATATGATTAAATCATACACGTGCAAACAAACGAAAAATAGTACAAATAAAAGTTCATTTTTCGGTGTCGGTAGAGATTGTTTAAAGTTACAAGAAGAATTACATTAATTTATGATGTTTTACGTCCCAAAACAGCGATCTCTACGTATCAGAAAATCAAGATCAGTACCCTCCAGCATTGAAGCCGGTTGTTCTACCATTTCATCACCGGTGAGTGGGGAACTAGAGTCCATTGCTGAGCACTCGGTGATGTTTGCGTGGGGTTCCCGAATCTACTCGAATGCGTCTGCCACGTGCGTATCACGAAGCGACTTTTGCGAGACTTTCGAAACAAGCAGACACATTTCCCGTTAGGGCAATTAAAACAGCGCAGCGATAATTACATGACACTATACAGCCACCAACAGAAGATAAAGGGACGCACACGTTCCAGTGTTGACGTATCCACTCCCTGGAGGCAGTGTTTATTTATTCATGTACCCTAAAGGCCCGAGGACATTACATAGGGGCGACCACTACACACACTGGAAATCAATACAGCAGTCAAGTACAAGAAATATAGAAACGAACTAACACCTACAAAGACAAATCATACACAATAAAATAAAGCATAATAGAACTAGCTAACACACAAATATCCTAAAAGAGTATTCACTGAAAATGGTTGAACATGTTATACAGTGCCTTAACAAATCAATATAAGCACATAGGAAATCTTATAAAGTCAAAGTCAATTCAAACACCAAGATGAAGTTTTAATTGGAGAGTGAATTCGTCATGGCTCATTTTACAGACAAAATGTTCTGGTTGTTGACTACAATCATTAAATGCAAGAACTAAAGGTGAATATAAATACAAGATTGTTCGGGCAAATAAGCGTTCTAAATTCGTGGTGCAGTCGGGCAAATACTCGGTGCACAGGTTTGATGAGTGCAGTAATATAGGAACCGTTGGGACAGACCTAATGAAAGAGAGTCAAGAGAGACAGTAGTTAGTGCAGAGAAGGCAAGCTTAGGGACATTTTTTTTTTATCTCAGTGAAGCTAGATCCCCGAAAGTAATCGTTTTACAGCGTAAGCTGTTATGAGATCACAACAAGGGCCGTTCTTGGCGCCGTAGTTGTCCGCCGCCGGTGTCCGTAACCGCAATCGCGCAAATTTTAGAAAATATAACCAGGACCACACGAACCCACACCCTCTGCGTGGCAGTCGAGCATTCTACCACTGAGCTACGCCTGTGCTTGAAAAATCTTCGCTAAAAGACCTGAACAGGTATAACGTCTGCCGAGGAATCGCATTAACAAATGCAATGTTACGTGGCAGGATAATAATACGCCACTACACCTCGCGGAAAGTGTATTGCATAACGAGTTCGAGGAATCATTTGAAAGAACACAGGGCTGCTCCGAACCCATTACAGATGCATCATCAACATCATCATTATGAAACAATCTTCTTCAACTTATCCGCCATCATTATTACGAAGCGCTGCCCTTTGAAGCAGTTTTGTCGTAGCGTGCCATGCGTCACGCGGCAGGCGACGTGCGCAGCCCCGTCAGCAAACAGACTTGGCTCTTCGTCATACCTGATGGCTCCTCCTTGTAAGGTGCGGACCGCTGCTGAAGAAGCGAATCGCAGAGCTACGCACGCGGCTGCAGCAAGGCAACTTCAGGTAACAGACAGCTGTGCAGAGAGAAGCCCAAAGCGCAACTCGCCGCAACTCGCCAGGCCGAGAGTTCGGTTCGTTTTCGGGAAAACGACGCCAAGAGACCCTCAAAGATGTGCAGTTATACAGATTTGCGCGTTACAATACCGCGGTAATTATGGCGTAGTGGGTACTTCCCTACTTGGCGACATGATAAGAGTTATGGCGCAGGGGATACCTACCACCTGTACTTGCACTAGTTTCCTCAAGCGTTTAAAATGGCCTCTAAGAAGGTCGGTCTTCCAGCTTATACGCTGTTACTGTCCTGCGGTTCCGCGCAGGCCTGGCTCTCTTTTTTATGAAATGGGCACTTTTGTTCTGAAGAGACACGAGTTTATTTATGCGGTATGCCTCGTGAGGGCTCCAGATCTGTGAAGCACAATCTAGCTAAGGGCGGAGTAGTGCGTTGTAAGATGAAACTTTACTCGCACAGTTGGAGAAATGCAAGTTACGTTTAATGAATGCGAGGGTTCTACACACGCTGCTGATTGCACTTTCAATATGCGAAGTCCATGATAAATCAGATGCTGAATGAACACCGAGGTACTTCAAGTTGGACAAATGTTCAACTGGCTTGTTATTCAGAGTGTAGTGATTCATTATTGGGTTTAATTTTGCAGTGAAAGAGACGACTTTTGTTTTGCCTGCATTGGCTTCCATCTGCCAGTCCTGGCACAATTTATCTCACCTATTTAGATCGTTCTGAAACTTATTAGCGTCTTCAGTGTTAGCGACCTTTCTGTATATCACGCAGTCATCCGCGGATAACCTAACTCTAGAAGTCATGAAATTAGCAATAGAATTAACGTAAGCTTTCGAGCACAGATCCCTGTGGAACTCCCGATTTCACACGTCCTGATGGCGAATTATTCCCGTTAACCACAACGGTTTGACAGCGGTTAGTTAGGAACTAAATTATTCAACTGATTACGTGAGTGTTTAGGTTAAGACTGGTAGTATTTTTTGTTACCCGTGCTTGAGGGACCTTGCCGAAAGCTTTCTTAAAGTCCACAACAACGACATCAACCTGGCACGTATAATGTACGGCAACATGAATGTCCGTAATTAATGTAAATAATTACGTTTCGCAGGATAGACCACTCAAGAAGCCATGCTAGTTAGAAAAAAAAAGAAGTTATTTTCCTCTGAGTACCTCATGACCGGGGATAAAATGATGCGAGATTGGCCTGTAGTTAGTTGGGCTTGAGTAGTAATCGGATTTAAATAAAGTGATTACACGGGCAGCTTCGAGTCCCGTTTACACAGCCTGTGTCAGTAGATAGTTGAAACACAGCACTTAACAAATGGCCTACTTGTGGCTTTGCTGTCTTAAGTAGCTTAGGGCATATGTCGTCAGGTCCAGGTGCGGAATGCGCAGAATAGCTGCTGCGATGCCTCCTTCGGGAGTATATATATATATATATATATATATATATATATATATATATATATATATATATATATATATATATATATATATATATATATATATACATACATACATACATACATACATACATACATACATACATACATACATACATACATACATACATACCTTGGTTCTGAGAAGTCAAAGATATAACAGGTTCTGGGGATATGGGAGTTCAACTGTAAATACAGCGTTAAAAATTACCTAATTCTAATGCGGCGTCTGACGAGGAAAGAAGTTCTCCGTCTTTGGCTCTCGAAATTTGGGATTTCGAACCGTAGTTCGGATTGACAACTTTCCAAAAAGTTTTGCTATTGTTTTTGTCTTGTTTGAGATATCACTGATATGAAATTTTCCTTTGAAATTTCTAGGTTTTACACAGTTGCGCATTCCCACGGTAACGCTTCCAATCATCCTCAGAAATCGTCAGTGTAGCTCGCGCGTAAACTATCTTTTCATTATGTGAATAAGAAATAACAACAAATAAACCATACCTGCACTTTCTTCATTGCAACAGAATCTAGATGCCACAGGAGGCAAGGTCATGTTCCGCGATTTTTCGAACTTCAAGTGAAAGATGCATACAGTGTGTCCATCCTTCAGAACGCCATATCCACTAAGCGAATGATGCTCTGAAATTCATTTCTTTTGGGAGCTTGCTCGCCAAGCTTCTTATGCTCGCGCCTTGTCCGTTGTCGGCGGCCTGTACACTAGTTCTCATTGGTCCCGCCATAGGCGCAGCTGCGCTCTCTCCGGTGATTTCAAGAATGCTCACTAGATCGCATGCCGCGGCTCAAGGCGGCGCACACCACTCCAGGCGCGTGCGATTGTTAGATAGGTGACCGCTAGAGGGGCGCGGTGGACATGTGTTCGTTTCGACAAGTGAACTTGTCTTCGTGGAGTCGCCGCCCTGAAGAAGGCAAGTCCACTTGTCGAAACGTTGTCTCTTCCCTGTTCTAAATCGTATTTTGCGATCTTTTCATTAACTCAAGAGATAGAATTCGCCGAGCTGTCTAAGCTCACCAGCAAAAGTAGAGTCAGTGACATACGCAACCGTAACGTGAAAGGAACAGAAGCAGCCGCTCCGCCGCCCTGACGAAGACAAGTCCACTTGTCGAAAGGTTGGCTCCTGCGACATTCCCTGTTCTAAATCGTATTTTGCGATCTTTTCATCGATTCAAGCATCCATCTTCCCTGAGCTTCTCTTCTAGTTTGGATCTCTTGAGTTAGTTATTCTCATCTGCTGGCGTTGTTTGATTGAATGTTTAGTAGTTTGCGAGAGCTTATTCACATCTCGTTTGAGTGCTTTGCCCCTACTTCGATTGCTGCTTCAGTGATCAGCCTAGTGACGGACATGTCCCCCAAGAATGGAAAACGAGCCGATTGGTTCCGCTCCTAAAACCTGGAAAATCGCCTCTAGAACTCTCGTCATACCGCCCAATAGCACTAGCTAGTTGTGTAGGGAAGCTGATGGAGCGCATGATCCTCGCCAGACTGGAGTGGTTCCTAGAGCGCTACGAGGTTTATCCGAGTGCCATCGCCGGTTTTCGACGCGTTCGTTGCTCTATCGACAACGTTGTTGACCTCGTAACCTACGTCCAACACCAGAAATTGAGCAGGCGATTAACCGCGGCACTATTTTTGGATATAAAAGGAGCTTACGACAACGTTTCTCACGAGGCCATACTCGACGCCCTTGAGTCCGTCGGTCTTGGTGGCCGAGCGTACCGCTGGATTCGTGCCTACGTACAGATGAGATCCTTCTTTGTGCAAACCGACGATGGGCCAACCTCTCAGCACTGCACACACCGTGGAGTTCCTCAAGGGGGCGTCTTGAGCCCCACGTTATTCAATTTGGTTCTGATTGGTCTCGTGGAACGCATACCAGGTTGTGTACAGATATCGATTTATGCAGACGACATCTGTGTTTGGACGTCAGGTGTAACACGTCCTCAGATACGCGCGAGGCTCCAAAAAGCCGCGACTTCGATATCGGCATACCTTAAAGGGCCACTAAACAGGCTCCTACTTTTTTTCAAAGCCGCCCAAACAAGCTAACTCAATCATAGAGAAGGTTGCGGCGATCACATTCTGTGAATACGACAGCGCTGCGCGCCACACAGACGCCGTATTTCAAAAAACAATTCGCGCGCTTCTTTCCGGCGACTGACCAGTCGCGCTCGCATCCTAGGTGTCGTCATCTTGCACCGCGAACAACTTTGCGTAGTCGTATCTCGTTGATTGGTCGAAACGTCTATTGTCAGATCCCCTGGCCATCCCACCGGCGTGAGCGCAGGAGCAACCCAACGTTTCTAGAACGGGAGCAACCGGTTCCGCAGCGCAAGCGTCAATGACGTCAAATGATCACGTCAGGTCACGTGTCAAAAGTGGGCGGAGTCTCGACGGCGCGCCGCCCCTACCCTCTCCTCAGCAGAGAAGGGTGGGGAGGCCGACCGAGAAAACGAAACCGGCGCAAGCGGTCACTTAAGCCCGTGTAACTTCTTTATTATTGCACCTATTCGCAAAATTCTTGCACGAGCGTGTTCACACCGCACAGGAGCGCAGGTATATCTTTAAAACAACTTTTACACCTCGGGGTTGTTTAGGGGCCCTTTAATGAACAAGGCCTTGAAATTTCGCCTGAAAAATCGGCGCTGGTCGCTTTCACGCGAAAGCCAATGACAGCCTATGCCATCTCTATCAAGGGACAAAATATTTGTTACGCTAAGACGCACAGGTTCCTGGGAGTCACCATCGATCGGGACCTGTGCTGGAGTCCCCATGTGGCCGGTCTCAAGAAGCGCCTAACGGCCACCTCACAAGTTTTCCACTTCCTCGGAGGGAAAACGTGGGGTACGTGAGTGAAAGCCATGTTGCACCTATACCGGACGCTCTTTCTCGGGTACCTGAGATACAGCTTACCGGTGCTGACTGACACCTGTAAAGGTAACCTACGCATACTCGAGAGCGTTCAGGGCCAGGCACTCAAGATCTGCCTCGGATTGCCACGCTGCACCTCAACAGCGGATACTATAGCGATGGCCAAAGACCTTCCTGCCACCACTCACATCACTTTGGAGGTGCTTAGGACACACATTCGACACCTAGCTCGTGCTCCTGCTCACCACCTCGCCTCGCTTCCAGAAGACCGGCCCGGTGCCTCTTTTTGTAAGAGGCTATCGGCATTCCGCGAGTGCCTCCCAAAGAATTATACTCCTGCTGAGAGACTTCCGACGCCTCCTTGGTGTTTGACCCGTCCAAAGGTCCGGCTGACAGTGCCAGGGATTCGGACGAAAGCGGAGCTGTCACCACCGGCTTTAAAACAGCTGTCTCTGCTAATGCTGCATGAGGACTACAGGAATCATCTTCAGCTTTACACTGATGGCTCAACAGCAGCAGGCAGATCTGCAGGAGCTGTGACCTTCCCTGCCATAGCAGTAGATGTAATGTTCAAGACGTCTCATGGCACAACATCGACTGCCGTGGAGCTTGAGGCACTACGCACCGCACTTTGCGTGATCGATGGGGAGCCACCACAGAAATGGGCAATCTTTACAGATTCTAAGTCAGCCCTTCAGTGCCTTTTATCGGCCTTACGTAGCGGGCCGCAAGACCAATTAGTGCTTCAAACACGACAGCTCTATCACTAATTAACCGACAAAGGTCATGACATCACGTTTAAGTGGCTACCAGGCCACTCTGGAATAATCGGCAACGAGCACGCAGATAATGCTGCGAAACGTGCCCACGAAATTGGAGTGCTGCAAGCCATCCCACTGTCAAGAACGGATGCAGTAAGAAAACTATAGCGCAGTGGAACACTCCTGGTCTTCTACATACCCGTCTACACCGCCTCGACCCATCACTACAACTGCGAGTTCCGCGAGGGCTTACCCGCTGTGAAACTACCGTGCTTTGCCGCCTGTGGCTAGGCACGTCATTCACACGAAGTTTCGGCTGTCGCATTGGACTGGAAGTAGTGCTGCCTGTATTCACTGCGGCAGCGAGGAAACGATTGAGCACGTCCTCTGCGATTTCCCTGGGTACTGCTCCCAGCGACAGACTCTCGCCACAGAATTGTCACGCCTTGATGATCGACCGCTGTCCGAGCAAACCATATTGGAATGCCGGACAGATAGTGTCTCGCAGCAGAAAGCCCCGAAGGCTGTGCTCAAGTTTTTGCGCGCAACGGGCCTCGTGAACCGTCTGTGACACATGCCGTGCTTGTGTGTGTGTGCGCGATTTGACCTCTCTCCTTCTTTCTTTATTCTTTTTCCATCCCTTTCTGTCTCCCTTCACCCCTTCCCCAGTGCAGGGTAGCAAACTGGATATTTACCTTTCCGGTTAACCTCCCTGCCTTCCGCCCATTATCTCTCTCTCTCTCTCTCGCTATGCCCCCATTTTCTTCCAGTCCTAAAGCCTCATACTTGTTCTGAAGTGCAATTCTACATTCTTCTGTTGTTGTCCTGACAACATAGAGGTTGGCGTGATTGCGTGTGCTTAATTTTGTTCTTGTCCACTCGAGATTGAGAGTTATATTCACCCTTACTAGAATGTGACCACTAATTTTGATCTTACCAACCACTTCCGTGTTTTGTACTATATATACCTGGATCACTTCACGATATGAAATCTATTTTGTTTTTTGTTTTTCCGGTAGGGGGCTGTTGCATGTCCATTTCCGGTTCTTTCCTGTTCTTACGTTTCTTAAAGAAAGTATTCATTACACGGTGTTGATTTCTTTCTGCGAATTCCAGTAGCATCTACCCTCTGCTATTCCTATCGCCTGCACCGTATTCGCGATTCCATCTAAATGCTCGCCACCTAGCGGACGCTCCTGGAACCAGCCGATCCAAGGTCGACCTCGGAACGCGGCATGGCATCGCATTACCGCGCGCTGTAAAACAGCTCTATAGTTCCTTAATCGACGCCATGCCGCCTCTAAGAGGCCTGAAAAAGAAAAAAAAATCCTCATCAGAAGACTTTTGTTGCGTGCCTCAGTGCGTGTCATCGCGATGCAAAGACAGCAACACGTCGTTTCATCGGTTCCCCAAAGAAGCAGACGACGCTTCGCGCAGGGCGGCATGGATTAGGCACTTGTGCATCGGCAAGAAGGTGACGGGAACTATGCTAGTTTGTTCCAGGCACTTCACTCGGGACGATTTCTTCCTCACCGGTGAGTACACAGGTTATGTTTGTGTGTGCGCGCGTTTATTATCATGCGCGCTTTTCGAAGAGCCGGAGTGTATATAGTTTAGTTTAAGCAAGCGCGTGAACAAAATAGCGACATTGTTTATACGTGTATATCTGGTAACGTTTCCTGAACGTGCCAATGCTCAACTTGAACCGCGGTAACATTATTGCTGACGTACTTTTGCCCGTATGCGTTGTAGTAAGATAGATATAAAGCGAGCACTTGCCTTCGTTCGCCTTCGTCCCGTGCGCGCGCTGCGCCTCGCAATTTGTTTGGTGGTTATGGAGGTAACGTGCGATCGTCTAACGTAGCGCGTTTGCATTTCGAGTTCATCTGGTCGCAATTCAGGATTTACTGCGCTCATTTCAACTTTCGAGCCGTCGACCTGTTCACCGCGCGTCTAAGTTTGTATTCCGGCACTGCGCATAGAACTGAAGTCTTTTAAGAGGTTTATAATTGACGCATTTGTACTCAATGGAGCAACGCCGCGCACAAGTGCTTTCATCTTTCGGAGAGGCCTGCTACGCATGATCACGTACCTGCCTTCTTCAACTTCAGGCTCGCTGGAAAGGCTCTTTATCCTTAAAAATGCGGGTCTCCGAACAAGTGCGACGTTTGAACGCACAGCGCAATTATTTCCGCTGTTTCGCCGCTCAAATCCTTTAGGCCGATTAATATAAGATGCTCGGCAGCAGGAACCCTTTCGCCTTCGACGAAGGATTGTGATTCGATCCCGCAATCAAGAAACTTGAGTACAGCGCTAAGCGAAAGCGCGGCCGTGACCCTGGATGTAGAAGCCATCTTTGTTTATCTGAGTAGTGTTGCCAGATGAACCACTTTTTCTGGAGTTGCGAATAGTTCCCGGCAGCCTGTTCTCCTTTTAGTTTCTTTCCCATTTTCGCGTTGAAGTCCCCAATAACAAATGTATATCTGGTGGGTACCTTGTTCATTACTGTTTCCACATCCTCATAAAACTGTTCTACATCCTCGTCATTGTGGCTGCTCGTTGGAGCCTAACCTTGTGTTAGTTTCAGTTTGTATCTCCTAAATCGCAAATAATTTGGACGGTAGCTTCTTTATGTTGAACCCCTGAACCATATTTTGTTCGAACTTGGAGCAGCGCCTTGTTCATTCACTTGAGGACGGGCAACAGAAGTCTCATTGCAAGTTCCAGTTTTTCTACACTCTTTATATTCGCATGTATCACTTTTTATAGGCTAAAAGAATGAAATGATAATTTGATTGATTGTAGGTGCTCATGTGGCCGTCGTGCGTTCGGCTAGTGGTTACTCTTGATGCTTAACTCTTTTTTTCTATTTCTGTGCTTCATTGCGCATCAGGAACACCCAGCGCTGTTTTTGCTCGCATTCAAGGGTTCTGCTTCGCTGGGAAACCCTTTCTGCGAACCTAGTTATGGATGATATTACGGTGGACTCGCCTGGCAGCAGGGACAGACCTCGCAAGAAAGCGTCTCAGCTCTTCAGTGGCATCGTAAGTGGCCGATTCCGAGACTAATGCCAGGTCGGATGACTTGGAAGACTCCATACCTGCCGCGCATCTGCGTTCAAGATGAAAGACTTCGAGGTCGTCGTCAAGCGAAGCGACTGTCAGCTACAGTAACATTATAACTATGACCGTAGCCTTCGTGTCCATCGACGTGCCTGAGTGCCACTTCCGAACAAAAACTGCATGACTTTTTCTTCAAACTGGCACTTGTGCTTGTACAAGTACGAGTGAACGCAAGTCAAAATTTTATCGCTGAGGGCATAAAAGATGAGATTACGGTGCAAACTCTGCTAGGCTTCACGCAAACCTGTCTTGTCAACACGCCGGCTTATGTACCGTCAGATATGGCTCCGCTTATGTACAGCTCGAGCCATATCTGACGTTGATCCGGAACTTCAGGACGACGTCTTGCAAAGTTTATCGTTTGCACACTGCCGTGCAAAAATCATCAGTTCGCAGTCGAACATTCTGTTCGACTGCGAAAAGCTGCCTACCCATACAAAGGCTGGACTACTACGATACCCTGTTCCCAATTCGACCTTTTACACCAAAACCCTTACAATGCCGTAAATGTCTAAAGCTTGCATGGTCATGTGCAGGGCTTCTGCAAAAGTGTTGTGGTCTGTACCAAATGCAGCAAAAAACACAATGTAGATACGTGCGACAGCCCGAGGCCTCGGCTCCCTAATTGTAATGATGAAAACTTAGCAACAGATAAAGAATGTCCAGAAAAAGTTAAGGCTTCTGAAAGAGAAAGCTAAAAAGAAGGCATCAGGAGAGAAGGCTCGTAGCCGCAGTGCCCATTCAGCGCCATCCAGTGGAACTGAGGATTTAAAGGATAACAGAGGCACCGCGCCGCCACAGGAAAGGGGACAGCGGAACTTGCGCCTCTCGGAGGCATCATGGCCTGCGCTCCGATCAAATGCGCCTGAACCAGTCTCTGCCAAGGCAAAGCCTCCGAAAACGTCGGAACCAGCTTCGACCAAGGCCCCACCTGCAGTAGAAACGCTGTAAATGGGGCACCTACAACAGCCTCGGTCAACGATGATGCAACCTGCTGAAGATGCTTGTCAACGTCATTAGCTCTCTCATTGCCGCTCACCAGACGCCACTAACATTAGCCGCAGGGCGACTTATGGAGGCTCTTGTTCCAGTTGTTGACGGCCTTCGCTACGAACAACATGAGCGCTCGCGGAAAGACCCGTCCATTTGTGCTGCAACGGAATGCCAGGTCCATACGACCACGGCATGCCGATATAGTCTTTCGGCTCCTTGCAATGGACAGTCCGCCAGATGTTATAGCGCTTAAAAGAAATGAATGTACGAAAAGACGAAATCAGACTTCCAGGCTTCGTAGGCATCCACAGTTATGCTCGATGCGCAGTGCCGGCGTGCGGGTCAGCCCTGTGCACGGATGCTCGCATCCACGAAGTACCTCAAAGGCGTCGTTGTATGTATGAGCAGACCTACATTTCGGCGTTATTGACACAAGTGGTATTTGCAGCAATGCCTTTGTATGTACAGCTGCTGCTGGGAGTCTCAGACACACAATGACGACTGTGGCAAGCACATATTATAGACCGACACGAACTTAGGACACCACAGTACAGGAGCCGTTAGTCTCACGATGTGGCTCGTCACTTGCGTTGTGCGGAGACTTTAATGCTCACCATACCCGCTGGTGTTCTCTTCCACAAGACCGCCGTGGTGTAGAGATCAGCGAACTTATTTTTAGACGTGACGTACAAACACTAAATGACGGCTCACCAACATTGTCGGCAGGGGAAAGGAGCAATCCACCATCGACATTACGATATCAACGAGAGGTGTGCGCCTGTCCTGGTCATGTGACGCTGACTTATGGGGCTCGGATCACCTACATATTTCGCTCGTACCAGAACACACTCACGGCCGCCAGAATGCCGGTTACACGGTGACAAACTGGAACAGGTTACGTCAGCGATTTCAGAGGCCCCATCACACGACAGGTTCTTCAAACCAGTGAGCGTGGGTCACCAGCTATGGTACGGCAATGGCGAGCCATAAATAAACCAAACACCGACCTCAAGCTTTTGAGACTACGCGACTGTCGACGCCGTGCCTACAGGAGGGCGTAGTGCAAGGCGATCATTTTCGCGGGAATTTCGGGCCGTCTGATCCGCTTCGTGTGTTATTTTTTTCGGGGCACAGCATGAAGGTGCACGTTGCAACAAGCGACCCTCGCCCCAGGCTACAAGCCACGAGCAACAAGCGAATCTCGCCCCGTTAAGTGCGGTGTCCCGCAAGGCAGTGCCTGTCGCCACTTCTCTTCAACAGTGTATTTGCTAATCATCCAAGATGATTGCCTCCGGAACGTGATTTTTCAATAAGCATAGCAATATATCCTGATGATATCGCACTGTGGGTAATAAATAAATAAAAATAAAATAAATAAAAATAAATAAATAAAATTCCAGGATCGTCTCGATGCAGTAGGCCGAACGGCACTCCTTGTTTTTATTTTATTTATTTATTTTTTTCAGTGCCACCGTGGAGCCGACCACGCGCCTATCACCTCTTGCCCTTTCCGCCAGTTCTTCAAAATTGCCGCCGTACGCGCATTGGGAGAAAACATGTTGGTGCCCCTCTGCCCCCTCCCATCTTTTCCCACTCACTCAGTAAATAGTTTCCGCCCTTTCTGCTATGGCTATATAAACTAACGAGAGAAAACGAAATGACGTCGACAAATAAATGAAACATTACTGAAGGGCTACGTCTCATATATATATATATATATATATATATATATATATATATATATATATATATATATATATATATATATATACCATGCATAATAGCAAACTGGGCCAGTTGTCCAGATACATTACTCTGTGCGCCTTACGGGCTCAGCATACGCTATCGCGTTTAACACGAGCCTCTATAAAGGCGCCAATTTCTGCGAGCGTGACTTTGCTTGTACATCTCTAAGGGGCGCGCAACGCTGAAATAATCATTTGAGGGATGCCCCAATCCGCGCTACATTAAAAACACTGGGCTCTCACACCGTACCACAGAATGCGAAAATTATTCCGCTTTGGTCCTCCATCATTGATCAATTCTACGCTGACAGGCAGGACTGACCAATCGGGGAAGACGTAAGCACGGCGTCAGTCGCCTGCGCACAAGTGTGCTTGTGAATTTTGTCAATACGCAGATACCCGCTTCCGGTATATATAAGCTCTATAACGATCAAAGAGTCGCTTTTATTTTTTGCCCCTACAAACTTAGCAAAACGACTCGCGTCTCTAAATAAAAAAAAATCACGCGGGTCACAGGCACAGCGATAATAAGCGTACCACGCGGGAGCTTTCATGAGCGAGAAAGGCTGCGTGACGACGCATTATATAGGAAACACGCTGCATATTTTAATGGAGAACGCGCTCAATGCAGCCGCTGTTTTATACTTTGCTGAGCGAGTGGACGTTTTCCTTTCCGTCTTTTTAACATTAAACATGTGTTCAATGGCGGCATCCGATGCGTTGGACCTTGTAGAATTGCGCCACCGCGCCGTGGTATATATGCGATATGAGACGCGCAGCGAATTGAAGCTCGACGAACACGTCCTGTACCTTCTATTTTCATTGAAACCGTCGCTGGCGATCCTCTTTCCCTCTTGCACCAAGCGAGCGTGATGAAACAAGTGGTGCTGTTGCTCAATCGATGTCACGAGTGTGATATTGGCGACGTCACGAGGGTAGCGGTATATGAGGCCGGCTCACATTTTGTCCACGTCGTCCCGCTGCAGTTCGGCGCAAGATGGAGAAACTGGCGCGCGCGCGCGCGCTGTACGTGACACATGCGCCGGTCGTCTCAAAACAGCTCGGCTTGAGTTGACGCGTTGTGAATATGTAGTACGTGCGGTAACGTCGACACCATTCCAATGCTGCTTAGGTCCGGTAATAGAGATTTAGTATTGCGGAAAATGCTTGCGTTAGAGCTAGCGGGTTACGCTCGCTAAATTATTGTGGAGCGCTGTTTTACGTTGTTTTAGTATTGCGTAAACACTCGGATCCACCGTAAAGCGCAAAAATTCCTTGCGCCATCTATATGCAAGTAGTGAAAGCGCCAAAATGAGCTGTTCAAAACCAAAACTAACCGTTCGCATCAATGTCAAGCCTTGGAAAGAGCCTATACAGTGCTTGTTTCTCTTAGAGGTGTTTTCTCTTACGCGATCACATGCGACGACGATATCGTCGCCAGCGCTGTGGGACACGCATGCACAGTGGCACTAAATCGAGGCACTTACGATAAGAGCATCAGAGATGCAGCCTAAAATCTGCGGCTCACCACTGCCTGACGAGCGCTTCCAGTGATGTTTTCGCTACATATGCGGTGTGCGAAACGAAGAATCGACATTTAAAACAACGCTCTAAGCGTCGTAGTTCATTAACGAAGCAGGAATACCCGAAGCGAAAACCAGCAGCATTATTTATTGTTAGTCAGCTAGTCGCCACGATAGACGCGAAGCGGGCAGCCGTCACTTCAAGGGGCCGCCATGTTCTCCGCCCTAAACAAACTTAGCGAGCGTTTTGCGTCTCCGCTAAATTCGAAAAATAGCAAACGAGCGCTAAACGCAAATCTGGAATAGCGTGCTACGTATGCGCAGTCTGACCCCGCTAAATTTTAGCGTTTAGCGGGGAGCAACTTACTCTGTACAACTTACGCTCTCTATGAAGAAAGAAGCCCTTTAGTGGTACACGCTAAAGCATTAGGCTGCTGTGGAGATGTGCATCTATATTCGACCACTCCAATAGGCGAGTATATATATGAGCTATTCTATTCGACAAGATAGCAACACCTGCACCTGGCAACAACCTTCTGTGGCAGTGCAGCGAATGCTACAAAAGCGAAGCGCGCACTCTTTTGCTATGCTCCTGCACTTGTAGTCCACGAAAGCTATTGGCCTCGAGATTGAACACAGTCGGTGCCTAGCGGTGAGTGGACGAAGCTCCCAAATGTGGATAGCTCCTCGCGTCGTCTGCTAGCCACTGCGCTTTCACATGGGCGCGTAAGCCACGCATATCCTCCAATATGTTTGTTCCCTGAGCCGCCCCAGTGTTAGTATTAGTTATAGTTATATTATTAGTTATAGTATTATTTGGCAATGCGTTGCAGTCTTTCCTCTTTCTTAAAATCACTGAGCGCCTGTGTCGTGAGTGTGCTATGTCATCGCCGCACATCCGGTTTGGCACAGTTATTTCAGTTTGGATGCTGCTGTGTATTTCATGTACAGCAAAGTGCACTTAGCGTCCTTCTGAATAAGTCAAGCACGAAACATCACGCGTAAATGCAGTACTGCAGCATATATCGTCTCGCGATATGCGATTGTGAGTGTGAAGGAAAATACTAGACTTTTTCGCTTGAAGAACACATTTTTTTTATGCGCATAAAAAATAAACCTTTCCATAATCAAAAGAAGAGGCGTGCAGGACACGGACACAAGGAGAGCAGTGAACAACACGAACGCCTGGACTGTTACCAACTCGCTCAACTTTCTGTCCTTTTGAATAAACCTTTCCTTGTCATGGTCACGCAAGTAATGATGCGAAGAAAGCGATGCGTCTGAGTATTAAAATGTTTACTTAATATAGGCTTGTGTCAGATATCATGATAGTACTCAAGCGGAGTATATAGTCACGTAGCTTGACTAACTGAGCCTGCTAACTGCCTTGTGTTTCATGGAACATGACATACTAGGCATTTAAACGCAAGTATGCGTGTAATTGATGCAGCGGAGTACGCAAGCTGCTACTTCAACTCAACGCGCAGTAGCAGTCCTTTTGGTTGTAGCAGCCAATAGTGAAAAATGAGCAAGAACTCAATACTAAACTCTTTCAGTCGCGTAACATCAATGCAGCAATTGTAGACCGTAGAGAACTTAAGTACGGTGAAAGAAAGAAAGACGGAGAGAACCGCCGAGGAAGTCAAACTGTGAGGCTGGGTGATGTCAGTGCCCCGCTGAATGACATATAACGCTTCCTTCAAGTGCAATAAAAACGTTCTGCGTGCTTCTTGCACTGACGTGAGATTGAAGGATACATGTAATACCGTTTGACTGCAATTAATGCCTTTATTTAGCTAACAACTGCCCCAAACTGCTCACAACGGAGCGCCGCTGTGTACATTTCAATGCGCGCCGGCGAACGCCTATCCACGCTCACGCGGTGACAGTGCTGCCATCTACATGTCGATCTCGAGGCCAATAGCTGTTTCACGATACACAGCGCTACATAAAACATAAAACATGACACTTGATTCTTTTCTTTTTATGTTCAAGAAAATTTTATTGTAGTTTGGAAGGGTTGCCTTTAAAGGAACTTTCTTTTCTTTCTTTCTTTTTTTTTTGCTGTTTCTGCTTTTCTGGTTCATCGTGTCAGTACAACGTTTTCCTCACTCTCAGAACAACGATGGCGCCGCTAGGTTGAACTAGGTTAGCGTCGAAGCGCGTAAGCAAGCATGAGCGAGTGTTCGTCAACTGATCTGAATTCATCGAAGAGAGGGAAACGAAGACAGCTGTGTGTTAAAAAATATTGCGCTGTCAGGACACAATCACAAAGGAGTTGGGCTGCGTGCAAGCGATGCGGCCAGCGCGAGTTGGTCCCACATATAGCTGTAGCCATCTCTACGCCAGTGACCTGACCATCTATGGTGGTTTTGGGACGAAAACCCCTAAAAATCAATCAAGTCAAACTTGACCAGCTTCAGCTTGTCTGCGGACTTCAAAGAAAGGAATGGTGCTATTCGAAACAGTATACGTAAAATAAGTGAACTATTTCATTAGTTCCGTCGCACATACGCATTTGGTAATTTCGGTTGCTTGATGTCGCTGAAACGATCGTTCGAAATGTGCATCTCGTATCATTATAAATAAACATCGTGCACTGCGTGTGACAGCGCACGCGTCAGTGTCTCTGGTAGGAAGTGTTTTTGGCCCTTTTCAATGAGAGCAGGGAGGAGGGGGGTGGGGACACTTGTTGAAGGCTCTGACTATATGAGAAAAACACCGATTTTCATTATTTATTTTCGGTAAAGTTCGCGATACGTACATTGAGTGACCTTTTAAATGAAACGTTATTAATAGGTTTAAATGTCATGTTATTAGCACTGCACTATGTTATTAACACTACCCCCAACCAAAATTTTGGTAGGGGCCCGGGCCCGTAGGCACCCTCCCTCCCCTTCGGCTACGGGCCTGGCTTAGAGGTATACGCGAATCGCCCCTTGACTGAAATTGGCCGCGTTTGAATGCTGGGATTTTGCGAGCCAAAACTACGGTACGGTGCTGAAACACCACGGGTTAGAAGACTCCGGATTAATTTCGGACACTGGGGTTCATTAACGGGCGCCTAAATTAACGTATACATGGGCCTTACACGCACTTGTGTTCATGACTATAGACTGACATTTGTCACCACCGCCACACAAGAGCCTACTGGTCGTGATTAACTCCCTCCAAACGAACACGGCTGCTACGTACGAGAGACGCGGTACTGTGCACGACTACAAATTAATTCTAATAATAATAATAGTAATAATAATAATTTGAACGGGTTCGTGGGCCGAAATCATGATATGATTATGGGGCGCATCATAGTGAAGGGCGCCCCGCCACGGTGGTCTAGTGGTTATGGCACTCGGCTGCTGATCCGAAGGTCGCGGGATCGAATCCCGGCCGCGGCGGCTGCATTTCGATGGAGGCGAAATGTTGAGGCCCGTGTGCTGTGCGATGTCAGTGCACGTTAAAGAACCCCAGGTGGTCGAAATTCCCGGAGCCCTCCACTACGGCGTCTCTCATAATCAGAACTGGTTTTGGGACGTTAAACCCCAAAAATCAATCAATAGTGAAGGGCTCCGAAAATTTCGAGCACCTGGGTTCTTTAACGTGCGCGGGCATCGCACGTACTACCAGTAGGAGGCACTGATACCACATGTGCACGGACCTCTAGCATTTTCGCCTCCGTCAAAAATTCAACCGCCGTAGCCGGGATCAAACCAGCGTAAGTCTGGTCTGCATTCAAGCACCATGACCGCTGTACCAACGTGGCAGGCCATACAAACTAACTCTACCCACTTCGGTACCTAATATGTACACCAAGCTCGACATGGGCAAGAGGTCCTTAGCGCTCCGCATGCAGTTATCAATATGCCGCCGGCACGGTGGTCACGGCTTGTAGCCCGGGATTAAACCCGCCAAGTTACGTTTACTGGCAAAACACTACAGAATGCCAATGAATTACCATTCACTGTAGCGGTTCATGCAGCGGCTGTGATGTCGCTCTGCTGAGAACGAGCACGCGTGTACGATTCCCGGCCACTATGCAGATCGCCCGTCCACTTGCCTTTAGCTGAGCGTCAAAGAACCCCTGGGCGGTGAGCAACCACAATACGTTGTCCTTCCTAGTCATATAAATGCTTTGGCACGCAGAAAAAAAATAAATTAAGAAAAAATAAAAATGCACTGTTTATACTCAGCCGCCGCAAAGGTCATTCCGATGCAAAGAGAAATCCCCGCGTATATGTGCGCCATCGTAGCGTTGCTTCGCCCTTCCAGCCATTTTTTGATGTTGCATGACGGGCCTCGATACCATCTCTGTCTAAACGGAGTTAAGTGATATCGTTTCATGAACCTGGCCCAGGCGGCCGTGTAACCTGTCCGTTGTGACAGAGTGGAATCATCGGAGAGGTTCGCTTAGGTCGCATGCTATACTGCTTTTCTTTTCTTTCTAAATGCGGTAATAAGGCCGCAGGTATACGATACCACCACTGCGAAGAGTTGCTATATTTCAATGTGGGCAAGTCCGGAAGAGCACAAAAAATGGAGTATTTATTTATTTATTTATTTATTTATTTATTTATTTATTTATTTATTTATTTATTGGATTTTGTGTCCCAAAACCGCGATATGGTTATGAGAGACGCCGTAGTGGAGGTCTCCGGAAATTCCGACCTTTTGGGGTTCGTTAACCACAAGATGGAGGAGCGCTTCCGTTTCTTTGTACGTCTTAGGTTAGTAACCTTTTCTGTTAGCTCGCAAGATGGAGTAGGGCTAAAAGACAAGGTCACTTGCCGAAGACATATAAAGAAACATAAACCGAGTGTAGAAGGAAGAAATAAACCTCGACAGGTGGAGACAAGTTACAAAACCCGCTCTGTTTGAAAAACGTGACAATGAGAAAACGTAGCGGAGCAACGAAAGCGCACGCCAGTGCCCTGGGACAGGAAAAAAAGAGAAAACGAAAGAAAGGGAATGCAGTAAAAGCAGTGTAGTAACACACACACACACACACACACACACACACACACACACACACACACACACACACACACACACACACACACACACACACACACCGAAGAGGGGCATAGAGCAGGAGCTCGACTAGATGATTCTTCATTGTCATTATATAGTACACGCAGGATCCCTCAATACTTTTGGTACGTGGTAGACGTCGAAAGCATGTGCACGTGTTATGCCGCAACTCTTGGCTTGCAGCCACTTCTATTTATGGATAACACGACGTGCCGATAGATGGCAACGGAGCACCGCTTGGTGTGACGTTGGTTGTAGTGGTTTCGTGTGCACGCGCTAAAAATAACGCGAGCCACGCGGCGCCACTAGCCGATGTCGGTTCTGACGTCGAGGCGCGGGAACTTCAAATGCACCGAAATGAATGTGCTTCTTTGGTTCAACGGCGGCTGTGGTACATTTTTTAATCCTTTTTTTTCTGTTTTTTATTCGGAGTTTGTGGAAGGCATCCCATTAGTGTTTTCGGCGCACAGCCGTTTGGCATGTCAGCGCGCTTTCCTCCGCAGAATAACTATATATATAAATGTACTGAGTATATTCTCTATTTATACCGCCTCCTCTAAAACACTGCTCTACTCTTCCGTTCTGTTCGTGTACAGTTTTGTTCAAATAATACCGAAATTCCACAAGTAGTCTTACGTTATTAGGAGGGTAACCGCAAGTAGACTAACTCATCACAATGATGTATCTAGGGGTAGAGTCCTTGTCATATAAGAACAAACGCTATGTAGTGAAGAGTGTAAACATGATGTTATTATGCGCTTTCATTTGGGAAAATTGAGTCTGCAGTTTAAGCTGTCATAGGCATGTGACAATGTGGACGACCTGCTGAAGATTCGATTACATTACACAGGAAGTGGCCTACACCTGCAGTAGCTGTAGCGCGCTCGGTGGTGCTTGAACACCTGAAATGAAAGTACGACCAACATACGAGAGTCTGCATCGACGAGAAGGTCAGTACAAAGCGCGGAGCAAGAGTTAAGGCGTTTTTGATCCCGTCCTTCAAGGTTTTGCTCACTGCGCGAATCAACCGTGTCGAGCTCGCCGGCAGTATGTAAAAGTGTGTTAATTTATGCACCCTTAGGAATATGCTAAAGTATTGTAGTGCGCGACAACTTGCAGTGCTGTCGGACAGCAAGTTTGCTCTGCACTTGTTACAACAATGGTTTGGTTTACAGAACTGGAAACAAACATCTTCACGTCTTCCCAAGGAACCATGCGCAGCATAAGACTTACTGTAATATTTCAATGCCTTCTATCGCTGTAAGGCGTAACGAGGCGGCTGACAGATACGTTAATAATGACCCAAAACCTGACAAGTTCGTAGCGTGTTACAAGTAATGAATTACTTGTAATCGATTAAAACTTACCGTAATTTTGCAACGCTTCAATTACTTCCTATAAGGATTAATCGATACGTGTAATTCGTTACCTTTTTCCCTGTAATCGATTACAAAATTACCAGTTGCACTTGACTAAGATGCATGCATCGAAGGGCTGCGCAATCCGTAACTGGTGCGCAAAGTGTTCCTACAGTACTAGTAAGTCCGTACATCGGGTCTTCAGCGTTGCGGCGGACTCCATCACGAAGGAACGCAGGAAAGTGACCGACGCAAACATCGAGGAACAACTGCTGCTGAAACTGAAGAAGGTGCATCGGACACAAGAAAAATGAAATGTATAAATGCGGGACGCTTATTCAAAATACAGCGCTACATAAATAGAGAGAACGCCGGTAAATTTGAGCCAGGAACAATAGGTACCTGGGCATACTTATACACTCCAAATTTTCATGTTGAATTAAAGCTACGCTTTGAAATTTCGCGCGGTAGCGTTCACGCCTAAACTAACCTTTGACGGAAATTTGAGGTATACGTACGTGCGGGTACCGATTTTTCCCACTCGATTTACCAGCGGCCTCGCTATTTATGCCACGCTAGTTGTGTATCTGCACGGTGTTTCAGGTGACACGACAAAAATGCTTTGGTGTAGCGCAGCAAAATATGGTCAAGAGGTGTTTCGGGGGTGTGACGAGATTGAAAAGGACACCGTATCGCCTGTTGCTTTCGCTTACTCCTCACTTTTGAAACTATTATGTGTATCAGTGTACTTAAACTATTTTATTCTATGCTGAGAATCATCAGGTCTTATTTAAAATTATATGATCACCCATTTTGTAATGTCTGCTGTAACGGTATTCATGCATTTATGTGCTCCCACAAGCCTTGCGGCCTTCGGCAGTCTCTCTTCCAGGAAGTAATATACTCATAAAAAGAACCGTGCTTAAATCAAGTTCTAAAGTTTTATCGCAACAATGAATTATTTATTTTATGTGCCTCCCTCAATATACGGCACAATTGAGAAGGCCGCCTCTGCGTGTATACATGAGTATGTTCGATCACTAATGCTATGTCGTTGTCACGCTGTTGCGTTGTGTTAGTGTACGTGTATTTGCTCATTGATTTCGAGTATGAATTTGACATAGCACATATAGCTCAGCTCAGCACTCCGAACTCGTACTTCAAAGGATTATGTTAGTGTCAGTCCATTCGTGTCCAAGCCTCCCGGTGTGGGCATGGACCACTGTGACAAAGTGTTCCATTAAGTGACCGTATATTTGTGACACTACAAATTCGAGACAGCGCCTCTTTTGCTGCCTTCAGCGTACTATACCTACTGCTGCCTCGGACATATTGCTGAATGCATATGCACTGGTACTTTGTTGGCAGCGTGTCGCACACTTTATGAAGCATGTGTTAGGCCTGCTGCGTGCCGAGTGAGAAGACCACGGGGTCCCAGTGCTACGGTCACAAGAACAAAGTAAAGAAAGAAAGAAAGCTTAGGCGCCGTGAACCAATTCTAGACACGTACATGCGCTGAATGTATGGGTCACTGCTCTTCGTATATATCTATACGCCTCTATAAGTAGGTCGAGTGGCCGGGGACCAATATTTCTAATATTTCCAGGTCCAGAGCGGAACCAAGCAGAGGAGGAAGCATGAATGTAGTGGAATACTGATTTACAGTCGCATTCGACAGACCTTTCAGTGGAACTTTCGAACCTTGTGCCAACACCTCTGCGGCGCAAGAATTTCATTCATAGAGCAATATGAGAATTGGCAAATATTGGCTGACATAATTTACATATGCCTGTTATGAGGAAACGACACAAAGTAATGTTCCATGAACCACAGGGAAATATCGTTGATACGATTCCGCATAATATGTCGGGACCTCCCTCAAAAGCATGCATTTTCATACCGTCCATGCAATCTCGTTTACCCGGAGGCTGAATAATACGACTGTCCAAGGGGGCTTTTACTGGTATCCCTGAAACCGAAACTTTATGCTCCACTTTAATAACATAAATAATATTCACCTTTAATCGCAAGTGTCTACTTGGGTAAGGAAACAGCCGTTTCTTGAACTTCCCGAATAATTCTTTACACACATTAAAAAGCAGAAAGCTCAGCCCAACTTGACGAGGTATTTCAACGTAACTGAATTAACGTGCGTTGGCTAAGGTTTAAGTAACGTCACACGCCTGTGCAGTGCTATCTTTCGACTCCACGCGAACCTCCGCGGTTGGTTTGGTCACTGAGTAGACCTATTCTTTCTTTGAATGATGTGGTTTATGGGCAGTGTTGTACGGGACGTCGTTCCAAGGAACGACGTTCCTGGAACGAGTTCCTTTTCAGAGGAACGAAGGAACGCCATCGTTCCATTTAGGATTAGTGGAACTGTAACGGGAACGCGTTACATTTACGAAGGAACGGCAAAGGGAACGGCGTTCCTTCTATCCACGTTCCACTCCACGACGATCGCACGTACGCAGCTCATAATGCAGGGCGGATATGCTTGGCTACAACAAGCCCTCCCTGGAGTCCCCGTTTTTCTGCCGCCGCTATCGCTCCCTCATAGAAAATCATGCACGGAAACGCCATTGTATTGCGGTTTCGATGATTCTACGAAGGCGACGCTTCCCCTTCACTGTGGCTGCACGACGTCAGGGTATCCCTCTACTCTTTGGCGGTGGCCGCTTACTATGGCCGCTGGACAAGTAGTTTCCGGCTGTCAGCCAGCCCTGCATGGGTGTACGGCAACGCGGGAGGAACTGCGTGCAACAGCGAAGTTCCTTTCGTCCCTTATGATCCCGCCGCCAGGGCTCTCTCCGAATGGAAACACTGTCAACGCGTGCTTTACTATATCGCCTCTCCGCGCATTGGTTCTGAGAAGGTGGTTACGGCCATGGTTGTCAATACTCGTAAGACATCCGTGAGTCAATCTCTTCGAGGTATTTTAGTTGAACCAGAACTGTGCTTGAACTGAATGGACCACACCTTAATTTAGCGTCAACAGCCCTATGCCCTAGTCAAAAAGCAGAAAAGAAAGGCTTTTCGAAAATATATACACACGTTCTAATGCGAACGTGTGCTGGACATGCTTACGTGCATGCGGGCGTGTTTGTAATGCTGAGCCAAGTTAACATCGCTCTAACCCGGACATGGTTAATTATGTTCGGTGATGCCCAGTTTGTGTCTAATAAAAACTGTAGTTTCATTGCTATCATTACTACACGACCAAAGGGTTATGCTACACAGGCATAACCAAACATTTTAACGCACCGCACCTGGTCCACTTTACTGTACAGCTTCATTTACTGTATTCCAATGCCCTGTCAACTAAGCTTGTGTGGTGTGCGTCATTTTTGGTTGGGGTCCCGTCAAATTATCCATGTGAGGCTATTTATTTTCTTATTTATTTCCTGCACCACAACAGCCTTTCACCCTTGCCTTAATGTCGTCGTGCCTACGAATTTATCAGGAAAATAATGCTTATTCCTAATGCCATGAAAGAAAGAATACAACAGTCCGACGTTATTTAGTTCTGCGGTGAACGCAAAGGATAGCAAACTAAAACGTCCTCACACCGACAAACATTCAACGCAGCAATAATTAACAACAAAAGTACAGTATTGTATATCACAAACACTTTAAGGTGAGGAGAACTAAGCGAAATCAAACTATCCAGAACTGCCAATTCCAATTAGTTTATTAAAATTCTACAAGGGCCACCAATTTTGAGCAAAATCGTTTAGGCTCGGGAATGCTGACGACATCGGGGAATCTTGTTCCGGTATTTTCGCGCAATGTCATGTGGGTCAGGCAGCAACCTTTCTATACTATCCTAAATCAAGAGGTCTGTTACTAGCCTTTAGTTTCAGACGCACCGCTGGTTCATGCGTTTGTGCATGTGAGTAACTACATATATTTGCTCATTGGAGACACAGTATCCTGGCTCTAAATCTGAAGACTGAAGTGGAAAGTGCCATATGTGTCGCACTTGTAAAAAACTAGCGCCAAAGTTGCAGTGGCGTTGTCCGGAGTATGTTCGGTGCACCTTGAATATATTTACCTAGGAGCCTTTCCTTGGATATTTCATTGTCTCCAGATAATATGCCGCCGATGACGTTGAAATTCCTGAAATATACATAAGGCGAGGCGGGATTTAATATGCTCACTTTATTTGCCCTCACGATTAATTTTAAGTTTTAGAAATCAAAATGTAACGTTAATGTAACGACACGTTCCAATTTTCGAAATGTAACTGGAACGCGTTCCTTTTCTATTAAAGGAACTTGTAACGGGAACTCGTTACAAAATTGTGAAGGAACGAGGAACGAGTTTTCGTTCCTGTTATGGAGGAACGTGTACAACACTGTTTATGGGTAATAGGTTCTATTTTCCGGTTACCATGAAGATCGTATCAGCCAGAATCAATTGTATTGTTAATTTTACGACCTATAGAGGGGGATTCGCCGAAGATCAAATATAGCGAAAATAGAACTTCGTGCTCTCACATGCACTTACCGGATGGTGATACGGTTTGTTGAATGCGAATGTCCCCTGCTGGGCGAAGTTCCTTCATGGTTGTTTGCTTAAATCAAGACAACGGAAGGCGCTGGCCTACGTTCAAAGAGTGTTGGCTGTGCAAGCGGAGCCGCATATCACGCCTCGTGTTTTCGTAAAAGCAAATTCTGCTTGGTCATAGTGCCACCCGTTAGAATTTTTCGCGGTTTCGCTTCTTTGCGCTGGCTTTTACAATGTGATTGTTAAAATGACACACTTGTCGCTTATGTTTTTCAGATCACACCGTGCGATCAGAGCTTCGTTCGGCAACTACAGCGGTATACCGCGGTGGAGCAACAATGATTGTGTTCACAAAATAGTGTCACTTTGTTTTCTTGTATTTCTTATGGTAGAAAATAAATATTTCTTCCTTTAATAAACAGTGCCACCGCCTCTTTTCTTTCTTTTTTTAGGAGCAGCACATTGCCTGAAGACGGGAGAGGTGGGGAGGGAGGGGGGGGGGGCAGTATCGAATATACGCGTAGCTTATAGATACTATGTTAGATACTTCTTGTGTACCTTGTATCTGCATACCATAATACTGTTGGCAGAACGTGTATCACGCATCTGTGTTTCCGATACATGAAATAACGCAACGTATACCTTAAGATCCAAGGTGCTGATTTAGAAAAGTAGCTCAGGGGAAGATCGAGGCTTGAATCGATGAAGAGATTGTTAACAACGATGGAGAACAGGGAATGTCGCTGGAGCCAACGTTTCGACAATTGTGGATTTGTCTTTGTCAGGACGGAAAGTCCTGACGAAGGCAAGTACACTTATGTACTGACCTGCCATGGAGCGCCAGCGGGAAAATTCTTGTTCCGCGTCATCAAGCATGCAGGACATATTCGCACAATGCGAGAAGTTTCAAGGTGAACCCATGCGCTGCCTTAGAGTGCACACATCTGTTATTATCAACTTTACTAATAAGCGACACCTTTTTAATTAGCGCTTGCTAATTATCAAGTGGCTCTCTGTCTTCTCGGCCGAACGCGCGTTACAATAGTGAGATTTAGTATATCGGAAAGCAGCAAACGCAAACATTTAGCGTAAGGTTAACATTACCGTGGAACACACCGCGCATGCGCAGAACGTTAACGTATACGATACCCTTACGTGCCTACGCTATTTTCGGAAGATATCGTTCAACGCTCGCAAAGGGACTCGTACGGCTGGCAAGATGGCGGCGTCAGTCGAAGTGAGACCACTCGCTTCAGATCTGTCGGGACATCGGCCTGCATTCTTAAGTTCATTCATTACCCGCTCATGTTCTTATTTGCCTTAGGTTTGGCTAATTAAGCTTCGCCAGCCGTGTATTGGTGACAATGTGTCGCCGTTTTCAAGATACGCTCTCAGTAAGCGGCACACAAGGCTTAAAACGTGAGTGCACTCGCTTTCACGGCCTTCGAGACTGCGCTTGCCGGCGCTCGAAATCTCAGAGGCCATGTCGCTTTGCTCACGTTTACGGTAGTCTTGTCGAGATGGCGGCACTGCCACCGGGGCTTTTTTTCTTTTTGTAAATCGGCTGTTTCAAGCTACAACCAATTAAATAAAGCCGAGACGAGCAGTGTGGTGCATTAGTGTATGTATAATGCTTGAAATGACAGTATTGTTTGGCGAAGTATTCCTTCAGTCACAAAGGCGACTTGGATAAGCCAGCCTTCGCAGGCACATGCACAGATGCGCACCCCCTGGGCACTGGAGAAATGTTGCAGAAGCTCCGGGGCACTGATGACAAGTGGAAAATCCGCCTTCTCAAAGCGGAAATGTCCGCGAAATTTCTCGTATACAGCATAGCCTCGACGACATGGACTGCCTGCGTAGCTTCTCTGGCTTCCAAAGTATAAATTAAGCGCTCCTATGTCATCGCAACTTCGAAATGACAGGCAGTACGGGTCAGAAAGGAGACTCCATGGCGGCATTTTGAAACGAAGCGATGTTTTTCGGGTCTGCCGACACAGCACTAACAACACACTTACACGATACTCGGTCAATGATTTTGTGGCGCACTTAGGGATTTAATAAGAGTTGTTTTAAGGTGTAGTTGTCGCCGTACATGCCTTTGCGTTAGCTTTAGCGTTTCGCTCTCTTCCGCTATACTAAAAGTCTAGTTTGTGCCGCTGAGTGCACCCAGCTTTACCGTAACGTTAACCTTAACGCTAAATCTTTACGTTTGCTGCTTTCC
Source organism: Hyalomma asiaticum (assembly GCA_013339685.2). Classification (NCBI taxonomy): domain Eukaryota; kingdom Metazoa; phylum Arthropoda; class Arachnida; order Ixodida; family Ixodidae; genus Hyalomma; species Hyalomma asiaticum. The sequence goes on along the minus strand of CM023481.1, from coordinate 140,275,274 downwards.
GATATACTAAAACTCACTAGTATATCGGAAAGCAGCAAACGCAAAGATTTAGCGTAAGGTTAACGTTACCGTGGAACACACCGCGCATGCGCAGAACGTTAACGTATACGATACCCTTACGTGCCTACGCTATTTTCGGAAGATATCGTTCAACGCTCGCAAAGGGACCCGTACGGCTGGCAAGATGGCGGCGTCAGTCGAAGTGAGACCACTCGCTTCAGATATGTCGGGACATCGGCCTGCATTGTTAAGTTCATTCATTACCCGCTCATGTTCTTATTTGCCTTAGGTTTGGCTAATTAAGCTTCGCCAGCCGTGTATTGGTGACAATGTGTCGCCGTTTTCAAGATACGCTCTCAGTAAGCGGCACACAAGGCTTAAAATGTGAGTGCACTCGCATTCACGCCCTTCGAGACTGCGCGTGCCGGCGCCCGGAATCTCAGAGGCCGTGTCGCTTTGCTCACGTTTGCGGTAGTCTCGTCGAGATGGCGGCACTACCACCGGGGCTTTTTTTTTTTTTTTTGCGTCTCTTATCCTAGCAGAAATAACTTTCGTAATTAGCTTGTATATTACTGGGAGTAGACTAATTGGTATGTATTCTTTAACTCGTTTATGTCACCTTTCTTGTGTATTAGGATTATATTAGCGTTTTTCCAGGTGAGCGGTACTCTAGATGTCAGATGTCTTGATACATTTCGTGAAGAGCGGCGCAAGTTTTTCAAATATGATGTCTGCTCCGTCTTTTTGATCAACTCGGCTGTTATGCCGTCTTCACCTGCTGCTTTAGTGGTTATTGATTATTGATTTTTACTAAGGATACATGGTCTGTCTGAGACCTTTATAGTTCAGAGTAGAAATCTTCTGCTGCATTTGCTATTTCTTTGAAGTTGTTAATAACGTGACCTTGTTTATCATTTAGCGCATGCATGCATTTTGTTTTCTCCTAATCGCAGTTTCTTTTTCACCAATTCAATGCTGGCACCTTTTTCTGTTGATCTCTCTATTTCTCGCACGTTAAAGTTCCTGACATCTCTCTGCCTGGCTTTACTGATCAGCTTTGATAATCCTGCGAATTCTATTTTATATTTTGACGACGCCACTTTCATCTGCTGGCGCTTTTTTGTATTAAGTCTTTAATGGATTGGGACAACGTGCTTACATCTTGCTTTGTTGTTTTACCCCCGACTTCAATCTCTGTTTGGAAGGTCACTTTGGTTATGGTTTTGTTAACTACTTCTAGGTCTTGATCATTCTTGTCTAATGCATCAAATCTGTTTTTTAGTGCGGCTTTAAATTCAGCACGCATGCATCTGCCGCACGCGCACGCATTTTGAAAGTTTCAGAGTCCTCGCAACACCCCATTAATATCGAGAGATGTATATCCTTCCAAGATTGCTGAGTACCGGCTCCCACCGCACGCTCAATGCACCTGAAAGTGCAGTGCGCTTTTGTCACTCTAAGAAAGTTATAGATCTTATAAGTCGCACTGATACGTTCGAAAATTCATTTTTTCCAAGAACAACCCGTGAATGGAATTGTTTACCAGCTGAGGCCGTGGGATGTGAAACAGTGGATTTATTTATAAATGCACTGAGCAACAGTTCCTGATTTTTGTTCCTGTTGTATATTGCATGGTTGTTTAAGGATGCATTTCATTGTATGCAATATCTTTCTCTGCACTCTTAAAAAAGGTTAGTAAAAAGGTAGTAATTGCAAGGAAAATGTTGGTAACTGCCGCAGTTACTGCCTTTCTAGGATGGTTACTAACTGTTTACTAACTCCACAGTAGCGGGTGACGGGTGTCCTGTTACTACCTATAGCTAGTGGTCAAATCAGTAACGAAAGCCCAGTTATAAAGTTTCTTAGTGCTGGTAGCATATCTGTTTGCTTATAAAGAGCTCAAATATTAGGAAGGTTGGGTTAACTAATGAATGCGATGCAGGGATACAAGTTGGTCCACCCTAAAACACCACGTATTCTATGAACGTTTCTTTTGTTATTGCGCAGAGCGTTAGCTTACCCACTTGCACTACGCGGCAGGTCAAGACATCTGGACTCCGGTGTACGGCTGTGTATGGCTAGCGGTCTGTTTACGGCTGTGCATTTGTTCGATGTGCTTGCGTGCACGTTTGCGCGTGTACTTTTGCGTGCGTGCGTGCGATGTTCCTTCGATGTCATGTTGGCCTGTACGTGTGACGATAAATGTTCATGAAATCAGATGCTGGCGGACTCAAAGTGTAAATTGGGAAGCACAGCCTGCAATTTTATTTTTCCGTTGGTCGGAACTGGTTCCCGCAGTTTGTCTGTCTGTAGTGTTTTCCCAAGGCCGACCTTTAGACCATCGAGGGAAGTGTAGGGGACTAAAATTGTAACTATAATTAAAAAGAGGTTAGGACGCTTTACTAACCGCATGTTACTAAGAGTGTAATAGTTGTTACTAACTGCTTATAAGAATGCAGTATTTGTTACTGACATTGTAGCATAGTAGCGGTTACTGACCCTCTTGTTACTACCCCACGTTACTAAGAGGGCAGTAACATATGTGACAAGAAGTTAGTAAACCAAAGTCAGTAAGTACTACAGCCCTTTTTTCTAAGAGTGTGTGTGCAGTTACTTTTCCATTTTTAGTTGTCTTTCTGGTGTGATATGTTGTAACTTTCTGTCACCAAAAATTATGTATGCCCATTAAGGCCTGGTGCATAAGCTAGCAGTATGGAATGAATGAATGAATGAATGAATGAATGAATAATACCGGCCTACAAACATCAGCCGCTGATGTGGAATGCGCTAAAACCCATTTCGCGCCAAAACCCAACCTCCTTCCCATCGTACTATGGGGAACCAGCGCTGGAGTTTTCACGAAGTGTGCTGCGCCGCCCTGGCGGTGGGAACGTGAACATTGCAGCTGTTCACGCGGCCGAGAGTGGCCGGAGTGGCTGCTGGTAGAAGTGATGCGCCCGCTGAAAGCCACAGGAAAAATCCCACCAACGGCTTTATTGGGCGCTGCACTGCTATACAAACGCCCAGAAATGAGGGAAGAAATTTTCCGCATATGTATACAACCAACCACTGGAATAAACTCGAACACAATACAGACCGCCTTTGCAGCGAGCGCACGCAAAAGCTTATACAATATAGGGAGCCACTGAATTGCGATCCTCCAAGTTCAATCAATGTTTGATATTTTTTTAAATCTGCACATTTAATGATTACACTGAAGATACATATATGCAATAGTTATATTTTTAACGCCAGGGAACACAGATGTGTTACTCACAATGGCGGTCGTCTAGATGATCCCAAAGTACACCGTACGTGAACGCCCACTCTTGGATACAGTGAAGTCATTTGGGCTTCATGTATCGCCGGATTTATATTATGGCGCTTGCACGGATGCGGTAAGATTTCGTCGTAATATATGAAAGACTCTCGGATAAGCGAACGCAAGCATAACACGTACATAAATGCATAGAATTGTAAATCATGGCTGCTTACTATCCACGGTCAAAAGAGAAAGGGTATAATGGGACTTCGCTTATCTTATGATGAAGTGCTTGCAATATTTTGTTGTTATTTATATCAGTTGGTTCATTGCCGCTGCGAAGCCCAAGACCCGATCGAAGCCGCCGGAATGTTTTTACATTTATAACTATCAGATGGCGTCACGGCAATTTATGCTGTCAACAAAAGACGACTGGGAATCTTGACATGTAAAGCAATTTTTAGTGCCCTCTACTACAACGTACTTACCATGGACCATATGTGATATTTTACAGGCGTACAGTTTTAGTTATAATTATGACAACATGAAGGCTTGTCGCTCAATGTTTTCGTAAGATTGTGTGAATTTTTTTGCTCGCTTTGATATTGCGTATGTGTGGATCAAAGGGCTGTCGCTATGGTCTTATCTGGACGAAGTCATTTGTCAATGCAGGCTTATCCAAACAGCGTCATATGTCACTGTGGCTTCTACACTGGTTATAGCGCCACAGGTGCGCTTCCCAGCTGCTCCGAGATCAGTGAAAGGTTTATTTAAGACCTGCCAATCCTGAGGCAGAGGATCAGAATGGCCAAATGAGTAGGCCACGAAGAACTTCCTATATAAATCAGGAAAAAAAAAAGCCTGTTGATCAGCTTTCAATACGGCTTCAGGCGCAGTAACCCAGCTTGCGGAGTTCGCCAATGAGCTATTTTTTATGTCGAGCTAGGCCATGCACGGTCATCAGATTTACACAATTTTCGTTGGCTTTAGTGCGGTTTTCGACTCTGTACTACACTCCAAAGTGCTTTTGAAACTCCATAATAATCTAATCGATGAACAGAGCGCTAAAAACGACGGAGAAGAGCGCATGTCGCTGGAGCCAACGTTTCGACCAGGACGGCAACTGCCTTCTCGAACGTTCGTTTATCGCCCCGTCCTCAGAAGGAGGGGGAAGAAGAGGGGCACGTGAGAGAAAAAGAAAAGGAAGGGGGGAGTTGGGTGATGTGTGTTAGCGCGACTATGATAATTGGAAAGAATGAAAGCTTGGCATGTTTTCGTCGAACTGGATCGGGAATCAGCACTTGAAGAGAGATTTTCGGGAAGAAACTTGGTTAGCTTGGACAGTCAAAATACCTTAAAGGGCAACTCAACCGGTTTTTCCACCATATTCTCATAACGCTGGTTTCTCATAGTATTGCTAGCCCTGAAGCAGCCACGCGATCATTCAATTTGCTCAGAAACTCACCAATAATTTTAAATAACCGAATGAACGATGTTTTCAAACCGAAACCGAAACGGGCAGACATGTCATGCAATGTCATGCAGCGTATGAGATGATGTCACAGCCCCCTCGCCATCAGAAATGTGGAGCTGGTGCCAGAAAAATGAAAACGGCGATGCCACCCAGCGATGTATTGAGCTCTTCTGAACTTTACAGCGACGATTTGAGCGCTTAAGTATCGCCGTTTTGCTTAAGATGACCCGCCTGCTCGGGTAGGCACCGTTGCAGGTAATGACGTCGAAAACACAGGGTGGCTCGCGTGGAAATCCGCTAAAAATTTTAAAAATTCATTTTCAGGACAACTAAGTGACTTGCAACCGCCTGGCTTGGCACAAATTATTGTAGTACCAAGGGGAACATACAATGAAAGTTTGATTGAAATCTGTGGAGAATGAAAAATCGCCGGAGTTGCCCTTTAACCTTTCACCGTCACTGTCGTTAGCCGGCCCCCACGTATTTAAGGGACTCAAGCGTAGCTTTCAAACGTTTATGCCTATAGGCTGGACGGTATTGAACTTGTAAATAAGACACGATTCCCTGTATTTTCTGCCCTGCGCGAGCGGAAGTTTGCCTGAAGTATCGCAATTTTGACGAACTCAAACGCCCCGCCACGGTGGTCTAGTGACTATGAGTCTCGGCTGCTGACCCGAGCCCCTGCGGACACCCGACTTTCACCCCGGCCACGCCCAGACATGGACCGCTGCCCCCGACTGCCGTGAAAGCCTCCACTTATACCCTTCACTCTTTAATCCCCTTCCCCAAGATTCTGAGCCGTGTTCCCTCAAGGGCTGCAGAACCATGCGTCTCTTCTTCACCCTAACATCTACTGCTGCTACTACTACAACCCGAGAATCACAAGATCGAATCCCGGCCGTGGCGGCTGTGTTTCGATGGAGGCGAAATGTTGAGGCCCGTGTGCTGTGCGATGTCAGTGCACGTTAAAGAACCCCAGGTGGTCTAAATTTCCGGAGCCTTCCACTACGGCGTCTCTCATAATCAGAGTTGGTTTTGGGACGTTAAACCCCACAAAACAAAAAAATCCCCTGAGCTTTTCTTCTAGTTTGGATCGCAACATTGTAAGCATAACACTCAGTTGATGTCACGGATCATTTCCTGCTTCCTTTTTCTGCGTTCTCAATTCGTATGCTATGTGTCTGCGGAGTTGTAGCCGACGACAGCTCAGGGGATCTCTACTTGGCCAATTAGTATTTTTGTTTATTAACGACCTTCCAAGTCATGCTACATCAAAGATATGTCTCTACGGAGATGATTGTGTTATGTACAGTCCGGAGCTGTGCCACCTGAAAAAAATGAACATCAATTTTAATAAAACTGTCCTGCTCTTTACTGACAAGCAAACGTTCGTACTATCATCGTCCCGGTGACGCTACAGAGGACTTCTTGTATGGAGCAGCTTTTGGAGCTCCACAAATTGTAATTCGGAGCAGTCTGGAGCAGGTAGTTAATTTCGCAAATCGGAGCACATTGGAGCAGCTGATTCCACGTGCTGTAGCACTTCCGAGAAGCGTGTTTAATTTTACATTGAGCACCTGAATAATTAATATGCAGCTCTTATGAAGCGCTAGGTAAACATCTTTATCCATTGCAGATCTCATTGAAAAGAGAGAAGTGCGAGGGGAGGACTCAACAATATTTTGCAGTCGCACTGCTTCCAGAACGATCGTCCTGCGCATGCACATATCTGTCCAAGTGCTCGGTTACTGAAAACATAGACAACAACTCGCAGGCCCCTGCTCCGTCCGGGAAAATGAAAAATCTACGCCCCTGACGAGGCACGCTCCGTAACAGAGGGCTCCGCAGTAATTTTGAAGTGCACGGGTGTTCTCTGCATCTCGCCCCCACAGAAATGCGTCGCCGCGGGATTCGATCCCGCCACCTCGGGCTTAGCAAGCCAACACCCACGTCGCTGCGGGTGAGAACAAAAAAAAAAAAACCACGTAAGGGGCAGGCTAATAATAATGTGTAGCTGCCTCGCGTTGAGCGTTCGGTTCTTTCCATAGACTGAACAAGCACGGCCTTACAACTGAATTTTATGTTGCAGATCGAGCACATATGACCATGAATATAAGACGAAAAGCGTTCCTATCCAAAAAACCTCCGTTCTTCAGACGTTCGTTCTTGTTGAAGAATGCCTAGCTCCGCTCTCATTGACGTATGAATTTCCGGTGCACCTTTTCCTTACGTTTCTAGATTTGAGGCTGTCCTCTTAGCGGCATCATGCATATGCTATAGATGTAGGAGCCTTGTGCTAATAATCCGGTGCTATCATATGTGTCCGCCCATCCCAAACAGCTTAAGAGAGGAATTGTTCGTGCCTGCTTGCATAATGCACTAAAAAAAAAGTCTTGCTATCACTCAACACAATTTAACCGGTAGGGACTGAGCGCGACATACCACTGCCGCGTATTCCACGATTGTATTAGGCTGCATGTAGACATTCTCGAATTCATCGTAATGCGCTTTAAACATTTAGTGCTTCATAACGGATACGAATTAATGATGTTGTACTGTTACGGAGGGCACAGCGGATGCAGTGTGCCCTCCGTAACAGTACTCCTTCCGAATTTTGGAATGCTTCACAGCATAACATTCTTTCACTGCGGCGAAACCAACATTTAGGAACAGCTACGGTTGCACACATGAGCTATAGAAGCGGTTGTGGCTTCAGGTAATGCCGTGTTGGACCTGAAATCGGGGGAGAAATGTCAGCAAAATTGGACGGGTCCACGCTCTATCACCGAAATTGGCGTCGATTTTATCAGGGTGGTGCAGAAAATTCCATTTGGCGCGCTGTGGCCGCCGGAGTGGAATCACTGTTACTATATTTGCAACGATGCACCGCTAACAAGACTTCGACACAAATATTTAGCAGTCATCTTTACACCTACGTCGTCCTGGTCGAAACATAGACTACCTCTACAGATTACTTCTGCATTAAGAGCACTCGTTTGCCTCCAACGGGCCGTATCTACTGCTTGCAAGGACACTATAGATGAGTGGCATACAAAACATCAATCCGCACAATATTAGGATATGTTTCCTCCTTATAGAAGCCGTATAAGCAGTGTGAAATTAACCTCACTTAGTTGGTTCAGAGGAGCTCTATATACATTTTGTTTACCATTGCTTCAACCGAGACTTTTATCCGAAAGCTGTTCTTCCGGAATTACCTCCCCCCCCCTTTTTTTTTGGGGGGCGAAGCTCCTTAAGGCGTGGGTCGTGCGTCCCCGATGTATGTAGTAGGTAGCCACCTCTCGTTTAGTTCTTGGAATGTCCGCTAGATGGCGGTACTTGTATATGAGCGCCAAAACGATGGTGGAACAGGGAAATTCAGGACGCAATTGAGAATCGACGGGAAGCATCTCGAATACATAGGCAGGCAAAAAAGGAGCAGAGGCCACAAGACGAGGTCAAGCAAAAATGGGAAACATATCTCGAGAAAAAAGCCCTGGTACAGAGTTTAGTTGAAGCCAAGATTAAAGGCCAAAGTGAACGTTGGATGTCGGACATTCGCGAAAAGAAGGACGCATCTAGGCTTTTCTGGAACCACCTGCAATCGCTGGGGAAGAAAACTGTAACTATGCAACGGCATATTGTGGATGAAGAAGGAAATAAATTGGAGGGGCACGACGCATTGACTTATATTCGAAACGCAACAGCCGATTCCTTTAAGAAGCATGACGAGGCTCCCTTTACGACGTGTAACAGTAGCAAGGGAGACCAAGTGGAAGAACTAGTTCTGGAAAATTTCAATTGGAAGAAGGCGGAGGAAATGATTCCCAAACGAACAGCCACAGGATTAGATGGGGTTAGCATTACTGTAATAAATGAGCTCGGAAGAAACAGCAAAGAAGCCCTATTAAAAGCAATTGAAAAAAGGTTAAAGGACAGGCGAATACCGGACAGTTGGCGTCAAAGTAGGATGAAGTTCATTTATAAGGGCAAGGGAGAGAAAAATAACATTCGCTCCTATAGACCACTGACCATTACATCAGTACTCTACAGGTTGGCGATGCAGGCAATTAAATTGAAAATGCAGATATGGACAGAGCTTAATGGCACTTTTGGCGAACTCCAAAATGGATTTCGAGTCGACAGGAGATTAGATGATAACCTTTTTGCGCTTACGCAGTGTATAGAAATAGCCGGAAAAGAGAACAGACCTCTACATTTGGCATTTTTGGATATTAAGGGTGCGTATGACAATGTGAATCAGAATATTTTATGGGACATAATGAAAGAGGCTGGTATAGGGGATGACTGTATAGAGCTCTTAAAGGAAATATACAGTGGAAATACAGTATGTGTGGAATGGGAAGGTATGGCGAGTAATGGTAGAATGGAGGCCGTCGATATAGGTAAAGGGTTGAGGCAGGGATGCCCGTTGTCCCCACTATTATTCATGCTTTACATGAGGAGAATGGAGAAAGCATTGGAGATGAGCAATATTGGTTTTAAGCTGTCGTACAGACAGGCAGGTATAGTGATAGAACAAAAGCTCCCCGGGTTGTTTTATGCAGACGATATTGTGCTATTCGCAGACAGTCGAACAGATTTGCAGGGTCTGGTTAGTATATGTGGTCGGGAAAGTGAAGATTTAGGGCTAAAATTTAGTGTGACAAAATGCGGCTGGATGATATTCAATGACAGCAACGATCAGACCATGTCAATACAGGGCGAGGAGATACCCAGAGTACGAGAGTACAAATACCTCGGGATATGGATAAATGATGGGAATAGATACATGGAAGTACAAGAAAAAGCTATGATAGTTAAAGGAAAGAGGTACTCCGCAATAATGAAGCATAGAGCGCTGTGGGGTTACAACAGGTACGAGGTAATTCGAGGTTTGTGGAAAGGTGTAATGGTGCCAGCACTTACATTCGGAAACTCAGTGGTGTGCATGAGGTCAGAGGTACAATCAGGGCTGGACGTGAATCAGAGGACGGTCGGACGTCTCGCACTGGGCGCCCATGCGAAGACCACAAATGAGGCTGTTAAGGGGGATATGGGATGGTCTGACTTTGAGGGAAGGGAAGCTCAGAGTAAAATTAGGTACGAACAGAGATTAAGGAATATGAAAGAAAGTAGATGGGCAGCGAAAGTATTCAGGTATTTGTATAGGAAGAACGTTGATTCACAATGGAGGAAGAGAACTAGGAAGCTTACCAGTAAGTATACATCCAGTAACGAAACGGATGGGACGAAAAAGAGCGTTAAGAGCATGGTCAGAGCGGCGGAGAACTCGGATTGGATAGCAAGAATGGAGAAGAAACCGGCATTGAACAAATACCGAAAAGGGAAAGACGAAATCAAGAGAGAAAAATTTTACGATAATTCAAAGGGAAGCGCTTTACTGTTTGAGGCAAGGTCCGGTTGCCTGAGAACCCGAAGTTACAGAGCGAAATTCAATAAAGAAGGGGATACATGTACGTGCTGTGGAAAAGCTAGGGAAACGACAGACCATATTTTGATTGAATGTACAGATGTCAACCCAGGTGTAGCTGTGGACACTACCCTACAGGAGGCCATGGGTTTCAGGAGTAACAGGGGAAAGCTGAACATGCCGGCGATAGATATAAGTAAAAGGCGCTTAGAGCATTGGTGGCGCAAAAGTATGGAGCAAACAAAAGCGCAAGGTATAGTTCGGGTAAGATTGTTACATCACAGCAGAACGATAATAGATAAAATAAATAGACGAGGAAGAAAATCAGTTGTGAAAATATGTGTGATTCGGGAAAAGAAATGGTTGTAAACGAAAAAGAAATAAAGCTAGAGCTTGGTGGCCCGGCCACCGCCCCGTTATAAAGGGGCGCTCCTAATATCCATCCATCCATCCATCGCTGGAGGTGCAGCTGCTCTGCGATTAGCTGCTGCGCGGGGCTGCGCCGGGAGCGCTCCTCTCATTCTCCTCGATCGTCGCTGTACGCGTCGGATCGCGCTTCATGGACCATGGACGGAGAGAAAAAAATTCCGAACGTTGTGTCCGAAGCATGGAATCGAACCAGGGACCCCTCGCTTCCGAACGCGCGGCGCTAGCCACGAAGCGCACATGGACACATGCACCACGGTGACAGTAAACACCCAATATTAACGAAAGACCGCGTTTTTAACGCGTTTGTGCTAGCGCGTTACGACCCGTGTAAGAAGCTGGTGTAAGACGCTGAGGCCTCTCCGCCTTTTACTCTCTCAGCAGTCATGTGATGGCGTCGGCAAACGCGGTGCGCGTTCCGGCCTGTGTAAGGGGCTGCGTGAGACGTCTTTACACGATGATCGACTGGGCGAATTGCACGGAAGGTTCACGGTTTACCGATGATTCCCTCCGGAGCTTCGCCCACTCATCATCATTCACCCCGTGGATATGCTGCGATTTTTTTTTTTTTAGTACCAGACGGCTGCACATAGAATTTTTACGATTTTATACTCTTATGAGAGCTCTCTTTGTGGCCCGGCATACACCAGAGCTTGTCATGACACAAGCATCAGACACGCACTAACACTTTCGAATGCAGTTTTCCGCACGGCATGATTGATTGCTAGATGTTACCAGCTGAAGCTTGTTACTAACTCCTCCACAGGCGCCGACAACGGTATGGAGGGGGGTAAAGCTCCTCCAGCCCCGGCACGACGACCGCTCCCTCCCAAATTTCTTCATCGACGCCTAGTGACGTCCGTTGATCATGCTGGTTTTGTGCAAGTATTCCTACGCCATTTCCACCCGTACATTGTAACGATGTACGATTACACATGACTGGATTCAATTAACAATGTTTACTCGCACGCACTAGCATACTGGCTTGTGCGGATCAATGGTGGCGAAATTATTGCTCATGTTGATTACAGTTGGCGAAACGAATGTTATGAAAAGCAACGTTTTCCTCATTTCCTCTGACTCCAGCGATAGCGTTGTGTACAGAATTTTCAAGTTCAGCTTACGGAATACTTCAATTGAGAAACATATTTACCGCGAAGCAGCCCAACTAGCATGAAGGTCCGGCGACAGCGTCCGCGGAGCGCGCCGAAAGCACTGCGCGTGTCTCGTGCTTTACGATTGTGCCAGCACTTGCCCCCACACTCTTTGTCTTGCGCGCTCGACCCACTTTTTGCCCTCAGCCCACTACTAAAACATGGCGGAGATTACGCGAAGCCCAATGTATGGCATTTGAAATAAACGCTGTAACGTGATAAAACCACGAGTGCCACTAATTGGGGAAGACTGATCAACCACCGAGATTAAGCTACTGATAAACAGCGCGTCCGCACGATAATTTAAGAATGTAGTCATGTACCCTAACATAACGCGGTGATTATCGACGCGTTCGAGTGAATGAGGACTCTAATGTGCGTGAAAAGCACCACACACAGAGCCCATGTATCGCATGTGCTGCGAATACTAGACAAAATTAAATCACCATGCAAGACCGATCGCATTGTTGAAATACTGCATCGGTTAGACGACGCGAACAATTTCCCCATATTCCCTCCGGCGTCAGCGTCCCCCTTGAAAAAAAAAAACTGAAATTAGATCTGCAATTTAGTACACAGGTTCGTGGCGTTACAGTGGAAAGTTAGGGACGTATGAATTCATTGTGTAAACAAAGCAAAACGACGAGGTAAAGCGTGAAAACAGGACAGGCGCTGACTTGCAGCTGGTGGATGGATGGATGCTATGAGCGTCCCTTTTGTAACGGGGCGGTGACATGTGCGCAGTGTTGTACGGAACGTCGTTCCAAGGAACGACGTTCCTGGAACTAGTTCCTTTTTGGAGGAACGAAGGAACGCTAGCGTTCCTTTAAGAGTTGGTGGAACTGTAGCGGTAACGCGTTACATTTATGCAGTAACGGCAGGGGGAACGACGTTCCTTTTATAAGCGTTCCACAGGTCCGCATGCAGGACGGATAGGCCGGGCCACAACCGCCGAGGCCGAGCCTTGAGTCCCCGCTTCCCTGTTAGCAGTCTCCGTCACTCAAAAGAAAACTACACGCAAAACGTCATTCCTTTACTCTCCCTCTTCGAGGCTTCGACGAGGGCGAAACTTCTCTTTCGCCAGTGTAAGCACACCACACAAGTGCATTTCGTTACCCCCTTACGGTGGCCGCGCCCTGTCGCTGGGCGAAATGTCTCCGGCTATCTACGGCAACGCAGGCGGAACCGCAGCCAGCCGCGAAATTCCTTTCGTCCCTTCAGATCCCGCCGCCAAGGCTCCCTTCGAACTAAGACACTGACAACGCGTGCTTTGCTCAATGCATTGGTTCTGAGAATTCGGTTACGGCTCAAACGTGTGGGCCTCGGCGTCAATGGCATTTTTTACGCAGGAGACCGCTCGGCGAAGCAGACGAGCAGCGGCAAATGTTACCGTGAGGTCAAGATAACGTGACGTGGCTAACAGGCAGGCAGTGTCTCGATCAACGTAGCTGTGTGCGGGCTGGCGACACTTATCAGCCGCAAACGTAAACCACGAGAGTTTGGAGAACAGAACTACAAGGCCAGCCAGCACGACCGAGCCGGCTGGGGTTTGTTAACAAAAGGGTGGCGTGGTCTCTTGTCAAAGGTCCAACTGAAGATCGCTGAGAAGACATCAGCTGCTGTGTTTCCACGGACGCTCCCGGCTTGCTTGAGTGGGGCATTGTAGGATTCTCCGAAAGTCGTGTTGCAAGCGACCGTTCCGACGCAGCATACTCTACTCGACACGCTGCCGGCCTCTGCTGATGGGGCGACAACGTCCGCCGAAAAAGGAAAACTTGGCCTTCCTGCTGTGACGAAATGGGTCGACGAAAGGGCCGTAGTTATGGCGGAACAACTCTCAGGCGCCAGCAGGGGTGTAGGAAATCGACAGGAAAGCGCGCGGGACGACACGAACCACGTGGGGAGGGGTAGAAGTCTTTCGCTTTATTTGAGCCAGTCTGAAGAGCAAGGAAGGGTCGTTCTGAAGGCTGGACACACTGCAGTGATCTTTCACTTGGCATTCGAAAATCACGGAACACCATCTCGCCTCCTGTGCCATCAGATTCTGTTGCAATGAGTGCCGATGTGGAATTATAGATTACTTCCTGGCCATGGCTACCCCCTATGTTTCAACCGACCGAATACAACATCGCACGCCTGTGTTTAGCCCAATGTATGACTTGTGCTCCATCAAACAATACAAGTGCAGTGTCGAAAAGATCGGCGAGAAACTTAAAGAAGCATGTGCAGGTATGGTTTATTTAATGTTCTTTCCTATTCGCATAACGCAAAGACAGCTTTGTGTTCTACGTGTAAATCGGCCCATTTGTTACTTTCTTGTTCACATTAGGTATGATTTCTACTATGTCTTGATCTCATAAGAACTAGAGCCACACTCAGTAGCACGTGCGCAAGTTTTTGCTACTTGGGTTGTGCTGTTCATGCTGCTGCGAACCTTTCAAGCGTGACATACGTCATTTTTGCTTTCAGACATCATTTCTTCGTTGGTGTCCGATGAAATGATGCACGTGAGGCGATTTATTTATTTATTTATTTATTTATTTATTTATTTATTTATTTATTTATTTATTTATTTATTCATTTATTTATTTATTCTCCACATATTAATGTAATTTCAGTATTGAATGGAAGTGGGGCTGCTGTAGAAATTGAACAGACAAAGCGTACTCCTTAGGACGCCATAAGCAAAAAAGATAATCCTACGTCGTCGTCGGTAAGCTCATCAGCTGATCATGCAGTTCGAATTCTCCACACCGACACACGCTGCGCACCACCATAAATAACAGCGAAAGAACAGTATCACAAATGCTTTAAAATTGTGAGACCTAAGCAAAATAATATATTCAGAACTGTCAATTAGACTACTAAACGACTAAAAAGACTACTAATACTACTAATACTGAGGGAAGAAATTTAGGGCAGCAAATGATGACGACATATCGGGAAATCTTGTTGCAGTATTGATAGACGCGGGTGAAGCACGAGCTATTATATGCCAATGTAAATCGACAGGTCTACAGCATACATAGCTTTTAGTGTTAAATGTAGGCTTGCTACTCACAATGTCTCATGTGTTGGTGAATGTGAGGGACTTTCTATCTGCACACCTGAGAAACACTATTCTGGCTACTCATTGGAAGACCCATTATGTTTTGCACTTAATAGACTAGAGTCAACTTCGCTGTGAACAATTCGGGACTACGTTCGGTGCTCCCTGAAAAAATGTCTAGAAGCATTTATTTTCATATTTTCTATCTCCAGGTAATCTGCTGCCGGTAAGGTTCAAGTTCACGAAATGTACGTAGCTCGAATTGAATTTAAAGCGTTTAAGTCACTTAATTTCAGCTCACAATTTTCCGAGACTATATTGAATCTTAAAAATCAAATGTAACGTAAATGTAACGACACGTTCCAATTTCCAAAATGTAACTGGAACGCGTTCCTTTCTGATTGAAGGAACTTGTAACGGGAACTCGTTACAAAATCGGGAAGGAACGAGGAACGAGCTTTCGTTCCTGTTTTGGAGGAACGTGTACAACACTGCATGTGCGCCACCAGGCTCATAAGAAGATTTAAGAACTTTTCTTTTTTTCTCTCTCTCTCTTTTTAAATTTTCCTCATGCCTTCTAAATCTACTTCAATCAAATCGATCATACTATAGCAAAAGCGGAAATTCATAGCCCAGTTCCCTGCCCCTTATGGCAGAAAGTCCATATTTATTTTTTTTGTCCGTTCTCTCTAGTTTTCTGCCACCAGTATTCTAACCGTCTCTTAATTATTTCAATCGCGGCTCTGTTCAGCTTCCCGTTGTTCACCCTAAAACCCAAGGCTTCATGTAGGGTGGTGCCCAAACGTACACCTGGGTGGATATTTCCGCATTCAATCAGAACATGCTCCGTCGTTTCCCTATGTTCCTCACAGCCAGTGGCGTAGCCAGAAATTTTTTTTGGGGGGGCTGGGAATTTTCGACGGGCAGGCGGGAGGGAGAGTGTATGTATATATATATATATATGCACGTGACGTATTTGCGTGGACCGTCGCCCAATGAGTATAGATTCGGACAGCATGTGCGGCCTACTTCAGCCTTCAGTTGCCATGTCAACCGAGCACCGAGATAGCAATACTCTCGCACATTCAAAACTTTCACCGACGACAATGTATCGACGAAATCTAGTAGAAAGACTATTTCTCCACGACTGCGAAGATTCGTCACTTGCCCACGCTACTACCTTGATGACCATTTCAAAATGAACTATAATGATCGATGTACACATACGCATGAAAGAATTCGCGATAGAAGGCGCAGCCGGGAACAGCGGGCAGCATACCTGAGGTAGGTAAGCTGAAAATGACGCCATAACAAACTGATAAACTCCGGAAGACTCTTTCCAACTTAACATGCTAGTAGAGATACAGGACAGCATTTTAGTATATATTTCGTATTTATGGTTTCCTCATCCAAACTTACCCGTTCGGCGTTCGCTACATTATACAGGCGCTTCCTTCACCAAATTTTCGATACATTTGCAGGAAGAACAGAGATTTGCTTGCGATAGTGATTCTGAGCAGCTCCAGATCTATCTGTCCTGAACATATTACCACTTCTTTTTTTAAAAGAATTAAGCCTATTGCGTTACAGAAAAATGCCGTCCTCATTACCATGGTAGGCCTCCCGAAACATGGTTTTCTCTCCACTAAGCTCACAAACGTCACCGTCCCGACTCTTTCACGAATAATTACTGACACTCTTGTTAAGCTGGAAAACGTGGTAAAATATCTCTTAATATTGAAAAAGTTTTTTATGCGGCTTGCCAATTCACACTTTTGCCAGGTAAATTAAAAATCCCACGGTGCTGTTGGGACTAACACCCTACAGTTACTTCGTGGCATGCGGAATGCAAGTTGCGATGGATAAATCTGATTTGGAACTCGCTGAAGTGAACTCCGGAATGGTGAGATGTCCCTACTTCGCGCAAAGGGGGAGGCGGTTCTACACCGCAACACTTCACAAGTACCACAACTACGTTACGACTCCGTTCGAAATGCTTCACGTAATCCCACTATACTCGCTCACCCCCTCTGTCCACACACCTCAACAACCAATTAACCGAACCGGATTCGTGCTTGGGCCGGGAAGAAAAAAGGCAACAGGCTTAATTAAGTCCACAAAACATGGAATTTAATATGTGAACATGATCAAAGTATACAATTAACAATTGGTAGCCAACGTAATGATGCGAGGCAAACAAATAGCAACGTAAACGCATAGTGCAGCACAGGAATTAACAGGGCAAACAAACTCTTCAATGAACGGCCAATACGAGGGGTAAAACAGCTCATAAACTAATGGCGCAATGTCTCAAGTACGCTTGCTGCCGCCAACGAAAGGAACGCCTATCTGGGTGGGCTCCATCGGCACATAGCTCTCGTCGCCAGCCTGTGCACAGGTGCTTTGTTAGAAACTCGGATGTCGACCACGAAGTCGCCGTAGCTCGCGGATTCTCCCCGATCATTGCTGCTCGCATCCTGCTCTCGAAAAGACTACATCGACTCTCCGAGGTTGGAGAGCCGAACGGGCAGGCTTGCATGAGGGATCGCAAACGAAGCTTACTTCTTCACATGACGGAAGGTCACTGCATCTCTTCGAGTCTCTCGAATCTCCAAAATTCCGCCTTGTCCTCTGTCCCGAGACGAGTTTTTCTCCCTGACAGCTCCGCCTCACCAGGGCGTCTATCCAATGGTTGTCTACGGCAACGTCACCGGTAGAAAACGCACCAGTCCAACCCGCCGTGCGACTATTGTTTGGGACTCGCCTCCACAGTGTAACGCAGTACGAACTCCTCTCCAAAAATATAGAAAGCAAAATATAAACATACACAAAACTCGACATTCGGACACGACGTCGGACAGCCTAACCGGCGACACTTGTATACAGATTACCGTAATGAGCGTTAGCTAGCACCGCTTCCATTCCGAAACACTCCAGGTGCAAGCAATTTGGCGCCGTCTAGGCGCCCTCATGCTGGAAGTGCCCGGTGAAAAGACGCGCCTGTGGGGAGTCGCTCCTCTGTGGCCGGCCAGATGTGCGCGTCCGAGAAGCAGTTCTGCTTACTGCATTGCACGGTGATCGACACATACCGGGGACGCTCCGTTGGCTTTTTTCAGGCACTTATGAGCGCGCTGGGTTCGCTTTGGCGGCATTCTGTCGTCTTCAATGTCGCCGCCTAATGCACACTCTCATCTGGGACCGCCGCACAAACGTCAGCTCTTCTGTCAAAGCGCGGTTTCCTCAAAACTCGCGGCTAACGAGATTCTCTGACCGCAGTGGCAGCCGAAAAGTAGGATTGCAGAAGGCCAAAAACTCCCGCTACCCGCCTTCCCGTGTTTCACCCTGCCGACGCCCCTCGGGGCGTCACAATGGCAGAAGGATCCGTATTAGGTATAAAATATTTCCTGTATCAATGACGTTCGCCATAAGCTTTCTACTTACGAAGTTCACAAATGTACTCACTTGATGCAGCACCAGCATCGACAGATACTAGATTATCAACTAGTACTAGCCGTATCTCACTGGTTTTTGCATACTGAAACTTCATTTGTTTTAACCTTACGCGATCGCTTGCTACACTGAGTTGACAATACTACATGCCTAGTGCTCGATTTAGACACATCAAGGTTAAAGAAGAAGTTTGTAAAAGAAAGCTCTCTTATGCTTCTTACACGCTAATATTTTCCCTGTGACCTTCATGGGGCTTTGTACGTTTTTTTTCTTATTTCGCTCTCACTTAGGTTGCTGTTGAAAAACATGGGGGCTGATGTAAATAACTTATTTGGCTCCCTTACTAAACAAGGTCCAAGAATAGTGAGTTTCCTTCTGCCTAACGGAGAAGTAATATCCCGTTCAGTGAGTTAGAGACATGCCATATTTTCGGCTCTGATTCCGCGCACCAGGCAAGCATATAATGGTAGTGCATACAACCCTCAATTGAAACTATTCCAATGGCGAATAACTGCAGGACTTTCTCGGTGCTTTAACTTGGAATTGAATTAACAGTTGCGCGAAATTTTAGTATTTCATGCATCTAAACACTACTTTCTTCAAAATAAAGCGTCCTGATAAATCTGTTTACTTCAATGAGCAAAGGCTCGATGTGGGTAAGTTTGTTTTGCATGCTTTAAATGCCTGTCCTTTGTACCTGTTGTCACCGTTGTCTTGCGCTCTTTTTTCTTCATGGAACTCATTTGCACTTTTGCTTGACATTTAGCCTTCTCTGTTCGATTTGTTCGACCAGATACTGTAGCCAAGAAAGGTATTGGTATAAAGAGATTTTTACTCATTTTTGTTTCCCATTGGCTGCTCATTTATTGACTCATTTATTGATTGATCGTTCAATCGTCTCGGCGACCGTACTTATTTCGGCTGTTATGTTTAAAACGCTGTATATCGTATTTAAGAAATGAAATGATTTCAAATTAATTTCCTGGCTTGCTGAAATCAATAAGGCATCATATGACCACATGTGAGCAATAGCAAATGACTATTCAAACATTATCAAAGAATTCACATATAATCCATACAGCTCATCTTAGGCACATTACAAAGCCACTGTATTGTCAGAGGAATAAGGCATCATGTAAGTACAAATCAGTTGAAGAAAAGGACTTAGCATTCGAGGTCTCGCTCGTTTGTGGGCGCTGCAAAGATGAGCTTGCCCAGAAGACGGAGAGCCGCTGCCGTCCTTGAGACATATTGCCGCGAAAGCGACGATACGAATATGGTCACCTCTTCTTGAATGAATGTCGCGACCACCACCTGCTGGTAGCGGAGCTGTTGTGCATGCCCTTGTGCACGCTCGGCGATGAACCGCAGCGCGTCTTGTTGTCGACTCGTTATTCCGTAGTGCTTGTGGATACCATTGTAAAGCAGTGCTGTCCAGTTGGTCGAAATTTCCACTCTGCCGCATTGCCCTTCTCAGAAGGGGACACGCCGTACGCGCACATTGTAACCATATGTAAGTCGTGAAGAAAAACAGCAAAAGCGAAGCTGTATTGGGCCACCCATGTAGGGGCACTACTCAAAAAGAAAAAAACGCATGCACTGTACGCCATATTCCCCACGCGAGCGCATACAACGCACGAAAAGCGTCGGCGCCCCACAGAAATAGGAATAAGAGGGGAAGAAGGGTCGGGCGGCACAGGGGAAGGCATTGCACGGGGAACAGCCGCATACTTTATCTTGTGCATGGTTCGCTAGCTCGATGACCTTAGCCCGCGAACGTTTCACCCACAGCAAAACCACGCATGATTCCAGATACGCAGACTCGCCATGTTCTTCCATCACTGCAGAGAGCTAATTGTCAACGCATTGCAAAAGCGTCTGCCTGCCGCAGCACTGTGCTTCAAAGACTGCAAGCTCCCCCTTCAGGCTCTTATCACAGCACTCTTTGCCGAAAAATGACAGGTGCCCCTCGTTTGCCACCACGGTTTCCTGCAGACAAACTACAACATTCCCCGCCATAGAGTGACAAGTCAACTTCCTTTGTGAGTGGAAAGAGCCGCGTTCTTCGTTTTTAAGCCCACCGATGAGACGCGAATGCGCATAGCCGCACTTTCCAAGAATGGGCACCTTTGTTCGTATATGTGATGGGCAGCATAGATAGGCAGGGGGCACCGGCTGGAAAAATTTCGGGGGGGGGGGGGCTTCAGCCCGGTCAGCCCATGCCTGCCTACGCCACTGCTCACAGCATGTGCATTTTTCTTCTTCTTTACTGAATTTCGCTTTATAAATACGCGTTCTAAGGCAGCCCGATCTCGCTTCAAACAATAAAGCGCTTCCTCTTGTGTAACGCGTGAAGTGGAAGCCGACGTGAGTGAAGTGCAAGCCGACGGAAGCGCTACTGGTGGCGACCCCGCTAAATACTCTCGGGAAAGTAGGCAGTCGTCCGCCGGAGCTTCCTACGACGTTCTTTGAGCGTCCAGGTTTAGTTCACGTTGTCGCAGCAAAATAAGCAACTTTCATTCCATGTGTGCCGTGGCCGAAGCTTCAAGGGATGTCGATTAACAATTAAAAGCCGTCCAAATGCGACCCCTCCCTCTACACAGGCCCAGAATTTCGATTTTGTGGGTGGGAGGGGTGTTACGCACGGCTTTACCGAAAGTGAGGGGAAAGGGGGCTGTCCACCCGGCTGAGGTTTGAGGGGTATGCTGAGTATTGGCGCCTCTATATAAAGTCTCTGAAAAGAACTAAAGTAGCGCCAAGTGCGCCCCTTCGCCTCTGCCTCTTCTGGATGGATGGATGGATGCTATGAGCGTCCCCCTTGTAACGGGGCGGTGACTTGTGCGCCACCAGGCTCGTAGAACTTTTTAGGGGCGAAGCTCCTCTTAGTCTGACCTTGTCACGCGTCAGGCGTCAGGCGTAACCCGCGTGCTGGGAGGCACGCGCTCGGCCTCGGCGTTCGCCTCGGCGCGTGCCTCCCGGCGCGTGCCTCTCTCTCTCTCCCGGCGCGTGCCTCTGCTGTCCCGTGTGAGAGAGAGAGAGAGACAGAGAGAGAGAGAGAGAGAGCGAAAGGCGCGCGTTGGCTATGGAAACGCTCTTTCTTAGAGGAACGCTGTACCAGCCCGCAAAGAAGGAGAACGCGCTCTCACCCGCGAGAGACAACGTTGGCGCAGGCAGTGTCTCCCAGCGAGCCTCCCGACTGAGAAACACCGACTGCTCGCGTTGGAGAAGCGCCCACCGGCAACCCATATATATATATATATATATATATATATATATATATATATATATATATATATATATATATATATATATATATATATATATGCACTGGATCTTGAATTGCAATGAAGTGCCGGTGGGAGACCTCACCTGTGCACAGTTGAACCATGAGGACTCGTAGCGTGCGCGTTAACTAAATTAATCCGGAACTCGGCACGATCCACGATGAACATCCCGAGCCCCGCCCACTCACCATCACCCACTCCGTGGACACGCTGCAAGTTTTTTTCCTCTCTTTAAATTTTCCTCATGCCTTTTACATTTACTCCTACACTCCTAATTCTCCTACACCGCAGCAGCGCCCCTAGTGTGTTCACTAGGGGCGCTGCTGAAACTGCCTACGCGCAACTAAAAGCCCGTGAGAAACCACGCGGCCGCACTGCTTCACGGGGCACACTGACAGCACTGCGTAAGCCGCGTGTTTGGCGGCTAGTAGGCCGTACGTAGGGCTAGGAGGGCCAGCTTCACCCGTAGAGCAGGGACTTTACCTCTATAGGCGCTGCACGAGGCGACTAGCTCAAACGAACGTAGTGGTAAAAACAAAACCTAACGCTACAGCACGTCATAAACAAAGGACTACATGTGATGGTCACCTGACAGGTTTCATGTGGCCACGTGTTAGAGTGTCTTTTTGCACAATTTTTATCATGGATAGAGGTTTTGTGGTTGGTGTCGCTAACACTTACGAGCAACCTCTGCTTGGCGAAGAAATGTGTTGATAGTATTTTTACTATAACAATTCCATGTAGTTAAATTTCTGCGGTGAAGATTGTTCTGCGTGATGCGCGAAATTCAGGTGAATTAAAAACACAATGAAGCCACCACTGAAAAGCAGGCAGAAACAACGACAGAACAAGCGGCACTTCTAACTAAATAAGTCTGGGTGCTAACCAAGGAATAAATAGACATGTACATGCGCCCTCCCTTCACAAGCTTGCACTATACAGCGATCCAACAATCTCCTCTCCGATTCGTATACAACGAAATGAACGTATACCACTGATACAGCTTGTTCCTTTCTTTTGTATGTGGTATGCCTCCATCAACTCTCGCGCAGTTTTATTCTTGCTTCTGCCTCAAATCTTAATCTATTTAAAACGTGATTGACACTTGCAAGTCTTACTGTGCATTGGCAGATGTGCGAGGCCATCTTTCGTTAGATTTAGTTCATGTTTCCTGGCTCGTTCATTTATACCGCGCCCAGTTTGTCCGATGTACGAGCTGCCACAATAAAGAGGAATTTCGTAAACCACGCCTTTCGCACATTTGCCGTATAGGTCATGTCCTTGTGCTTGCCATATCCTTGCCGGCTAGTCTCCTCACGAGTGGTTCTGCAGGCACAAGTGAGCCAGCTTAATGGGCGCTAAATGGCAATGGGTCTATACTGGCCTGCAACCTTTTTCAGGTTATGGGAGACCTTATGGACATAAGGAATCACTACAGGTCTTCGGTTCTCGTTTCTTCAGATTCCCCTCCGGCACTTCTTGCGCTTTTACCTTTCACTTTCCGTAAAAGCGCTTGGGAGGCCGCAGTCAGTAATGAGTCGCTTGGTCTTATTGTCATATGACCCCTGCACCATGTGCGTGAGCGATTTTTCGAGAGCAAACCACAGGCAGAGCATAGCAATATCATTCTTCACAGTTTTTGAGTGGCAGGCATTTTGATTCTTTTTAATGGACAAGGCTCCTTGAAACGCTGCGATGATATTTTAAAGACATTTCAAATTCACGGAAAAGAGCCAACATTTGCACAATAATTGGGTCAATGTAACACCCTACAGTTTTTAGACTTAGGAATAACATTTCATGGCGGGCGAATGTGTTGGCAATATTTTCCGTGAGCCAAGAAAGGGGTAATGTCATACGATTCCACCACTCAAAAACTGTCAAGCGTGGTGTTGCTATGCTCTGCCTACGGTCTGCTCTCAAAAAATCGTGCGAGCACATGATGCATGGGGCCATTTGACAATCAGATAAAGCGACTTAAAGCTCCGAGCTTCCCGGCCTTTAGGAAACGCTGCCTCGATGGTGGAGCTCCACCATCGAGGCAGCGTGCCACTAGTGCCAAGAAAGGAGATCCACGGTATGCTGGTTTCGGCCCTTTCCTGCCTCCTAAACATAACATTAGACAGAATATCGGAAGAAAACTCGCTGCTCAGCTTTTACAGCTGCCGTAGACTTCCGTTCAACTTGGCAGGGAGCTAGGGCAGTGCATGTCCTGAGCCGCTAAGCTGCGGGGAACAGACTTCCCCATTGTCATATGAAAGGTAGGGAAGGGCGGGAAGGATCGTAATACCAGTGGAGGCGGGCTCGCGACTGCACAAAACATATCCAGGAATAAGAAATCTGTGTGCTGTTTGCCATTCCTGATATCGCCCGAAAGCATTGATGCACATACGGCTGCTGTGTCCTGTTTGAGTATGGCATGTAAGATATTCCTTTTCCCTTAAAGTAGTTCTGCCTTGTTGATCGTGTCCTTGCTTTCACAACTATGTAGTGAACTTGGACTGGTATAGCGCATTATGGAACAAGAGAAACGGTCAAGCAGACCGACACAAGAGGACAGAGCGCTATGCCCTCTTGCGTGTGCAGGCGGTGCGTGTGCTAACGTCACTCACCAACGACCCTGACACATGACAATAGTGAAACTGGGCAAATAGTGGATGCATCTGCTTTACTTGCCTGAATTCGTGTAACACATCTCTACATGAGGGCAACTTACGTTAGCGACGCCATTGTTGTGCACCAACTGAACATTTTAGCTGGCACGCATTCTTCTTTACTTCGCTAGTGTACGCTGCAGGAAGGACTGCGCTCTTGTCAAGACGCGTTAGGATAAGTCTTCAACTTTTATTTTTGTCACGGGATTTAGCGCCTGCTACCGAGTCTGCAAGGCGATTAAGTCATCTTCCTTTTGCGTTTCTGGCAACGGACTGCGACTTGAGCGTGCCCCCTTTTTTGCCCGATGAAATTAGCTGTTGTTTGTATGTTTGAGTTCGGAACGTCTAGGTGCGACAGCTATAGGTTTCATGTGCTGCATATATTGAAGTGAATGCAAATAAAGCTGCTTTCAAGTAGTGCTTATTTTGTTATGATGCAAACATAATTCGCGCGAGGAAATGTAGCCAGACAAAAGACCAGGTAATATTTTTCGAAAATCTAGCTTCTGGAAAAACAAAATAGTAATACCTCCGGCAAATATATTTGTCTTTATGCATATAGAACGATAACCGCAGATCAAGTACCCCGGGCAACGGTCCTGGAAGCGGGGCTGTGTATTCTATACAGGAGAAAATGGTAGTGGACCGCGCGGTAAAAATTGGCGGAGCCCTCTAATACGGCGTGCTTCGTAATCATATTGTGATTTGGGCACGTAAAACCCAAGCAGTTATGATTATCAAATCCTCCTTCAACTACGAAAAATTAATCACGGGGTAAAATACTCATACTACTGCTTGGCTCTAGCCAAAATGTTTTTCAAAAAGACAGCAGCATGATAAACGCCTAAATGCGGCCGTTAAATGAAATGCACATTTGAGAAAACAAATATTATCTAGAAACTACGTAATAACAATTACCCAACACATACAAGTAGCTTGCACTCAACCATCACAAACTAGGCCCAAGCAACATGAGTTCTCGATCAGTACCAGAGATCTTTCTACGCGGAATTGCATTCTATAAACTCTCATTTTCTCAGAGGGGGCAATGAAGACTCTTCGCCTAAGAACTGCTCAATTTTTAAACTCCGAATCCATTACATTTTTATTTTTATGTCCCTGTCTCTGCATATCACAAATGTTTTTATTTATTTTACTAACACGTGCTCCCACGCCTGCCATAGCACTAACAGTTTGCAGTATGTATAAATAAGAAATAATAAAGGAAAATGCAAATTACGTGAGTGAATAACCAGTCAAATCAGTCTGCGTGACGTTTCCTTATGAGATGTCCCATGTCCATGGTTGAAAACTCTTCTGGTGGAGTTGCTTCGATCGGTAGCGACGCACATATTTAAAACCGTGCACACACTTAACACAGAGCTCTGTTAATGATCAGGCCTTGAGCTGCCGATTCAACGCATTTGCACAAAATTGTCAATACCATTCCAGGGTCCCTTTAAGAGGCCAGTAAACAATACTGAGATCCGAAATTTCTGCTGAGGAAATAAGTGTGCAATTGTGAACATGATACAAGGATTCCGTGAATAAGTGCTGTAATAAGAAAGTCACAGGGGATAGACCAAGCTTTTCATGGCCGCTTCAGCCCTAAAATATTCTTGCAGGCTAGTTGGTTCATGTCGAACGGGTACTGCATTGCGCGAGTTCGAAGAAAGGAAGGAACACAGACACCCATCCGACATGAACCAACTGCAAGATTTTATAGGGCTCATACATAGGGCTCTTCCCTATGTCAGCTGAAGAAGCCTCAGGCAGCCATGGTGACTGCGCTCTTTCCTGTCTGTGTTCCTTCCTACCTTCGTACTCACGCAGTACACTACCAGCTTCAGCCCGTTTCTGTTTCTCGCTCAGCCTCCCCACCCTTCTTCGCCGCGGAGAGAGGTCAGCGTAGCCTATCATCGTTGCTAACTTTTTATGCACAATTTTGCAATGTAACACGACGTCAATCAATCAGCACTACTATTCAGTATGTGCAACCACTGCACGGCTAAAACCGCGGCACCGTGGCGCCAAGGCGCAGCCTCGTAGTACTGGTATAGAAAAATCAACAGGCTCAGTGCTACAAGATCACCAGTGGTAAAGGTGACGTCCCAGCGGGCGAAAGGGCGGCTCAAGTGCCGCGCACAGCGCCTCCATATCTGCAAAGTCAGAGGGAGCCACATACAGTAACCCTACGCGAAGTGTGATCGCCGCAACCTTCTCTATGAATGAGCGAGCTCATTCGGTAAGTGTTTACATATAAATATGGCCTCTTGGAGAAGCTCAGGAAGCAGGAATAATGCTGTTTTGGAGCAGTGCGAGCATGTTTTGGAGATTTATAAGTTCAAACATGACTACTGCAATGTTTATTTCTGGTAAACACAGAAAACAAAACTTTAAATGGCCTTTACTCATACTCAGTGCTGAACCAAATACACTTTCAACAAATAAAAAAAAAAGACATTCTATTCAAATTAGTAAGACATCACAGCTTACAGAGAAAGAGAAACTAAGAGAGAATTACTGATAAGCCATGCTTTCAACAGGTTAACCACACTTCAGGCATTGAAAATAGATATGCATGTCATTAATACACCACAGCTGACCTGAGCAACAGCACAATGAAGACTAGAGAAAAGAGAATTGCTCACTTTTCCGTAAACTATAATGCTACGCCGCACAACTTTATCATGTTTAACCGCATAACGAAGGTACCACTACTTATCATTTTCTTTTTATCTGCGCGTAAACAGGAAGCTTACCGAAGGGAGAGTGCAGCATACAAAAAATGCTGTATGGCCAGTTACACCTGCCGAGCTTATTACTTAGCTACTACACTAAGGCCGTTCGAGGAGGGGGTTTATATAGAATTACGATATAGGAGGGGGGGTTACCTCCATGGCGTTACGAAAACGCGGGGGGGGGGAGGTAGTATAAATCGCTGCGGTCGAACATTCGAGGTTATTTTGCCACACATAGCTCGGCTTTACTTTCCTATCTAAATACTATGCCATGCTGACAGCGTACACACCATTGCCTACCAGGAAATCCCGGGCAGGCGGCGATAACGCGTAAGAAGAACACGCGATATACAGCATTCTGGGTGCATTTTTAAACCACCACAAAATTTTCATCCACTTCACACAGGCCCCGCCACGGTGGTCTAGTGGCTACGGTACTCGGCTGCTGATCCGAGGGTCGCGGGATCGAATCCCGGCCGCGGCGGCTGCATTTCGATGGAGGCGAAATGTTGAGGCCCGTGTGCTGTGCGATGTCAGTGCACGTTAAAGAACCCCAGGTGGTCGAAATTTCCGGAGCCCTCCACTACGGCGTCTCTCATAATCAGAACTGGTTTTGGGACGTAAAACCCCAGAAATCATCATCATCATCATCCACTTCACACACTTTACCTTCGTTACCGCTGCGCGCCCGGCACCTCCTGGTCACGAACGGCGCGCGGCTACCAGCATGGCATAGCATTCTAGATGGAAAAGTGGCCAGCGCCGAGTTTAAAAAAAAAAAAAAATGAGATACGAGCAAGCCAGGTGACGGTTAACGTTGTGGGACAAACACTCCCCAAGTACGCCTGCTGTGGCCAAGGGTGTAGCTATGTGGCAGGAAGACTACCCCAATGCACCATTTCGACTTCACTCTTAGCAAAAAAAAAAAAAAAAAAACAAAAAAGCACAGTTGAGGAGCATTTCCGTCCTACAACGATAATCACCTGTCTTGCTCGCGCTTTAATCTTTCATGAAAGCTCGGCTTGGCGCTCGCCACTTTCCTATCAAGAATGACATGTCGCGCTGATAGCCGCACGCCGTTCGTAACCGAGAAGCACCAAACGCATGGTAATAACGCTAGGAAAGTGTGCCATATAGATTACAATTACTCTCATCATATTTGGGTGTATGTTACAAATACACCACGATTACGCCTCTGTGGCAAATATGCTGCAGTATAACTTCTCTCGCTTGCGCCTGGGCGGAGCCTATTATCTCGTCTTCGGCACAGCACGGCAGCATCTAACCTTGGAACGACAAGCGCACACGCGAGAAGATGGAATGACGCAGGTTCGATTGAAAATATGCATTTTATTTTTGACAGTAAGGCCGAAAATTACAATGGGGGGGCAGCTAGAGAGGACGCACGCATTATGGCGCAGCGAGCAGTGCGGTGAAGCGGTATTTCGCGGCAAAATTCACGTATTATACCTTTATTTCACAACCACTGGTGCGGGTTAGACGCGCGAACATACGTGTTTAGGTGCGAGAATACTTAAAGAGGCCCTGAACCACCCCTCGGGCTTGGTTTTGAAAACGGCTGGGCGTTTACTGAAGGCCTCTCAGAAATTTACAGCCGAAAGAATTTTTCAAAAAGATCTGTTAGAAGCGAAGATATTGCGACCGGAAAACCATCCTTTCCATGTATTTTGTCCCAACTCTGCGGAATACAGCCAATAGAGCTTTCGTGGGTGGCGTCGAAAGTGCCTTGCGCACCGCGTTACGTCACCAGTCTCATATGCAACGTCGTATCAGAGCAACACCACATAGACTATTAGTCTAGGTCTAGGTGGTGTTGATCAGAGTGGCTGATTGAAAGTGCGCGACTGCCGTGGGCCGTTGGCAGCACACACTTGTGGCCGCCCGCTCACTCCGCGCCTGGGCTTGGTCGCATACCCTCGCGATCACTGCATTTTTTTTCTTTTTTTTTTTTTGTTGATCCTTCGAAGCTTTGTTTGCGTTTATCGCCCACATTTAGGCTCAAAGGCGTGCGCACTTACTTTGTAAGTGCGCTGCTTGTCTTCGATGTTGCACACACGACAGCGTCAGAATAAACTGCGCAACTCTACCAAAGTTAATTCACCTTGTTCTGCCTAATCCAATGGTTGTAGACGGTTTAATCATCCTGTCGGGCTCGAACACGCGACTGTTATAATTCGAAAGGAAGACCTTCAGTACTCGAACCCACAGATGTCGACGGATTAGTGTGGGATAAGATGCGTACTGCTGCTGTACGGCGGATGGAATAGTTTAAAGTGTGAGCGTACCCTAATACGCACTAGTTCAATTTCAACAGCGAAGTTGATTAGTGAAAGTGGGACGACCACAGAAAACTCCACTAGGCTATGTAATGGTAGCATAACCATGCCAAGCTATAGTAAAGTCAATTTAAGCTTTCTATGACCTGATAAGGCTTAATTAAGCTAATTAGCCGAGCCTAATTAAGACTAAATCAGTGAATCCTAGCCCAATGAACACTAATTACACAAGATTAATTCAAGCTTAATTAGGCTGTGAAATTGTCACGCCTAATTAACGTCGTACTAATTAAGTGAAGCGTAATATAGTAGTTACATCTAGCGTAACTAAGCTTAAACTAGGCCATGCTTTATTAACGCAGGACTAATTAACACAAGCATATTTAAGCCATGATTAATAACCAACACTTAATTAACCTGACCCTAATTGAAGACCAATGAGGCTAACAGTAATCTAATCGGGTTTAATGTAAATCTAATTAAGCGATGCTCATTTAAGCTAAAATACCTGTCTAGGATAACTAGACTAATTAGGCTGTTTAATTAAGCCAGCTTAAGACATGCCTGATTAGGCTTAGGTTAATCATGCCAAGCCCAATAAATCTAAACTTCATTAAACCGTCTAATTAAGTTAACACCAAGCCAAGTCTAATTCATCTGACTCATTAAGCTAAGCCTAATTAAGCCATAATTAAAGGTTTAATCCACTAATCCACACATGCACCTTAGTCAACCCTAATCTGCTGTAATCCTCCCTAATACACTTTAATCTGACAATCTGCAATATGCTCTAACATGTCATAGTCCATCTTAATGCACTTTAATGTGTTAATCCACCTTAATCAGCTCTCATCTACCCAAATCCGTACTAGTCCCTTAATCCGCCTTATCCAAGAAAGTGACACACTGGAGTCCATTTGTGTATAAACCCATCTACAATCACTGATGAATGATTGAACGATGGGAATTGTTTATTTCTTACAGCCAGCTGGTGTGCATTTGTTGGCCCCTTTGGAAACGACATTTATGGTGAATTTTGCACCGCACCGTTTGTGTCGACACCGAGGTAGTTTAAGGACGCCTTCCAGTGGCATCTATAAAGATTACACATTAACAAATATATTTTTACATATTGCCAGCAACTATTTTGCCTAGGCACTCACAACACAAAGAAAAGCGAGCACACTGCGCAGGGCCCGCATGCGGGTGCAATGCGAATGGGTTACGTCTGCCATCGGCCAACAGCAGTTACGTGCTCTATGATGAAACAGAGCATATACAAGAAGCGCGAGAAGAAGCCTCTTTTTGAGTTGAGGGCTCCTTAGGAAGTGCCCACTTGTGAACGCTACACTTCACGGATGACTACAGCACTTCGCTGAGGTAATTACAGCGTACGCTAGCTGTAGAATATTTTTCCACCAAGCCCGGGGGCTGGTTCAGGGCCCCTATAAGCAAAGGCTCCACAGAGAGAAAGGAGCACGCCATGCTGTGGAGGCAGCTGAATGAATGTCTCTCTCCCGCTAGCTGTGCAAAGCCACTGGCATTGAATATATCATTGTTGCCTCACATTTGGGCACCCCATGAAGGCACCTCTTTGGAGTAGTCCCGGTGCAATAATCCGTTTTTGAGCAGGATGGCGCCGGCTAAGTGAATTAGTGCCGCATGGCACAGCACTTCTATATCACTGTATAAATTTCACAACTATGGTTAAATAAAATGGGCCAACTGACAGTAAGTCTTGAATATCAGCATATTTATTCGGACTGCAAAGTGCATCAACAGCACTTGACACTCTACATAAAATGTCGGCTTTTTCTAGCAAGCAGGACTACTCAAATGAACAGCTCAACATAAATCAGAACAAGTCAGAACTGAAAACAAATTTCAGCATTAAACAATGGGCAGAAGATTCCTTCATATTTGTGGCATGTCAATAGCAGTGCATGTGAAATAACTGCGTGATTAATATTACTTTTCAGTCTGGTGACCATAGCCCACTTCAGCAAGACAGCAGTGTGAGATTTTCAAAGGATATATAATCAGTTTCATCTATTCTCTTACAGACAGTAAACACTACATAAATGCCAAATTCAAGCGTACTGGATGTGCATCACTTGTTACTGGCATGTACTGACATCACAGGACAACTGACTACTACATAGCTTACATAAGATGGCACCAAGCAGAGGCAAAAAAATTCAAGCAAATGCAACCTAAAGCTTTACTTGGAACTGACAACATTATGTACCTCCTGTAAAATGTATTGCTAGTCACTGAACGGTTTTATTTGCTCTATAAGAGCAAATAAAACCGTTTCGGTGACTGGCAGTACATTTCGAGTCCAACTGGGTGATAAAGTGTTGCAAGCCTGTAAAAGAAAAAAAAAAATGACAGGTCACCATTCTTTGTGTATGCTATAACACCAATTCCCTACACAAAATGATGCAAGACTATTAAGAGAACAAATAATTTTGGTTAGTTTTGCAAGGCTGGTGACTGCTAAATGACAAACTGCACACTGACTTCTGTTGGCTAAACTTCCATGTTTTTAATATGTGGCACCAAGATATCTTGTTTTGCAGCCCTATTCACTCTCATTTGACTCATTCAATTACTGATGGTTCCACAAGTTGCTTTCATATGAAGGAAAAAATAAAAACAATGAAGTGAACTGTAAACATGTCAGAAGGTAATGATCACCTTTTACTGAGCTACAAAACCTGCAATATTATACATGGGGTTCTCTTCACAGCCGCACAGGGCATGACTAAGGCAGATAATCCCAGCCAAAATATTTACGACCTACAACAAAACTATACAGAAGTTTTACCAGCTTCACATGTGCATTCATAAACACATCCACTTACACTGAAAGACAATTGCAAAAATGGCTGATGCTGTAATTTAGACAGGCTTTTACTGTTGTTCATCCTTCTCGTTGACAGTATTTCTTTCTGTCTAAATAAATATTTTCAACATGCTGAAAAAATGGAAGCGTCTGCTGACAGATGTTTCCAATCAGCAAATTTAATTGCAGTGTCAAACATAAGAGAACAGAGGGGGTGGCGTGAGAGATAGAACAAGGAAGAACCCAATATTTCTTAAAACTAAGTAAACAATCTGTCCAAGAGACCCTAAATTGACAACAGAAAATGGAAAGCTCTAAAAGCCAGAAATAAAGGTTACAGTGTGGGAAGGAAGAAACTTAGGCTTCCAACGTATGCTAAAAGCTTTCGTGAAATTTTATAACAAGGTTACTTCTCAAGTCACTAAAATGAAAATGACAAACAACTTGCAGTCCTCTGCTTTGCAACCGAAAAATACACATAGCACAAGCTCTGTTCATTGAAAGTTTGCATCTGCAAGGCTCTCTTCCTCTGTGCTGGCAGTTCTAGCACTCTGGCCCAAGAAAATGACATCATCTGCCACCACCGTGCTGGTCACATGGGTTGCACCCTTGGCGTCTGTTATTTCACCATAAACCAAACGTCCCTGGACAAGCACTCGAGAGCCTTTGCGTGTGTACTGGTGCACCGAATTGCGAAGAAATGGTTTGAAGACGCTGATACGGTGCCACTGGGTCTTCTGCTGCACCTCACCGGTTTCATAGCGGTAGTTGCTGTTTGTAGCCAATGTGAACACAACAACCGGATTCGCATCAGTGCCACGCAGCTGGGGCTCTATTCCAACGCGGCCCAAGAGGGTGACCTGCGGTGAGGAGCAATACCAGAATTTCCATAGAGAAAAAAATTGACGGCAGATCCACGAGGTGAATGATGATGAGATTGGGCAAAGCTCCTGGAAGTAATCATCGGTTAAACCGTGAAATTTCTTCCGTTAATTCGCCCGATAAAATTGACGTGAAACGATTGATTAAATGTTTTATCAAACTTTTATTGCTGGTTTCCGTTGTCCTTTCATTATGACCGCTTTGTGGTCGGTGAAATGTAAGCTAAGTGGTTCTTGCACTGGTTGCAGATGGGTTTTGCCTTTGAACGCTTCTCCAACGCGAGCAGTCGGTATTTCTCAATCAAGAAACTCGCTAGGAGACGCTGCCTGCGCCAACGTTGTCTCTCGCGTTTGCCGGGGCAGTGCCGGGGCACAGGAGAAATCTCACCAGGCACTACCTTGGAGGTAAACAATGGCTGCTAATGGGAATGAGAGACAGAAGAAGTCGGCTTTTAGCTAACACTTACACTGCTACTTCTACTAACGTTTCCTACTGGAACATGCCAATGGCTGCTAATGGGGAATGAGAGACAGAAAAATTCGGCTTTTAGTTAACGCGCACGCTGCGAATTTTTTATTGTTCAACAACGCACAGGAGAAATCTCCCACCGGCACCACCTTGGAGGTCAAAGCGTAAGACTGGTTACGCACTACGACTACGACGAGGGACGAACGGGTGCCGCCTTAAGGAGCTTCGCCCCTAAAACAGTAACATGTGTTCAGCTGAAAACGGAGACGTACTAACAAAGAAGTCGCTGCCGTCCAGCAATATGCTGCTTACATCATTTTCAAGTTACGTTGCTCGAGCAATGCTTACGGTGCCTCACACCGCACGCATTTAAACTGCAAAAAAGATAGTCAGTACTGCAACTTCGCGAGCAAGGGTATCTTGGCTTTTTCACCTTTAATCTTGCTATTGCTATTTTGTTACCTAGGCGCCTTACAGGCCTCCATTTGGCCAAACTTCGTGCACGCGTGCGATCACAGGTTACAAGACACAAAGACCTCCCAAGGAATTAACTTGCGCAAAACTTACCTGATTGATGCTCTTTTCGAAAGTAGCTGGCCTCTCCTCGCAGTACAAGCGGCGCAACAAAGGCGCGCTAGGCCGACTACGCAGAAGCAGCTTTGCAGGCAACGTGCACAACTTTTGCGCTGCAGTGCTCATCTTCGCTCACGTGGAAACGCGCACTACGACGAGTGAATGAGCCTTAAACAACCACAAAAGTTAAGAAGGAACCGAGGCGCTTGATGGCAACACAAATACCAGAAATTATTGGATATGACAGAGGCCGAAAGTCTATGCACACAGACGATCCGCAATATGCACAACACAATAACGCGCCATTTTCTCTCCCGCATGCACAAACTTGTGCTTACATCATGTGCTGCACCGCTTCCGCTTTGCCAGTTGCCGCACGCCCAACGACGCCCGCGTTTTAAACAGTGACAAAAAAACACGCAAATGTATTGCTGTAACAAAACACTGCGTTATCTCTTGTCAAAAGAAAAAAAAATTAATTTGAAACAACCTTAAAACAAGATGACAAAAGTATGCACTAAATCGCTCACTAGATGACAGGCAAATCAGTTAGTTGCATGCGACGATTTCGAAAAGGGCGTGAAAATTTAGGAATACTTTAAAACTGGGTACTGGTGGTTTCGCTAAAGATCTCCTTGATGTAGAAAGCGCAAGAAACGCGCCCCCAAGAAGCAATGCAAAAAAAAGAAAAACACACAAAATTGACAAAAATCGTAAGCCAGCGTCGGTGGACGTAAAGTGCTTGGATGCGTTGTTGCGCTACAGTGGCTACGGTTGCGACAGTAGCGCTAAGAAGAATGTAGTTTTCTTTCTTCTCAAACACGTTCGATTCACGCATACGAGAACACTTGCACAAAAAACGAAACTAACCTTACTACAGCACCGTAAAATATTAAATACACGCTTATTCTCCCTTTTTTAAATGTAGTTTCATTTCGCGGAAATAAGCTTAACCAACTTGTCATTTACTGCGAGATAAGAGTTTTGTAATTAAAAACAGCGTAAAAAAAATACCCAGCACCTGCGGAAATTTTGACGCTAGGTGACTCACCGGCCGGATTGAGAAATGTAAGAAGGTACGGTGATAGGGGACTTCGTTGCATCGACGAACGCCGTCGTGCATGATTTTATGCTTGCTTCTACTGCAAGCTATGTGTCATAGCATGGGTGAATAACGCCCATCTACTTAAAGAAAAATTCAAAGTAGCTTAAAGGTTTCGAAAACAAGGTTTCACAACGCTGTGAAGGTGAGTGCCTCTTTCTGTTGTATTTTCTACTACCTCCCGTACCTTTTCCCAGCATAACTTTCCCGTGGTTTCGTTTCATCGTTTGTCATAGCTGGGTTACTGTTGTTTTATTAGTAATATAGTTAACGACAGCTTTCGAAGTGCAGCGTCAGCCGCGGAGTTTGACCTCTTTTCATTTGCTGCTCCTTTGCCAAGCGATGTGACATGACTAGAAGCGTGCGGGCTTCCCGTGAAATTCCTTCCCTAAGTGCTGTGTCCAACACGGTATTGCAATAAAATATGGTCACCGTATGCGCCATCAGTTATTCTTTGCGGAAATCTTGGTTTGCCTGTTCTTAAAATGTGGTCGCTGTGTGTGTAGTGCTCAAAAAATTGGACTAGATTTGTGCCTGTCAGATCGTGCGTAACCGTATCGCCACTGATCGTCAGCGCTACTCGCTAAAGTTTTAAAAAGCAAAGGCATTGGTTTTAGCCGCAGTGTTTCGGGCATTGAAATAAGGATCGAATTCGTGGTTGTGGAACTCTTCTCTCGGTACCTGTGGTTCGGTGCTGTTGCCGCTGCAGACCTTTGTTTACAGTACGTGCGCGTTGACTTGTTAGATAGTAGTTATTGATAATTTAATGCAAGGGATTCTTCTATTAAAAAAAAAATCGTCATCACGGTTGTGCGACACTGGATGCCAACCTATGCACCTTACGCTGACGGTTAGCCGTTTCGAGGACTTGATTTGATCATGTGCGGAATCTGCGCCAATTGTTTCCTGTACAAGCCATGTAAATCTTCAAGCGTAGTCGATACGAGAACGTGTTCAGCACCGACGTGAAATGGTACCACCTCTCGCACATTGCGTCAGGTGGTACGATGGGACACCACCTTCTGCACCATACACAGGAGACGGCAAAACACTCACATGGGCGCAACGGTAACTTATTTATTTATTTCCAAATACTGCAGCCCAATGCAGGGCTATTGCAGGAGTGGGTTACATGAATACACCAGGAAGAATAACAGCAACATCACAACAATATGATCTCCTCCTAAGCACAACCGTGCTAAGGAGGAATTGCCGCATGCAAGACATTTGGTGTATATAACAACCTACATATGGTGTTGGTTATGTATCATACCGTTCGTCGCGCTTGTTCGAATTAAATTGTATTATATGTGTGCGTAACTGTATTTCAGAGCGAAAGCCTCCACCAGGCAGTGTAACCTCTTGCTTCGATTTCTGTTGAACGTACAAAAAGTAACCAGTAGAAAAAAAATAACAGAAAATGCACTGGTGGGTGAAACAGTGCAAGTGTTATGGCATTGTGGAGCTCAGAAAAGTTGGACGAGCTGGTGTCTGGATGCCATCGTATGGCCGGCGTGAAGAATACAGACAACAATGAAAACACGAATGAACACCGTGTCTGTTTTTGTTGTTGTGGTCATTTGTTTATCTCATTCGTGTTTGTGTTTTTTGTGATGTTTGCACCATGGAATTAAGATAACCAATTGTGGACAAATCTGTGACTTTCTTGCTTAGCTATACCTTGCATTCAGTGTGTGTATTTTTTTACTATGTGTACTGCTACCATGTAATTCTTCGTGGTGGACACAAACACACAGCAGGAAGGGTATCTGAGGATGTTCACTGCGGAGGCTCTGTTGGTAATGCCCTAGGTGTGGGTTTGTTTCTCACCTGTCACAAGTTATCTTTCATCTGCTTTAATCCCACTTTCTTTACTACTTCTACAGTTCAAGTAACAAGTAACCATACTTTTCCCCTACCCTTCTCTTGCTTCATTGTCTGTTTCTTGGTGTCATTATCATCAGCCTATTTTATGTTCACTGTAGGATGAAGGCCTTTCTCAATGATTTCCACTTTTCCCTGCCTTGAGCGAGTTGGTACCATTTTGGTGATTCTCTTAAAGGAGTACTGACACGAATTTTTGTCATTTTTGTATTGTTGCTGTAAATGAAAGCACTGGCATGGAGAACCCCCAAAAGAGTACCGTGGCGCCTCGCAACGCCATGAATATATTTTTGATACGGCTCCCTGAAAAGCCCACTTTCGGTTTTGATTTCGAGGGGGCGATTTCCTGGTGACGTGTCAGCACAGTCAGACATACGTCCCGTAGGGAAAACAATTCATGATAGCGTCATTGAACTCTGTCGTCTATGGTCAATTACACGTGGGGAATGCAAACAACGACAATTTCACGGTCGTCCAGTGACTCTGACTGCGATTTTGGCGGTCTTAAAGAGGCCGTGTTCATACGTCATCGTAGTGTCCATTGCGCTGGGGCTGGCCTGGAGTGCTGGGTGACGAAAACTTTAAAACCAAATTAAAATATTTTGTGCATGTTTCCTAGCTTCCGTGTGCGGAGGGTGTTAACAATACATGGCTAGAAAACGAAAAACATATTTTGCGCTGCTGCAAAATTATGTCAGTACTCCTTTAATTTCATTGCCCAGCCAAACCTTTCACCAGCCTCTGCTGTATTTTTCCTCTCTTTGTATCCATTCTGTTCTTACTGTTCGTTGGTTGTCCAGTCTGCATTAAAGGGACTGACGACAGATTTTTCAAGACCCTCTTTCTTATGGTGCAACAAAAAGCTCACCCTCGGTACTGTTTATACCTGCAGCGGTTGCTTCAAAAAGTGAGGGGATATTTTGCAAACAGAAATTTTCTATCTGAGAAGCCTGAAAAAAAAAAAAAAAAAAAGGTAGAGTGCGCTCTCTAGCAACGTTGAGAGATGATGCTATGCCGATAGCCGACCTCGCAAACAACCGTCGTTCTCTTCTTACAGGAGTGAATGAATCCATGACTAGCCGTCTACATTTTGACCTTTTTAACTAGCTTTGAACATAAAAAGTTGGCACGACAAGTCTGCGTTGTTGTCCCGACCAATCTCACATTACTTAAGTGTTTTTTCCCAACTGCATCCTGGGCATAGAGTTTCCTACTAAAATACTAGAGGGAAAACTGGCACTGTGATCGTGAAGATGCCATGGGAATGATAGGTATGACATGGATTTGTCTAGTCTTCTTGCTTGCGGCTTCAAGCGCTCTGGTGGATTTGTTTAATTCTGTTTTTTAGCGTCGGTGACGCGAGTGACATTACTACACTTTTTCATTACGTGACGAAGGCAGCGGCTGTGGTGTACGCTTTACCGCTAGAGATCATCAGACTGTCGCATGTACTAAAGTCGTTTGCAATGATGAGGTGCCGTGCAGTCTGTTTCGCTGTTGTGTTTGTTTAATAGGCTTGTGGATAGCTACACATATTATTTGTAGTGGTATTTTACCCAACTCTAGAACTATTTGCGCAGCGTCTCGCGAACCTTATCGACGTGATTTTGATGCCCTTTTTTTCTATCATGTGCGAAAGAATCTGTAAGCGTAGGTCGCTTTCACGGCTGCATACATCCCTTGTGACAAGGCTGTCCGCATATCCTGTACTAGATCATTTCAGTTCCGCTATCTGATTAATTCAACGCTGACCGAATGTGCCAAGCAGACGCAGTTATCGTGCGTAGTAGACACCCAGTGCGCGATAGGCAGACGCCCCTGCGGTTGACGCTCAAAAAGTCAGCTCAAATCGAAGCTCAGGCGCAGTTTCCGACGGAATTTAACGGTACAGTTGTTTATCAAACATCACGTTTTTTTTTTTTTTCACAAAACCAACCACCAAGCGATGGGCGATATTGTGCTCCTGCTACGGCCTTCCGTAGGGGCTTGACCCATGCATATAGTTTGTAAAAATACAGTGGAGCACTTGCCCTGCACTAAAAGAAGCGAGCGAAAGCCCGTTTTTTATATTTAGAAGACACATCTACACTTTACACACTTGACAATGTCAGCACGTCACTTACAAGAGCAAAACTCTTTATTTTAAGTTCAAACTCAAATATATCTGGAACTTAAACCCGTATTGACGCTGCTAAATCTGGGCACAAGCAGAGGAGGCAACATTTCCATATCGCACAATATAGCTAAATTTCTGAGCGTTCAGTATTTTTCTAACGGCGAAAGAGCAACTGGTATCTGTGCACGCACATAGTTATTCCAAAGTATTCCGTTTTAGCGCAATATTTTGTAGTAAACGACATATTTTTTAGAAGCCGCAAAGCCATATGAAGCCAGCAGAACGAAGACTAGGCAAATCCATGTCATACCCATCATTCCCATGATGGCTCAACCGCCTTGTTTGAAACTCCCATAGACACTAGTGCCAGTTTTCCCTCTAGTATTTTAGTAGGAAACTCTATGGTCCTGGGTGGCTCGCCACCGGTGCCATTGTTATGCCAACAGCTTAGCCAAGTCAGGTCAGTCAAATCCATAACCATGCTTTTGCAAATGATGGCAGGTGCGTCGCAAAGTTATTTGCATGTTGTAAGTTACAAAAAAGCCTTTAATGTCAAACGTGTACTGCATTTCAACTCTAATAAAAAGACTAGGAGATGTGTATACTTGAAGGTCACGTGACCGCACTCTTGTGCAGCTTCGTGTGTTTGCCACTTGGGTTACCAAAGGTCAGTTTCGTGACTTAGTGTCAAGGAATAAAAATACAAACCCATGTTTAATCAGTGTAGGATGGATCATTTAAGCCAGTACAATCAGTGGAGTAATCTCAGCTCGTGTTCTGAGCAGTTGTCCTGTCCTTTAAGGGTCCTGTCCAGGTCCGCTTATTTCTCCTAAAGGGACACTCGAAGCAAGTCTTAAGTGAACATGCACTCTTGAAATGACATTCAAGAAATGCCGTAGTGCTTGTTTTGTTCCAAGTAAATGGCCAGTTTGAACGAAAGTCGTATTTAAGTGGTCAGCACAACATTAGAATAATTCAAATTTCCTGCCTAAGCAGATCTGTTGACGTAGCTTCGTCATTTTCTCTCTTTACTGGCCGACAGTCCAGCCAGCTGTGTGAAAGGCAAGAGCAGGCATTACAGAAGGAGAGTTTATCTATTGTTGGGTGCCTAGATAATACCCCTCACCAGGCAGCAGTCGCGGAGAAACTTGTTTCGACTTTTCCACTGCATACTGTCACCTCGACTGTGTCACTCGGCCAAGTTTTTGAAATGCCCTGCAAGCTATGCAAAGTTTGTCGTGTATTTATATGAATTTCTTAGGGGACAGAGCGGTGGTGTAAATAATATTGATGTTTCAGACATCCTCAAGCACTCACCCACCATTCTAACTAATAATGTAGTTTGGAGCAGTGGTGTAAATAATATTGATGTTTCAGACATCCTCAAGCACTCACCCACCATTCTAACTAATAAAGTAGTTTGCCTTTAGTGTCCCTTTAATTGACATAAAAATATTAGCTATTCCTGTTTGTGCCCTGATCCATTCTGCTCACTTCCTGTCTCTTAGTGTTATACCTATCCTTTTTTGTTGCAGTGCAGCATGTGTGGTCATTGAGAAATTTCATCCTGAATTTTCGTTTTGTTTTTTTGTTGCTGTTGTTGTTGTTTAAAAGGGGGTGTGGGAGTCTCTCAAGACCATCAGTAAAGTTCCTTGTCTGTCTGTTACCTCGAGGTTTCTGCACTATATAGAGTACCTGGAGAGTACAGTGGTTGTAGACTATGCTAAAGAAATTGTCTACTGGGACTCCTTTATTTCCACATACTGCAGTCATTTTCTTGTTTCTTGGTGTTGTTGCACAAACATGTCACACGATGTCACTTGTCAGAGAATTCACACTTCAGTCCTGCACGTGCTTGGAGCATGCAGCACTGTCAAATTGTGCAGCCTTACTACTTATGTGCATTGTGACTTCATGTTATTCCTTTTCCATCCACAATGTTATTTTTGTGAACAGTATAATTCCCATGTTGTGTACCTGACTTCGTGATAGCTCTGTAATTCAGTACTAGCTTTTGCTTGTACTAAAAAGAAGTACAGGGTAAATCAAGATAAGCGCCTGAACTACTTCTGGGTGCTTTGAGTGTCCTCTTGTTCCAAATGAATTGAGTAGTGCATGGCACATTTACATTATCAGAACCATTTTGCAGTGTTTAAAGGTGAGAATTCAAGGTTACTGAAGAGCTGAAATTGAGCCTAGTTGGTGTACATTCAGCATGATGTCTTGCCGCTAAAACAAATGTAAGGAGACGAGAATGCGTGAACAGGGCCTTTTTGAAAGTGGCTGTCATCTGTCGTTTTCTGTTCTTCTTGGCTGAAGTTGTGTTCAAAAACCAACATTATATCTTAGTTTTCTTGTGATTTTATGGCCATTAATATACTTCATAAGTAACTTGGGCTAGTATTCATAAACCATATTTAGTTATCGTTTGCCCTGCTTAGTGTTTTTGTGCTCTTAACACACCTAAGGTCCCAAAGACCACAAAGAAAACAATAAATAAGTGTGAGGCTGGTTTATTAATATGAGCTATCATCATCATGTACAGGCTATTTATTCTATGTCCATGCAATGACGAAGGCCTCTCTTTATGATCTCCAATTTGTCCTGTGCTGCATGAGCTGATTCCATTTGATGCCTGCAAACTTGTCAATTAAATCTCCTTGCCCAACTCTGCCATCCTCGGTTGCAATTCCCATCCCTTGGTATCAATTTTGGAAGATGCTTCTGACTATCAGTTGTTCCTTACAGTTGTTCCTTACATCATGCTGCCAGCTCAGGTGCGTTTGCTTCTCTGAATGTCAATTAGAAATTGGTCACCCCCCGTTTCTCTGATCCATTCTACTCTGGTTCTATTACGTCTGTCACTTCCAGTTCCTTTGCATGCTGCATGATCCTAAGTCTCTTTGTTATCCTTCAAGCTTCAGTGCCATATGTTAGCACTGGCAATATGCAGTGATTGTACACTTTTTGCTTTAGAAACAACAGTAAGTTGTCATGATTTCTTCGCTGTATGCTCTCCAGTTCAGTAACTGACCTACATGTGCATGTTCTTGCACAAATTCCAAGGGCTGGTTGCTAATTGCAAACTTTTGTCCTTTCACTATGATCTTGAACATGATTTTTGTTGTCAGCATATTCGTTTTCAGCCATACATTAATACTTCCCGGTTAGGTTTTCAATAACTTTTTCAGTTCAATTCTTACCATCATTGCTGAAAAGCACAATGTATCTGTAAATTGTAGGTTGTTGAAGTATTATATTGCGGTCCTTATTCCTATTTCTTTCCAACCTAGTTATTTCAGTACTTTGAAAGGAGTACTGACACGAATTTTTGGCATTCTCGTATTATTGCTGTAAATGAAAGCACTGGCGTGGAGAACCCCAAAAAGGGTATCGTGGGGCCGCACAAGGCAATGAATATATCTTTATTATGGCTTCCTTAAAAGCCCACTTTCGGTTTCAGTTTCGAGTGGGCGGTTTCCTAGTGACGTGTCAACGTAGCCGGACGTACGTCTGAGTCATGTAGGGACAGCCATTCGTGATAACGTCGCTGCAACTCTGTCGTCTGTGGTCAATTACACGTGGGGCACGCAAACAAGGACAATTTCACGGTTCTCCAGCGACTCTGACAGTGATTTCGGCGATTTTTAATAGACTGTGCTCATACGTCATTGTAGTGCTGGGCGACGGAAACTTTAAAACCAAACTAAAACCTTTTGTACATGTTTCCTGGCTTCCGTGTGTGGAGGGCGTTAAGGGGGGACACTGCTCTTAGAGACAAAATTTCATGAAAAAAATCAATTTTTGGAAAGTGGTATTTTTGCAACATACAGGCAGTGCTGCAGATGCTGACCAAATTTCTCATATCTCGGACTGATATTTCAACCACAATAGCAGTTTATATCCCCAAGGCAAGCTATATTTTGGCTATCAAAAAGCGAGAAAAATGGGCTTTTTTTCATGCCAAATTGCTGCTGAGCTACATATGTTGCAGTAGTAGGTATCGAGGTTATATCCCCAATAGCCACAAATCACCTGTAAGTATATTTCAATACTCTGTATTACATTTGGTTCAAAATGAGCTTTATTTGCTTTCTTGCTTTTTCTCAGAACATGCTTTCACTCACTCTGCTTGTTTAGTGCGGCAATTTCTTAAAGTCTAGAAGAGATACAGCTGTAATTTTTTTTTATACGTGGTGCTGAATGCATAGAGCTTGAACTGCTGCAAGCAGATTGTTCTTTTTCTCTTTCTATAATTTTTTATCTGCTTTTGTTCAAGTTCATTAGTAGCTGTGGCATTGATGAGCTCCTAAATTGATGATGTGGCATTGATGTGGCATTGATGTGGCATTGATGAGCTTTGATGAGCTCCTAAATTGTTATTTGTTGTTGGATTTGAAAACTGCTTGCAGCAGTTCATTCCTTATGTATTCTGCTTTGCATTCATGCCCTAAATTTAACTTTCTGCCCAGTTGATTTTTATCTATTGTCTTACCAATTATTGGTAATTAACATCTAATTATTTTGATAAGTAATTGAGTGACAGAAAAAATAACTGCATTTTTGAAATCAGCACAAGAAAATACATCTACCTGTGCTTTTAAATTGAATTTGGTTAAAAAAATAAAGAAAATAGCTTCAGATACCATGTCCCCCCTTAACAATACATGGCTAGAAAACGAAAAGTGTACATTCTGAGCCGCCGAAAAATTGTGTCAGTACTCCTTTAAAGGCCTACTCCAGCAATTTTTTGAGGTCGGTGGATCTCACTAAAATTTGCTGGGTGCATTCCTTGGCACACTTCCATCTTATTGTATAAGATTAGAGGCTCAAGAGATGAGCAGATTGTTTGCAAATCA
This sequence comes from Hyalomma asiaticum, assembly GCA_013339685.2. Classification (NCBI taxonomy): domain Eukaryota; kingdom Metazoa; phylum Arthropoda; class Arachnida; order Ixodida; family Ixodidae; genus Hyalomma; species Hyalomma asiaticum. The sequence continues at coordinate 140,231,317 of CM023481.1, read as the reverse complement.
ATTTTTGCTGATACTTGAAACTGCTCACCTCGCTTCCTGCAATTATTTGCCGCTGGTGTGTTGAAATCATCATAGGCAAAGTGTCTGAAATGGTGGAGGTGCATGGATACTATACCATGGCCTTTTAGATTTGCATGTGCTGCGACAATTCTTGGAGGGCATGGCCACTTTGGCATGGTAACATTACTGCGACGTTCATGACATTACCATAAGTGTAAAGCTGCATGCACTGTCGCACCGTGTGAAAGATGGATTGGCTCATTTGTCACTGCTCGGTTAGATTCCAGTTGGTTTTGCACTTCTTTTCTCATTAAAGATTATTATTGAATTTGCTGAGCATTGATATTCCCAAGCATGTGAGAGGAGCACCTCGGGAACGTGGAATAGCGATTACCTTGACATGGTAAAAAAGACAGCCTGAGTTTTCCTTCAAGCATGCAGTGAACGACATTGGAGAGAACCAGTCCCCTTGCCTGAACCCTTTCTTAACCACAATTCTTTGCTTTTGCTTTTCTTGGAGAGAAGCAGGATAGCTCTGAAGGCTTTTATATATGCTGGCTATAGTATTTATTTGTTTCAAGTACTCCTTTTGGTGCATTGCATCCAAGACTGCTGGTATCTCTACCGAGTAAAATACTGTTTCATAGCCCATGATAGCTATATATAAAGGGCCCTTTGTACTTGCAAGATTTCTCAGTTACTTTAGTTATTACAGTGCTATGTTCTGTTTTGGAGTATATTAATGTAATTTAGTTTTCAAGTGTTATAATGTTGGTAAAAGTTTCTGTACCATTATTGTTCTGTGTGTCATGCTCTTTTGAATAATCACACAGAACTAGCCTTAGCTAGGGATTCCAATGCATTGCTACAACTCAGTTTTTGTAAATTGTTTTCTGTTAGTAAAATTAATTTAATTTCAATTCATGCAGTCAGCTTGCTCTCTGGGTTGGTTGAATTCAAGCATTTCTGTTATACTATTCGAAATGACCTACGTGAATATTTTATGTAATCACAACAGTGCGTCACATGGACACTGCAAAATACCCACAACACAACAGCCATGCACTCTGTATAGATGGGACCATGGCAAATACGTCATGTCAGTATCCACCACTTGATCTCGCAGCTCCGTGGCACAAGAATAGCTGTCTGTCATCACACTGTCATGTCTGACAACTTTCCTTATTTTCCTGGGAAGCTTCCCATTTCTGACTGGTCCTCCCGATTGTATGAGCACAACCATAAATCTTCTGACAAACACCCCCAATACCACCATGGAAAGAAAACAATAAAGGGCAGTGGTTGTAAAAATTTTCTGCCTTTGGGGAACCCCAACAGCTTGCCACAGGACCTTTTCCACTACCCACCGATTTTAAGGGAAGGGAAGGGAAACCACTATGTTTGTGTGTGGCTTTTCTTATTTGCAGTTCAACGTGTTATCTTTATCTCGATGAGGAACCTCAATAACATGACATTGCAACACATGCAAAGTTGGCTTCGCCGCTGTATAATAATGTTGTGTGGTCACGTATACCAAGGTCCCTCAATACTTTTTCTGGTCATGAAACTCCCGTGTCACTCTGTGGGAGAGCTTCATATACCGCCCGCAACTGCCGCGTGCGGCGCTGGCATAGCAAGGACGGGGTTGAGGAGGCCAGCAGGGGCTGTCGGAAGGGCGATTGCCATGAGTGGAGTGTAGGCCCGGCGTGGTGGTGTTTGCGGTTGTTGCTTTTGTTTTTTTCTCTGTCGCCTCCACGTGGTGACTGAAAAAAAAAGTATTTCTCCACGTGGTGACAGCGATGCCTAACACTTGCTGCATGCCGGGCTGTCGGTAGGGATACAAGAGCATCGATGAAAAAGTATCCTTGTTCTGTTTACGAGCCGACGCAGAACAACGAGAGTACAGTGTCTAGAACAGCGAGCGATCCTGCGACAAGAGACGGCCAGGTTTCTGTTCGACTCCAAGTACGTTTGCGTATGTGTGTGAAAAACATTTCTACTCCTAAGACATCATTCGTGCGGACGTGTGCACAGTGAATGGGAGCGTTGTGTCAGTGCCTCGCGATCATCACAAACTGGTGGAAGATGCCGTACCAAGAATTTTCGAAGGTTTGCCTTTCTACTTAACGAAGCCAAAGCAGCATTCACGTGCCCAAACATAGCCCTCACCTGCAAAAAGGCTATGAGAACATTCTTCAGAATGCCCGAAAACCAAAATCACGACAGTTGCAGCTGCAGACGTCAACAGTGCAGCCGAAAAAGAAATTCACTGTAACTCTCGCACATGCTGCTGCTTGCTCAATATGCAGGCAAAATGTGGCACCACTACCAGCATAAAGTTTTCCCTTTGCCACTGTTTACAGATGCAGTACAAACTGCGAATCGCAGTGGCTGTGCTGACGCAGCATGCCAAAAGAGGTAGCCGTTTGTGTGGCATCGGAGCTGCGAAGATTGAAGGCACAATTTGGAGGTGCCACCTTGACCAACTTCTGTGCCTTCTGCAAATTGTTGAATAACACATAGAAGAGTTCACTGTGGAAAAAAATAGCATGATAATGACTGAACATTGTGAAAACATCATGATGGACGACCTCACTTCCTCCGCCAGTGTCGGCTGCGCAACACATTTTGTCAGCACTACGGCTGAAATTGTGCACTTGTTTATTAAGTGCTGTTTGCACTTTTTTAACACACTAACAGAACACACTATTTCGTGCTACCACTCTTCCGTCCTGTCCAGCGACAAGTAGAGGAAAGCAGTGAAATAAAATGTTATTCTAAATTCTTTTCTCTGTTTCTTCCACTGCACCTGCCAGTCTAAAAAATGCAGTTTTAATTGCAACATATGCTAGAGCTCATGGCCATTTGTATTGATAATTGCAAGTAATTACCACCTCAAATTGGATACAGCGCCATTAATTCTGCTCACATTTACCTACAAGACATTGCATATCTAGCACAATTTGGAATGCTATGCCCTGTTATGTAAATACCTATGCAAATTCGCTATCTGTTAAACACGTGGCTGTTGACCGGAAAGATGCCTGTTCGATTGCGGATGTGGTGGTCGCATTTTTCATTGACGCGAATATGCTCGTTATTGAGGCATGTACTACGCATTATAGTACACATTAATAAACCAAAATTTTTAGGAACACTCCACTACGACTTGCATCATAATCAGCAATTATTGACGACCTGAAAGGCAGAAAAAATTCACACATAGAAAGCTGTAGCTAGATTTAAAAAAAAATTACAGCATATCCACGGAGTGAATGATGATGAGTGGGCGAAGCTCGGGAGGTTCATCGTAGATCGTGCCGAGTTCCGGATTAATTTAGTTAACGCGCACGCTACGAATCGTTATGGTTCAACTATGCACAAGTGCAATCTCCCACCGGCACTTCATTGCAAGTGAAGAACCCATGCCTATATATATATATGGGTGGCCGGTGAACGGTTCTCCAACGCGAGCAGGCGGTATTTCTCAATCAAGAAACTCGCTAGGAGATGGTGCCTGCGCCAATGTTGTCTCTCGTGGGTGAGGGCGCGTTCTCCTTCTTTGCGAGCTGGTAGAGTGTTCATCTAAGAAAGAGCGTTTCCATAGTCAACGCGCGCCTTTCACTCTCTCTCTCTCTCTCACAAGACAGCAGATGGAAGGGTGAGAGAGAGAGAGGCACGCGCCGGGAGGCACGCGCTGGGAGAGAGAGAGAGAGGCACGCGCCGATAGCGAGCGCGTGCCTCCCGGCACGTGGGTTACGCCTGACGCAGGACAAGGTTAGACTAAGAGGAGCTTCGCTCCTAAAAGAAAGTGTATAAGTGAAACTAGAGAGACGTGCAAGGAACAGTGCAACTTGAATAACCTAGTGATACATGAGCTCTGACTTTATTTCAATTGGCACTGGTATTTTTGTAGAAGGACTCCAATGGTGCTTTCAGGTGGTAGTTACTGCGACAGCATAAGGGAATGAAATGAAAAAAAAAGACGTAATGCAGGTTCTCACTCGTTAATGTTATGAGATTTGGTTGTGGAAAACCAAAACTCTTCAAATGGACACCACGCGTATCGCTAATATTCAGCAACAGCAGGTCACAGCTGTAATGCCAAGACAGCCTCATATACAGGCTTCCGTGTTCAATCAACGTGCGAAATTTCCATTGGCAGCATTGTGATGCCCCAGAGTAAACCATAATAGCAGGCAATGAATGCTGTGGGCGGCCAGCGCACGGTTGAGTGCACCGTAATTTGTAGCCCAAGTTATGTTAATTTGTCATCCAGCTAGTCCTATTCACGGTTTTCTGTCATTCAAGCCAGAAAACCAACTGCACAAGTATTAAGAAAAGCTGGTATACGCACGAACGCAGACGAAACTGCGTCACCTGATGGACCACCTCCGTTAAACCATTGGCAGCAATCGGTTATTTGACCCACTAAAGAACTCCCCTTCAGTATTATTTGGCCGAAGGTAATCACTGCAATAACCAGTTAGCCGACACAGTGAAATGCAAAAATCTGGCAAAACGTTTTTCATGGCAAACACTCATGCGAACACGCAACGGCCCTTCCAAGCGCGGCTGGCCGATACCCTACTGCTCACAGTGGCGCCTCTGGCGCCTGTTTTTGTACCTATATGAAGCTTCGGCGGGAGTTTCATGACCAGAACGAAGTATTGAGGGACCCTGTGCATTGTAAGTGTGGCATAGGGCCACTAGCTTTTGCAGCTCATAAGACATAATTTTGCCCAGCTTGCTTGTATACGTAATTAATCATGCATGAGTACTGGTACGAGTACCAGTTTCTAAAAATTAACCGTACCTGGCAACTATTTGGAGCTGTGTATAACATATCTGCAGCCCTGAAAAACAAATGTGTGCAAGTTTGTCTTTTGTTACCCTCTGACTTCTTTGTTCCTTGCCTTGCCAATCTTCTGATTTTTGATGTCGCGGACTCCAAAACAGCGTGGCATATTTACCATAAGGGTATTATCAGCAGTGCCGCACTACACATGCTCCTCTTGTGTCGCAGACTACTATAAGGCACCTGCATCATCTGGCACCTGCATCATCTGACCCATGGCAGTACAAAAAAAACCAAGCAGCCCATGCCACAGCCTGTGGAAACATATACTGGACGTTCCCTATTTTTGCCTCTGCAGCCCTGAAAACGCAAGACTAAATGTGTTTGGCATTTGCCCAAGACCCAGGACCTCCTGGAACAATACCAGAAAAAAACGTCATTAATATGTGGGACTGCATTGCAACCTATATTGTGAACAGGCCACAGCTTGGTGCGTCTTACAAACTGATTTATGTCAACACAGGACTACTCTACATGTAATACATCCTGAACATTACTAGCAGCGTTGACAAAACTGCCAACATCGGCCAAGGGCTCCCAAATGCATGTGCTGTACTGGCCTCGTGTGCACAGGTCAACACCACTGCCACTGCCGGCTTCCAGACCAACCCTTGCAGGCCCTGTTGTGAAACATTCTTAGAAGTCCAGCTCCGGCTGATCACTGCGTTAATGCGGACAGCTGATGAGCACGGCCTGAGAGAGCTGGCCAGAAGAAATGCAACAAGTTTTATGATAAATGCTTATTCTCTCTCTGTGCTCCAGTAATTGCCTGGTGCTGGTCCTTGTCATGTTCTCTGAAGCTTCTTGAAATAAACAAAGTGAGAAGTGTAGTTGGGACTTATAAAGCTTGGCATCTACAGGTGTGTGCCAATTTAAGAAACTCTTACATCGAAGACACCATAGCTGGATAAGTGCATTTTCAGTCTCTTGACAAGTCCTTCAGAACTGTTTTGTCATTGTCTGAAGTGTACTTTAAGAGTTTGCAGCTATTTTACTACAGTCGAACCTAGCTATAACGAACCTCGATGTAACGAATTCCTCAATATTACGAAGTTTTTCAATTTCCCGCCGCAACTCCGTAGAAGATGTGCATTTGTAACATCTGTATAACAAAGTCGCCACAGGAGACACCCTTGATATAACTAATTTTCCCTGAACAATGGAGTAATTTCGCCCAGAATATCGAATTTTAGCGCGAGCAGTGGCTGCATCCATTCCTGCGGCTACCCCACCGACGACGGAGCAAGAAGCAATGCCATCGCGAATGGCGCGCACGCAGCTGTTGCGGCAACCTAGCTTCCGCAGACTGCTGCCAGCGAAACACGAGGTAGGAGCACGCTTGTCTGCGTGGGCTCCGGTTCCTTCTCAGCTTCCCTGCATCACTCGAGTTGACAATGTGGCTCTTTCCGCCGCAGGTGCGTCATTTTCTCCTCCCTCCTAACCTCGTATCGTGTGTCCAGTGGGTTTTGCGCCGCCAACGCCGCCACTCACTACTGTAGCTTTCCATGTCATTTTTTTTATGTAGCCATCATGCTGTTCACATTCGCTTTATTTTTTTTTCACACGGTACGCACGCGTGCGAATCGACTTCCGCATCCACGTATTCAGTCACTTGGGTATGTAAGTGCAGCCCCGCCACGGTGGTCTAGTGGCTATGGTGCTCGGCTGCTGATCCGAAGGTCGCGGGATCGAATCCTGGCCGCGGCGGCTGCATTTCGATGGAGGCGAAATGTTGAGGCCCGTGTGCTATGTGATGTCAGTGCACGTTAAAGAACCCCAGGTGGTTGAAATTTCCGGAGCCCTCTACTACGGCGTCTCTCATAATCGGAACTGGTTTTGGGACGTTAAACCCCACAAAACAACAACAGGTATATAAGGGCAATGTTGAGCGCCTCTATGGAGAAACGGCCCACCTGTCACGAAGAAGCGTGGTTTTCATTGTGTGTGAATTGAGAAGCCCTGGAGTGTGTGTGCAGTCTTGTGTTTTTTTTTTTTCTTTTTTGTCGGTGACTGTGCCGTCCTTGTAGAAGAGATGTCGGACGAAACACTTGTGGAAAGTGTCTGATATCACAGTGATGGTGACGAATCTTCAGAGGAGGATTTGATATCCCATGCTTTCTGCGTTTTTGCCATAAAATAAATGTGTGCTGGGCTGCGTATATTCCTCCAGTTTCGCCTTTGCGTGTTTCTTTTTCAAGTTTTCATGCCAAAACCAGATATAACGAAAACCTCTTTATAACAAAGATTTTTGAGCATTTGACAATTTCGTTATATCCGGGTTTAACTGTATATGTACGGCACTGTTCTTTTACTATACCCAAGATTGCTCACTTGATTCTTTATATCCAGGCTTAGTACTCCTACATTACATGTCCTGTGCATGCCCTTCATTTTGTGCTAGTGCTATCTGTGTGAGGCACAAAATTCCTGCTACATGAAATCTCTTGTGGAAGTTGCCTTAATCAGTTCAATTTGAGCCAGATGTTTAGTAACAAGTCTAAAGCAGTGTTCCTTTGTTGGGTTACGTATTACAGAGAACAACAAAATATTGTGCCCTGGTGTGATTCTTTCTTTCTTATTTTGCAGGATGCCTTCCGCTAACAGGAGCATCGATACATATGACCCTAAAACAAAAATGAGACTTCTGAGTGAGTTGGGTAGTGCAGTTGATATCGATGAAGGCATACCCTTGAAGCGGTACTTCAGGTCTGGCAAGGAGATGGTGCGGATGGCTGAAGTATATCACAAGGATGGGGACCTTGAGAGAACCTATATACTTTATACCAAATATATCACGTGAGTTCTAGTTGGTTTGATGTATTAATGTCTTTTTGGCTTGCTAGACTTGGTATTTAAATGCTTTACTCACTAATGTGCGATTGCAGTACGGAGGACCTTGAGTATGTATTATTAGTACCATGTATATGATAGACAGCAAAATGAGTGCACATCTCTGTGGTTTCAACAGAATGTAAAATTTTTCTATTAGTACCCAGAGCACTACAAGGGGCCTCAAAAGAAAAATGGAAGCTTTAGGAAAGTTGTTTGCAGGGTGAGCAGTTCGTTACGTTTCAAGGGGCTTTTAAGAAGTTCATACCGTATTGCTGGTAGTGTATTGCATATGCAGCACCTCCTTTATTTACTTTAAGGCCCTTGCATTTTTCCATGTACTAAATAGGATGTGATTAAAATGTTCTGGACAAACAATCGAGGTGTGAATTATTTTGGTGGCTCTCGTTTATGCCTGCCTCCAAGTTTATTGTACTGATAGCACAAACTTTACTAGTTCCCCTTGTTACTCTAGGCTGTGGCTCTGGGCTGTGCACTGATGGTGTATTCTTGCATAAAGTGGTATTTCATTTTTCATCATGTCTGGTGTCTTGATCTCTTTGAATTTACAGTGTTTGCACCTTCTGTTGGCTTGGGTGTCTGGTTCAATATTATTATTCGCCACTTATTTATTAACAGCTTCTACTGTCAAACAGCATTCATTAAATAATGTATCAGCCATAATAATAATCATTTCTGGGGTTTTATCTGCCAAAACCATAATATGATTGAGTTACATTGTAGCGAATTGATTTTTATTTCCAGGGTTTCCTTAGAAATGTCAGAATGCAGATGTTCTTGGATTTCTACCTGGACTTGTACATGTTACTGAAAAGAAAGTAATTGATTAAAATTGCATTGCTTCACTGTAAAATATAACCAGTTATGATTACAGTTCAAAAAAGAGTAATCGTTACTCCAGAGTAACCTATTACTTTCCGAATTTCTTCACATAAAACTTTTATCACAGTGGTGCATATATCACACATCGCATGGCATAAATAGCAAGGCCACTGGTAAATTGAGTTGGAAAACTAGGGGCACCTGTAAATTTTCATCAGAAGTTGCCTTAGAGGTACGAGCTGCCATTTCAAATTTCAAACCTGAGCCTAAAATTTGGTAATAAAAATTTGAGGTGGGTATATGCAAGTAATTTTGTAATTTTATAATCAATTGCAGAAAGTGGTTATATCACAAAGATATTTACTTTTTAGATAAGTAATGGAAGCATGACAATATATTAGTAGAATATAATTAATTACAAGTAATCCATTAGTTGTAAAGAGTTCCGTGTAAGTGTTGTTCCACCTCATCAAAGTGTGGTTGTTGTGGCTGGGAATTGTACTGGCATCGTTGAGCATAGCAGCAAGGTACCTAACCTGCCAAGCTACTGCAGCAGCACCCCACACATCAACTTGTATGCTGAGAGCATGCAAGTTGAGGTGTGGGGTGCACATATACTGTGGACTCTCTGTCCTAATATGCTTGCATGCCCATTCTGTATGCTGTGATAAAATGGCATTATACAAAGTTCCTGCAATATTGAGGAAAGGTCAACTATTGAAGTTGCTATGCAACCATTCAAAGTTACGGTTGTCTGCCATCTGTCAAAGGTGCAAATGTTTTGTGCATGAAAATTACTTGTGTCTCTCGCACTCTTTTTATCTAGACTGTTTGTAGAAAAGATATATAAGCATCCTGCTATGAAGACACCCCCTGTACCTGATTGGGACCAAACAAAGAAGGTACTGGACTGTTTTTCCTTCTCACCTCCATCATCCATCTTGGTCCACACTAGCAATGGTTGCGCCTCCCATGGCAGTTGCAATGTGGGCGCTGAATTTTTTATGGCTTCTGGGATTTGATGCTCACTGGTTATTGCAGAGACTTAAATCTGCACCACCAGGTGCCGTGACTACACTGTAATTGTCAAATTACTCATGATGTCAATTAGGCTATAGCCAATAAAGCCAGTCGTGAGCATGACATTGCATGCCCAAGGCTCGGCCTATGAGCAGGGGTGGTTGAAAGCTCTTTTGGTGGAGTAATTTCAGTCTTTGGACACTACATACTTAAAACATTGTAGTTAATTATCCGTTTAAAATGACCTGCTATAGATCAGGACTTGTGATACCGGCTAAATGCGTTTGTACGATATTGTCAAACTGTTTCAGGCAGAGTGTCGGAACGGAACGGAAAACGAAAACGAAAAACGAAAAAAACGATATTTTTGACCGGAACGAAAACGTAACCGGAACATTATTTATTATTTCGTTCCGGAGCAAAAACGAAATATTTTTTATCGTTTTTCGGTTCACGGGAAGACTTTACCATCCGGAACAACCGAGGTCATGCAACGTGAGCAATGATGCATAACTCTGGGTTCAACGTCAGCACGCATCTCGGGCAGGTATTTCAAAGTCTTAAAGATGCGTTGAAATAATGCAGGAAACCAAGAAAGTGGCAACCATAGCTGTTTGCTCAAGCGGAGTTTCGCGTGCCTCTCACACAGGCCGTCGTGGAGAGGGCGTTGTCGTCGCTTATGTGTTGAAATTTTGAGACGAGCGCAAAGAGCGGCAACCGGAGCTGTACATGTTAGCGCAAGTGGCCCTTGGTGTGCCAGCCACACAAGTCAGCGTTGAGAGGGCATTTTCGGCACTCAATTTCGTTTTGTCAGGGCAGCGGTCTCGCTTATCGGCGAGTACACTTGATGACCTGCCGCTTCTGAAATCGTGTGCCCCCCTTGACGAAAATTCGGGATTCAAACTTGAGGAAAAATGAATAGCAAGTTTTTGTTGTGTCCTTGCTTCGAAACATTTTGCGACTTCCCTCATAGTCACACCGTGGCTTTGGGACGTAAAACCCTAACAATTATTATCGCATTTTTATGTATTAGTTCAGTATGTTTTGCTGTTTTTAAGAGGTACTTTTAATATTAAGTATTTTGTCCGTTCTTATTATTGAAAAAAATAACGTTATGTACCGTTACGGAACGTTTATTTTTCGTTCCGGAACGAAAACGGAACGGAACATTTTTCTGCGGAACGAAACGAAAACCGGAACGAAAAACATTTCGTTCCGACACCCTGGTTTCAGGGTCCCTTTAAGCGCATTTTGGATGGATAACCCCTTAATGTCAAAAGTAATCTCAAGCCCCTTGGGACAACATCTATTTTATGGTCATTCTGTGGCCTCACCAGCGCAAAGCCCCTTAAATTTGTATTTGTTGATATATATTTGGGCCACTTTATTGTAAAGTTAAAAAAAAAAAGCAGAGTGAAGCACTATCTAGGCCAGGGGTTCTCAAGCAACTTAGCCCAAGGAACTCTACCCAAGCTCCAAGGAGTTCTAAGGAACCCAGCTCCCTCCGCCAATGCTAGTGTCATCCGTGCCACGTTTATGTGGCGGTGAGTCTGAAGAATCGATAGTATTAAAAACAATTACTTCAGTGGAATGGACATGCACTCGATGCATGCAGCGAACATGACTTTTTCTGCACCAAGAAATCGATGTGTGGGTCTGTCACACTGGAGGCCAGCCTTAAGTTAGCTGGTCAGCTTCTAGTATGTGCTGTGAACACTTTTTTTTTACAGTCCGGCATGTAATGAAAGGCATTTAGATTGTGTACCTTTTGTTCACCATCTTAGCGAGGACGCAGAACCGAGGAAAACACATTGGTGTGTGGCGGAACCCTGAAGAGGAGCCCATGGAACCCCTGGGTTCCACGAAACTCACTTTGAGAACCCATGATTTAGGCCATTATAGTGTGGTGATACATAACATGAATAACCAACTTTTTGATGCTAAGATATTCTCTGGGAAATGGTTTCCACAACCATAGTACAGTATTTGCACTGTGTAAAGTTAACATTGCTTTCTACCAACTACTTAAAGGTAACATTGCTCTCTGCTAGTACCCGCTATGCTGGATCATGGACTCAGCTGCTGAACACAAGACTCCTGGTTCACTCCTTAGATGCAGAACCTGCATTTAAATGGGGAATGCAAGAAGTAGCCACAGGTTAAAATCTGAAGGTGTGTTAACGTCTTTGTCAAAGTTAACCCCAACTTCCCTGTTCTGCAGTGTCCATTAAAATCTCTCTATTTAAGCTACCCCAAAGTTATTTACTTGAAGCAGTAAGAAATCTGAAACTGATTCTACATAACGCACCATATTTAAAGGGACAGCAAAGAGGATCGTGAAGTTTAGCTTTGCTCTTGAAGCTTTGAAATTCAGCTCTTGAAGTTTAGCTAGTTGATGGGTTGCACTTGTCGAATGCCAAGTATGCCCATCTCGCCTATGATACGAGATTCTATGAACCAGAATGGGTGCAATAATGGAAGACTGGATGCTGCCCGTGTCTTCAAGTTTCCTCTATATTGTTGCCATAATACCGTATTTACCCGCATAATTTGTGCCCTCGCATAATTTGTGCACCCGTGATATTTAGCCAGCTTTACAAAAAAAATTGCTCGCATATTTTGCGCTCCTCGTCCCACCCGAGCCAGCTCGCCGGTGCGCGCGCACGGACAAACTTATGAACAGCCGCGCCCCTCACTGCACAGGCGAAAGCAGTCATATGCAAAAGGGGCTGTGAGTGCGATGTCCCTTTTTCCGATTCTTTTCTCCGGAAGCCCCAGGAGCCCAAAGTACGGTCGCTAGAATAAAAGCATGCGAGTGGGGGTGACGAAAATGGCTGAAGCAGAGATCAAATGAGCCCGGCCTATCTCTGTCGCTCGGTGGGCACATCATCCTGATAGGGATGCCTGCCATCGATGCAGGGAGGAAACGCCCTGCCCGTCCTTAACCAGCATGAAAAGACGCGAGGGAGGGGGGGTGTGTCGCTCGGCTGCCGAGTGATCGCATGGCTGCCGGCTCGTAAACCCTTCTACCTGCTGCGCTCTCAACGCGAAGGGACTGCGAAAAGTGTGCAGAGAGCAGCTGTATTCTCTTACACCAGCGTTTTGTAGTGTTACGTGAGATTACTGCGCTCGTTATTTACACGTTGTTTCGATGTCAATTCATGTCAATTACTGATCGGGGAGCACTTAGGAAATGGAGGAGATTCAACGAAGAATAAGGATGGGCTGGAGAACAAATAGCAGGCATTCTCAGATTGTATTAAGAACTTTACCATGGTCGCTAAAGCAGAAATTGTGTGATCATTGCATTCTGCATGTACTAACACAGTAGTAGGCCGAATATAATGTATAACAAAGAAACTTACGGAATAGTTGAAGGGCAACCCATACTGCTTTTCTGTGTCGATTGACCTCAATAAAATTGTGCATATATATGGTCACTTTCTTGCTCTGATCTGTGTAAAACTACATGACAGGAAGCTGTTTAGTCTTCTGAAAATGAGTTTAAGTGTGGGCCACCCTGTGCTTGTTATATCAAAATTGACATCGTCACCAACAAAATATTGACAGTAACCATTGAAAAAGCATCGAACATGGTCATGTGGCTACATTGCCCTTTAATTAATGTGGCCCTGCATGGCTACATCCTCGCGCACATATGCATACCTGCCAACTCTTCCGATTTGCCCAAAAGACTCGCGACTTCCGAAGAGTCCACCTGATTTACGGGCATAGCCATAAATCTCTCGATAAACAGTGCTAATGCTGCCACAAAAAGAAAATAACAAAGGACAGCCATTTTAAACATTTTTCTGGCCTTGAAAAGCCCCAGCATCTTCACTGCGAGACCGTCCTGTCTGCACACTGTTGTAAAGAGAGTCAAGATTGCTGCATTTATTGTGGCGCTTGTTATTTACAGTTTGGTGTGTCATTTTTACCATGACTAGAAAGTTCTTTATTGCGACTAGCGCATGCAAAGCTATCTTCCCTGCATAACAATTGTGGTATGCGGTGATATGTGTTTATGGGAAGGGATTGCTATAACTTCCACAGGTCATATCTTCATTTTGCCCTATATGCATATGTAATTAAATACACAGACACTTCAGTACGAACATGATCACAGACATCTAGAAAGTTTCCGAAAATGATTCAGAGCTGTGTGGGATGTTACTGTGGCTCTGATATGCAAGCAATAAAAATATGCACAAGTTTTCTTTTGTTTTTGTGTGTGTGATGACTTCCTGCCTCCAATTGTGTGTCTTTTTGTTCGTTTTTTAATCTCCCATTTTCGAGAACCCTATGTTGTGGACCCAATGGTATGATTTTTAAGGCTGTATGCTATGTAATGCACCTAGCAATAATCTTAGGCAGTGCCACAATATAATTATGCACACCTCTGTGGCCTAATTGCTGAAGTGTCCGTCTATTGTGCTGGGGTACGATGGTTTGATCCCTCCTCCACTGGGTGTGCAAGCCAAATTTTTTTCTTTAGGTGTGAGCTGTTGAGCAAGATGGCAGTAGAGTCGGGAATGTTTGGGAGGGCCTGGAACATAAACTTCACTTTAAAGCTCTAATATTGTGAAGTGCTTGCTTGGTTCTGACCAATTTACTATTACAGTGCTTTGCTGTATCTAAGATGTCTGAATTAGTTGAGATGTGTGCAAATATCAGAATTTCCTAATCGAATGTTGAATGTTCGAACACAAATGTCTCTAGTAGTAATACTTTATATAACACATAATTATGTTAAGAAAATACACTACTAAACTATCAATGCACGAAATTTATTACCACCAGGAGTATGCTTTATATACGCACCAGCTTGTCAGATGGTAAATGTATTGATGAAATACCACTGCTTAAAGCAGTGACACCAAATTCTAGAGGCTTTGCTGAAGGAACATTAGTTATTGCACCCATGGTCAGGCCACTTCAGTAGGCACTGAAGAGACCGTGCACTAGGAGGCCACTGTGAAAAGCGGGGCAGCATGCTTTGGGTTGCCTGTAAAAAGTTGACCATTCACCAGCTGTGTTGCTTTATGTGTTAGGCAGTACTGCCAGTAGCACCGCTGAGCACGTAGGTGAAGATGCTTATCATGATAGTGCATGTTAGTGTCATCAAATTTTACATACTGGTGTGTTTGTCATTCATCACCATCATGCCTCCGTGCACTGCGGACTCCTACCCATTTAGGTGTCGCCAGTCTCGGCACCTAGCATAAATGCAGAGATCAGTCATTTTTGGCTAAACGACTAGATCCCATATTTACCCATCTGAATAATTGAATCATGTGGAATGTTTGAAAATTTTGGATTCAACAATATTTGAATATTCACACATCTCTGCTTTTGTGGTGTTATAGCGGCACACTACTGGCCAGATGTTTTTTGTCGTGATACAAGTGCATCTTACAGACCAGAAACATGCCTTTTTTCATGCTCTCTTGATGTTCTTTTGCAGAAATTAAATGAAGTTTTCCCTATTGCCGAAAAATTGAAAACTGAACTCCTAGAAAAGTACACCCAAGAGTACAAAATCTTACTCAAAAACAAGGCAAGTTCTTTTTACTAAATGAACAAATGTGATCTGATGGGATTCTTCGGTTCCCTGTGTGCTGTTCTCTCTCACGACTTGCAAAAAAATATTTTCATGTTTTATTTGTTTCTATGGCACCAACAATGCTATTGCATTGCTCTTGCATGACATTTATGCTCCAACTTTGTTATGGTATAGCTCTTGTTGAAAGCCGTAGTTTGTCTGAATTAGTGTGTCATTTCATGTACACATACAGTCAAACACACTTATAACAGTATTGAAGTGGTATGAAAGTTACATTGTTATAACCAGTAATTATTACAACAGGACTCCATGAAAAAATGCTAAATGAGGGACCGCATGGCCGTTGTGTGTGTATATAGAAAGAAAGTGGGGAAGAGGAATGACTAAAAGCCCCTTCCCATGCTCCCTATGCTTCACTGCATGACAACAAGCAGAACAACCCTAAGCTGCAATGAAAGGACCCACTCTTCCCATGTCTCCCCCTGCAGCACAGCTGTTTTAATCCCAGCTCTTTACTTCAGTGGCCAGAGGAGATAGTGCTAAGGCCTTTCTGTGAAAGCTAGTTGAAACTCTTCAAGCCCAGCTTTGGGACCATTGCCCTTTGTTACTTTCTTTTCAAGGCAGGGTTCATGCTTTGGAGGGTGGCTGAATGGAAGAGGGACAGAAAGACCCTTGAGAGAAAGCTGGTTTCTGTTGTATGGCAATGGGGCAACTGTTTGTAGGGGGGACAGCAGGTGTGCAGTGGTTTTCTTTTCAAATATTTCACATTTCATTACCTCTTGGCACCAACAGAGGGCACACCTGGCAGCAAGACTTCATTGTTATAACCAGTAATCGGACATTGGGCCATTGTTCCAAGAGGGTTAGTTCATTCTAAGAAACAGGAAGTTGATGATGCAACAGCTCATCTTTATTATAAACAATGTATTGTTAAACCTTGTGTTGTTATAAATGGGTTAGACTGTAGTGTACATGGTGCTGCCACCTCTAGGCTAGAAAAACTTGGTGAATGTTGTCTACGTTTCTGTTTGTGCAATAGATGGGACAGATCTGATGAGAAAAATAATGTGCTGCCTAAAACTTTTTGGTGGGTGTGTCCTCACAAACCACTGGAGTAGCCATTCTATGGTGGCAGGTGTTTCCCAACAGCAGATTGCAAAGGGTTGAGCAACGTGTCAAAACATTAGCAACTGCACGTGTCCCTGTCATTCTTTTTTTTTTGTCTGCTTCATATAAGGACTCACATTTGTGTTCCTTTAAAGGGTGCTTGAAGCAGAATTGGCAGCATGATTGGAATTGTGGTTGTGGACTACTGAAGGGAGTAGGTGCAAGATGGAAAGGGTTGGCAAAATGTACCTTGTTTGTCTGATGCAGACATTCAGGAGTAATTGAATCTAATATCCGCTAGAGAAGCTGATGTTTTAATTTTGCTGGAGTGGGCAATTCATACTTACCTGCAACAGACCTTGAGCCCTTAACAGCAATGTTAAATGTAAAGCAGCATTCAAGATAAGCGTGTCAGCACAAGAAGCACTTGACGACTCATTCTTTTCAGCATCCCACTCATGTTCCTTTATTACACTAGACACCTCATAATTCAAATTTTTGGTAAACTCGAACCAATTTCAAGATTTTTCAAAATTTTCTTTGGCCTACTATGGTTTTTAATGTATTTACAAGCTGCTCAAATGAAACTGCGCCACTCACTTATTCCTGTTGATTCGTACTTTTTGCTTATCCTTACCAGAAATATTGGCCGCTTTGTTTCCTTCTAGCTGAACAATCGTGCTCATATGTTATTAGCAGCCAGAAATAAAGGCAGTTGGCTATGAGCACTTATCAAAGCAATCAAAAACACTAGCAAAAAAAAAAGAAACAAACAAACAAAAGAAATAATAATGCCGAGGTGGCAACAATGCATGTGATAACTGGCAGTCTCAGCTTTTCCTGGTATGTTGTACCGAGTCATACTTCTGTTTGCATCTGATAATCCAGACAAAATTCTCAGATCCACTCAAGTTTGTATTTGTGAAGGGAGGCTGTACCATTGCACTGAATTTGTTGCTGTGCTACTTTTGCATTCATTGAGAGCATCAGTGTAGAGGTATATTTTTTAGGAGTTGCATGTAATGAATTCATGTGCATAAGGGAAGTAACTCATCATGTGTTCTCTCATTTTACAGGAAAGGCAAGAAGCCGAAGAAGCACTTCAGGAAGAGCGTAGAAAGAAAGAGCAGTTAGAGCGGCTGATGTATGAGCAGCAGAAGCAGTTTGCACTTCAGCAGCGACAGCAGCAGGCAAAAATGGCCCAGCCTGAGAGGCCAGAGACTCCAACACCTCCTGCTGGTGGTATCTCTCCTTCTGATGTTTACCCACAGCTCCTTGGGCTGGAGAACGGTGTCCCCAGCACGCCTCGGGCAAGGACTCCACCCTTCCCAATTCTGAGTGACATTGAAGTACCAGACATTCCTCCTAGGACTTCGAAGCCCTCTGCTCCTCCTTTGGCACCTGTGGAGTGAGTGAATATTTACCCATGTGCTCCACCTCATTAATTGGGTGCATGGTGCTAATGAGAATGGAGTGTTGGGCTTCTATCACCACAGTACCATAGTGTTAAAAAATAGACTGAAAGGAGGAAGATGCTCAGGTGTCTGTCTATTATGATGCATGGTGTACCTGCTGTTATTAGAGTTCACTAATCACTGCTACTCTAAATGAGTTGTGCCTACTTAAGCAGGGCACACAAAAAGAACCTGTTCATACCTCTTAAATATAGTATGAATTTCCAATGCATGGTAAATATGACAAAAAGCTGACCATCCTCCATATTTTTGTGCGGTGCCAAAAGGCAAAAGTATAAAGGTAGAAACATTTTCTCCTGTTTAATGCCTTACATACAGCTGCGTGTCTTGGTACATGACTGTTTTTAGAGAACAGGACTGTGCTAAATATTCTAAGTGGTACCATGTTGCATTCTTGTAGCCCAGAATATTCACACAGTTAAACCTGCTTATAACGAACCTCCATATAGCGAATTCCTGGATATAACGAAGTTTTTCTATTCCCTGCCGTTACTCCATAGAAGCACATGTATTTGAGACCTCTATGTAACGAAGTGCCATCTGGAGACCCCCTTGAAATAACGAATTTTCTCTGCCGACAACATAGATTCTGCCCCAAATTTTGTAACTCTTGCGCGAGCAACAACCGGAAGCACCTTCTCCGCCACGACTGAATGCCAACCGGCGGCGTCGCACTCGAAGGCACGGCGACTGCGAGGCGAGAGCGAGCGGATGCAAGGCAGGCCTGCATCCCTCAACCCAGCGATCTTGCCGCCGGGTTGAGGGATGCAGGCCTGGCTGTTGAGGGATGCAGCGATCTTGCCGCCAGGATGCGTGTTAAGTTCTACAGGAGGGAAAACGGGGGGGGGGGGGGGGTCAGAAAAAGCCGCATTATAGCGGGTCCTTCAGTATATGCGGTTACGTTACAAGTGGTCTCAGCTGTAAATGTTTTCTCACCCAAAATAAGTGTTTTGGGTGAGCTCTGCAGTCTGTTACCTTTTTGCTTACTTAAGTGTTTCTTTTTCGAATTTTTGTACCGAAACTGCATATAACAAAATCCTCTTTATAACGAAGTTTACCAGGAATTTGTCAATTTCCTTATATCCAGGTTTAACTGTAGCATTTTTCCCTTTCTGGAATGCCACAGTGCATTAGCAGTGCCTTCCAGAGCACACCCACCTCCCAGCCCTTGTTTTCAAGGGCTGGGCCAAGGGTTAGGTGACAGTGCTCAGTGCCAGTAACATGTTTACTCTAACCCATATCACAATAGAAATCATTGCATTATGTTAATTATATATTTGATGCACTGTACAGCTGCTGATCTTTTAGGCCTTTATCTGTACAGCCTGTATTGCATCTTTTCACGTGTGGTAAAATCAATCCATAGCCTTTAAAACTTATTGTGCCTCATAAGCATATTGTAGCTTCAGTATTTCAAACCTGAAAATATTTCTTCTTTAGAGAAAAAATGTAAATGTGCCATGTATTTATGTTTATGTGCATGTTAGAGAATCACATGTGGTAAAAATCAATCCATAGCCTTTAAAACTTATTGTGCCTCATAAGCATATTGTAGCTTCAGTATTTCAAACCTAAAAATATTTCTTCTTTAGTCCTGCTTAGTTAAAGGGACACTAAAGGCAAATAACTTTTTTGTTAGAATGATCGACGAATGCTTAAGAGTGTCCAAAACATTATTATCTGCATCACCGCTTTGTTCACCGAGAGAAACTTTGGTAAGCGTATCACAAAGCTTGCGCCGCCAGCAGGATATTTTGCTAACTTGGTGTGGTGACGTAGTCGTGTCTCAGGCGGTCAGTGGGACAGCGATATGCTGCGGCCGGCTGTGATGTTATAGTAAGAGGTTTTTCCGCAGCTACTGATAGTGGCATCGCGACAGTAACTGAACCCTCCTTCTCTGCAGCTTGCTCCTGCCTTTCACGCAGCGGGCTGGACTGCTTTGCTTCTGAACAGAGAAAACGGTGAATCTACGTCAATAGGACTGGTTAGACAGGTGGTTTGAATAGTTCTAATGTCATGCTGACCACTTAAATGCTATTTATATTCAAACTAATCATTTTCTTGCTATCACAAGATAAGCACTGCGGCATTTCTTGAATGGTATTTCAACAGTGCTTGTTGACTTAAAAATATTTGTTTGCCTTTAGTGTCCCTTTAATAATGCTCAACAGTGCATTCTGGCAACTCCCTGCTGCCTTTCTGAACGTTTCAAACACGTGAAGTTTTTCCTCTTGGTACTTTGACTACTGCACTGAGGCATGGAACAGTTTAATGAAGTTACATGCTGTCAGAATGACCAGTGAAAAAAAAAAAAAGAGAGAGAGAAATGTTGCAGATAATCTCAAAGGTTTTGCATAGTGCAGTGATGTTGTTTGTTGTGTCAAATATCTTCTGGTTGTCTTAATGAAACGTGTTACTACAGTAGAACCTCGTTATAACGAACCAGGATATAACAAAAAATCGCAATTCCCCTTAAAATTCCTATAGATGAAATTGATATTGGTTATAACAGACTAATGGTTATAACAAAGTAATTACCGCTCCCTTTTCAACTTTGTTATAACGAGGTTTTACTGTAGTACCCTGAATTACAGCTGTATATGTACAGCATGTGCCGTGTGCTTTGCAGCTTGTATTACCTTCTACTGTAGTTTAGCACCACACCTCACACCGTGCTACACCATAGCACTTATTTGAATTAATGTGAACTTTTTTAAGTCATCGGGTCGCGTCGGCAAAAGCAGTCAGGATGATTACGATACACGAGTGTCCAACACATTGTCTGCACTCATGCCTTTAGTGAAATTGTTATGAAATTCTAGGTATCTTTATCAATGCTGTGTCATATTAACGAGGGAGATATTTTTGATGCCACCACGCATGGGAGTTTAAATGGAGTTACCCGTTCTTTTTCTTGATCAGTGCTTTCATATTTGAAGCTGTTTGAATTAGGTCTGTCATTTGAGAACCTGATGACTGACTACATTGGCATTTTTCAGTAAACTACCTGGTTAGTATAATGTTTATTATAATATCTTTTGTTGTCTTTGTTGGCAAGCACTACAGTGGTTATTGCATTGCATGCTGTTCCAGGTAGATCAGCAAAAATGAAGTATTTTAACAGAGCATTATTGTCTTCACATTACCATTACTGGATGCCATCTTGGCAAGTGTGTGGAGTTTACTGGTTACAGTATAAGTTTACCGTTGCGTATCCACGTGTTCTGTGATTACACAACATCGCAGCTCCCAGGCTGCCTACTTTGGTCCTAATTTACCCATGATACATTCTGTTTGCTGCAACAGCAAGAAATACATGTAGATTGAGCCATTGCTTCATTTCATATCTGATTGAGGGCATACCAAAAGCACTGTATTGGGATTGGTTGTGCGTTATATTCTTCCAGGCCTAGCAGGACTCCTTATTTGAGGGTGTAAGTGCATTGGTTTCAGACAGATGGCGCCACTGTGGGATGCAGTGGCAGTGCAATAATGCTTCCTTCATTCTGAAATTTATTCAAAACTTACTGCTGAAAGAGGGTTCTCAAGGCAAACAATCAGGCTGAACTGCATGACCAAAGGATGTCTTCCTCTCTGTGGAAAAAAAGATCTCAAAGGCAATTCTTTTGCTGGCTGCACTTGCAAAGTGTGATTGCAGGAGCTGGGTTATGTTGTGATTTTGGGGGCTCTTTGTCTTAAACTTAGCCTTGTCAGAACAAACAACTTGTCTCTGTCATAACAACAACATAGTACTTGCACCTGAACATGAGATGAGGCTAAGTGGTGGCTACTTTTACCATTTTTTTCTTTCTGCCTCAATGGAGAGAAAGTGTGCTGAATGAATTAGGATCAAGGCGCCCAACCTGGGTGCCGCAATGTTATGCTATCACCATGTACGGTGGGAACTTCATGGTAAGCTTTTACTTGTTGCTGGCAAACTGCACTACTAGTGTCATGGCAGCCAGTATAGATAATGGTAAGGTGGTAACTCTGCTGAAATGCTCCAAATGTAATGAGAGTATAGCCGCAAGTTTGTTTTCTTGTCCTTTCATCTAGTGTGGTAAGGAGGGCAATTCCAGCTGTGGATCGGAGCACAAAACCTTTGCCATTGCTCAGCACAGAGCCCTACTATCCTAGTGCCCAGGGACTACGAACTGTTGTTGTGCCAGGAGGCCTTTTCTCCAAGTTTCTTCACCTTGCTCGACAAAACACTGAGAAGAACATTGAGACGTGTGCTATCATGGCAGGAAAATTTGTAAGTACTGTTCCGAATACTTATTAGCAACTAAGCAAGATTCAGTAATTAAAGCATGACTGAAAAGATATGTGTTTAACATTTAATCAAAAATTTGAACATAATTTCACTAACATGATGGGAATGCATGTTTTAAGTTGACACAGGAAGTCTTGTAGTATCTCCTCTGCTGTGAAACTGGCGTAATGTTAAAGCTCCTATACTGCCCCTCCCCCCCCTCCTTTTCCCTTCTTCCTTTACTAGCTAGCATTGTGTGGGATCACTGCAACAGCCACTGCATTTTCCTATTCACGTTGTGAGAAAGAAAAAAAAAGCATTTCCATTCTCTCACTACATATATACGCAGAATGATTGTGTTTTATGGCCCATATTGAGCAGCACAACCTTTGGCACTGTTACTTGACAGAATCTTAAGAGAGCTGCGAAGTTAGCTTCGTCTGCATCCTTCGTCATTGAATAAGCGATCTGCTGTCAGTGCTGTGCATTCATGGGCCGGCGTTTCTCCCTTTTTGGCAACAAAGTCAGTGGAGCTGGAAGGATTGCAACATGGGCAAGGCTGCCACAGTGTCAGCTGGGCTGTTGATGGCAACGCGTTTTGGTGATTTTGCACAAATGAATTGCACCCATAGCCCGAGTCCTTCTGATCATTAGCATAACAATATCAGCACTCCACGTTAAGCGTGTAGTTTACTGCAACGTTCTAAATGCACACATCGTGAGAGATCGATGTGGCTCGACCCAAAACGTTTTCAACCGCCCCTGTCCATGGGACATGCGATGGGTGCCACAATGCACAAGCCACGGGACGTCACGAGCATCGAAGGGCCAGCCAACGGTATCGCTGCAGCATCTGGCGGCGTACACACAAGTCGTCGGTGCGCTATTACAGAGGCTGGCACTGCTGAGGCCGGCGGCCTCAGTAGAGATATCGCGGCGCTGTGTCGCTACATAGGGCTTGGCACAGCGGCTGACGTGGGAGGCGCAGTCGTCGCTAGCATGCACTCCGCAGCTGATCGTGTTGAGGAGGAGCAGCAGTGGTAAGGAGGAAAGCGACAGAAATAAGCCCATAGCTGCCTTAGCGCAAGGTGCTTCGCTTTATTCATGGTGTGAATGATTTCACAATTGTGCTGCCTAATCAGTGACACAATGTCAAAGAAACGTTTCAGGAGCCCTTTAAGGCTTGCTAAGGCAACAGCTGTTTCTGTTATAGTTTGACTGCATTTTGGGCAAGCTTTCTTATGCCATTGTTTTTGACAAAACGACTATGGTTTTTTTTTTTTCCTTGGCTGACCTGTCCGGGTACCCTTATCACAATGGAGGTAAACTTGAAGTAGTTTCACTGCAGGCTCTGTCTGCAGCAACATGCTGCTGTCGAAAAAATAGCTTTGAAGAAACCAGCAGCACGGATGAAGAGCAAATAATGGACATGGGAAGGACCACTGAAGCTGGGCAGTTGCTCTATGAAGGAGCCTTTATTTAAATCCCCACAATGTCTTGTCACAGCATCACTTTATTATTCTGAACACACCTGACAACATTGAGAAACGAAGAGGAAGGGGTACCATCCCCACAGGCTGTGTGTTCATGCCCTGTATCATTGACAAGACCTGTCTGCTAGCCTTTTATTAGGCAGAGCACGAGGATGTGCAATGATTTCCTCGGTGTTTGGCTGTTCATTTCTGAGGCTCTCTTTTACTTGGGCAATAGTGTAGCAAGTATACCATTTCTGATGCTAGGCCAGGCCACACTTCACCACGTGTCTGTTAAAGTTGAAAGGATTGGCCTTTCGGTCTGAAATCTGGCCCTTCCTTTTTGATGCCGTAGTTGCAACTGTTCCATACAAGGGAATGCTGGAGAAATAGTTTTTTTTTTTTTTTTTCACATGTTCGAGGATATGCATGTGCAAAAGGAACCAAGTATTATTCTGAGGTGGTAGAGTTTTTTTAGGAAAGAGAACTATGCACATCTCATATTCTATTTCATGAGCTACATGGTTCATTTGGCATGAACTTAGTTCATTGTGCAAAAATAATACTCGATGTTTGTTTTTCGTCCACATTAATTCCTTTCATAATCTCATAATTACTACAGTACAGCTAAAAACTATATTTAATTTTCTGCTATACCTTCACAGGCCTCATTGTCTAAGGGATTCATGAGGTCATGTCTAGCAAAGAAACGAGCCCTTGATCTATTCCCCTTTCATTATTTCCTAGTGCAGGTCTTCTTCTGGCAGACCTGGACTCACTGTTTTTAGGTAGCATGAGAGGGTTTATTGGTCAGCAGCCAGCTTGTATTAAGATCACGTACTATGCTGATGCCTTCTGACAAGAAGTGTTCCGCACATGCCACCATGCTACAAGTGGCGCTGACTAGCACTTTCTGGATTAAATGTACAGAAACACCATATGAAGTAAATGGGGGAATGACCACCACCGTAGCTTAGTTGGTAGAGTATCGGACGTGTTGCCCAAAGGTCATAGGTTCGGTTCCTACTGATGGCAGGTGCGTTTTGTTTCTTCATTCACTTAATTCCTTCCCATTTATGCCATAGTTGCTACAACAAAAACTACATTTTGTAAGGCGGTTTATTGCCTGAAGCAGCAAAGTGACAGTCTCAGGCGAGCGTCTGACACCGAGAGCGCGAGCGCCTCTTCAGTCGGTGAGACGGTGATGGTAGTGCGTCCATAAGGCGTGCCACTCTTCTTCACTACAACTGTCCCCTGGAGAAGAAGGAGCCATCTTGGCAACTCAAGGTGTGGTTAGGATGAGAGGGTCGTAATAAATAAGGTTTCAGCCTCTGGATGTGCACTGTCTCCCGTCCAAGGTGCCTTAAGTCAATAGACGGTGTAACAGGCTCGACAACGTAGTTGACAGGCATAGTCTATTGAACAACGCGGTAAGCTCCATGATATTTGGTGAGGAGGGGTGCTTGAAGGTATCCACAACCAAACTAATGAGTCCGGCTGGTAGGTGCAAGGAGTACGGTCATCATCGCGACGGAATTTTTGGAAGCTTTGGTCTTCTGCCGGGAACAAACGGGCGGCTGACGGCACTCCTCGGCGTACTTGGAGGCTTCAGACGGAGGCATGCCCTCTGATGGGTCAAGCCGGTAGGGGAGAATGGTATCAAGCGTGCAAGTATGTTCATGGCCGTACACTATGAAAAATGGTGAGAATCCCGTTGTGGCTTGTGAGGTGGTATTATAAGCGTATGTTACATACGACAAAAAGAGGTCCCAGTTGGTGTGGTCCAATGCAACGTACATGGATAGCATGTCGCCCAATGTGCGATTGAACCGTTCAGTTACGCTGTTTGTCTGCGGATGATAAGCTGTAGTGGTATGATGGACGGTACGGCAAGCTATCAGAAGAGCGTTGAGAACTTCTGAAAGAAATGTGCACCCTCTGTCACTCGGAAGTACCTGTGGTGCGCCATGACGAAGGATGAAGTTATTGAGAAGAAAGGATGCAACGTCGCGGGCTGTTGCTGTTTTCAGTGCTGCCGTTTCTGTATAGCACGTCAGGTGGTCGGCAGTGACGATAATCCAGCGATTGCCAGCTGGTGTGTAGGGAAGAGGACCGTAGAGATCTATGCCGACGTGGGTCGAATGGTCAAGACGGACAAGGAAGTGGCTGCAATAGACCAGGAGGAGGAGGAGCAGGAAGCTTGCGGCTGTTGGCATGCTGTACACAAGCGAATGTACTTTCCCACAAAATTATACATGCTGCGCCAATAAAAGCGCTTGCAGAACCTGGTGTAAGTTTTGAAGAGGCCAGCATGGGCACATTGCGGGTCGGAATGGAGAGTAGAGCAGAGCTGTGTGCTCAGTTGGTGGGGGACGACTAACAACCATTTGCGGCCGTTGGAATCGTGATTGCGATGGTAGAGAACTCCATCCCACAACTCAAAGTAAGAAGCTTGGCGGTGGACAGTGTGTGAAGGGCTAGTTGTTGAAGTGCCAGAAAGGTAATCCATAAGTGCCTCAATCCACGGATCTTGGCGTTGCCCCGAGCCATATCGACGACCACTTGCGACGAAAATGCCGCCACCGCCGACTTGATGACAGAAATGCAAGCCGTGTCGCGTGGTGTCGGCGACCGGGAGAGGGCATCCGCGTCGTGTTTATTGCCAGACCGGTAAATGACGCGCATGTCAAAGTCCTGTAACCGAAGAGCCCATCGTGCAAGGCGGCCAGACGGATCTTTTAAAGTCGATAACCAACAGAGTGTGGTGATCTGTAACGACATCGAAGGGGCGACCGTACAGGTAGGGTCTGAATTTCACAAGGGCCCAGATGATGGCCAAGCACTCCTTTTCAGTGACGGTAGTGGTTAGCTTCCGCTTTCGTTAGCGTTCGACTTGCATAAGCGGCGACATATTCGTCATGCCCACTTTTTCGCTGGGCCAGCACTGCACCAAGACCTATGCCACTGGCGTCAGGTGTGTATTTTCGTGGGGGGCCGATGGGTCGTAATGGCGCAGTACGGGAGGCGAAGTGAGCAAACGACACACTTTTGTAAAGGTTTCGTCACAAGCAGAGGACCAAGTAGAAAGGTGTGCATTGCCGCGGAGTAGCCGAGTCAAGGGAGCAATGATGGTTGCGAAATTCCGGATGAAACGACGAAAGTAAGAACAAAGCCCAATAAAGCTTCAGAGTTATTTCAGGGACGTGGGTTTTGGGAACTCGGTGACGGCGCAAAGTTTCGAAGCGTCTGGTATAATGCCATCTTTTGATACCACGTGTCTGAGAATTATGAGCTGCAAGCCTGTGTCAGTGATGCGCTGTAGGACTGTTCGAGACGGCACAGATGAGTTGGATAATCTGGAGCAAATACGACGACGTCATCGAGGTAACATAAGCATGTCTTCCATTTTAGCCCACGAAGGAGATTGTTCATCATTCGTTCGAAAGTAGCAGGGGCATTGCAAAGCCCAAATGGCATAACATTAAATTCATATAGGCTGTCTGGCGTGATGAAAGCTGTCTTCAAGTGATCGGCTGGCGCCATAGGTACTTGGCAGTAGCCTGAGCGCAAATCGAGGCAAGGAAAAATACTCAGTGCCTTGCAGACAATCGAGAGCACCTATCGATACGTGGTAAGGGTAGATGTCTTTACGAGTTATCTTATTAAGACGTCGATAGTCGACGCAAAATTGGATGGAGCAGTCTTTTTTTCTTTACTAGGACTACAGGTGACGCCCAGGGACTATTGGAAAGTTGTACCACGCTACGCTGAAGCATTTCGCTAACTTGGTTTTCAGTAACACTGCGCTCCGCAGGGGACACATTATAGGGCCTCTGGCGCAATGGCGCGTGGGCGCCGGTGTCGATGTCGTGATGCACAGTTGTTGTGCGACGTAGTGGCTTCTGTTGACAGTTGAACGTGGGCAGGTATTTTTGTGGCAGGTTGAGGAGCTCTGAGCATTGAGTAGGACTCAGGAGGGCATCTAGTGATTGATCAAAGACGTCTGGTTGAGGCTGGGAGCGAAATGAGCTGTAAGCCAAGGTATTCACATTTGTACAGTGCTGTCGAATGGTGCGTTGAAGATAATCACAGATTCTGCACACAGGAGACATCCAAGGTACTCGCCGCAACGTAACGTAAGTGGCACGGCCTCAGCGTTGGAGACAAGGAGTTGAGTGCAGCCACCACTGACAGGACAGCGAAAGGAAGCGAACATCGTCTGTGAACAAAAATGGGCGATGGTACAAAGAGGGCAGTAGTAAGAGGGCAGTAGAGGGCGCAATTAGTGCAAGCTGTCGCAATCACTGAAGAGTGCGGCGGAATCGTGGTATCCTAGGTCATGACTACTTTGTCATCGAGATCGTCGAGTGCATATCGGAAAGCGGACAAAATTCAACTTAGGCGCGAGAACAGTCAATGACGGCCTGATGATTGGAAAGGAAGTCCTACCCCAAAATGATGTCGTATGAGCAAGATGAGGGGATGACAAACTCTACTGCGTACGGATATCCTTGAATTATGATGTGGGCAGTACATGCTGCAACAGGGGTAATGCACTGCGAACTTGCTGTCAGTAGTGACAATGCAGACAAGGCGTCGTTACTTTTCGAACACTGCGGCAAAGACATTCTGCAATCACTGAAACAGCGGTGCCCATGTCAACTAATGAAAGTGCAGCGACTCCTTCCACAAATACATTATGTTCGTTGGGGATGATGAGCAAGGCCTTATGTTGTTCGGCTGAAACGCAGTTCTTGCCTCTTGAACTGTGGTTGTTAGTTTTCCTGCTCCGCAGAGGCAGGACGACGACGCATGGGGGACAGCGAACGACGTCGTGGAGATGGTGAGCGACGATCACGGGCAGTAGGAGTGACGTTGTATGTAGGCGGCAAACGCGAGTTATTCGGCAGCGAGAAGGGCGAAGATGGAGCACAGTCGGGCCGGACACGTTGGTGATTACCTTGACGTCCTAAGCAACGGTGTCAAAGCCGCGCCACATGAACAGGGATACCACAGAAGTAGCAGACTGGGCGATTGTCGGGTGTACGCCAGGATCCCGTGTTAGGTACTGGTGTGGCGGCGTACACAGGATGTACTGGATGTGACAGGTACAACAAACGGCGAAGCTGACAAAGTCTGTTGAGGTGGCCGTGTGGCAACCTCGGCGTAGCTCAGCGGCGCCAGCATTGGAGGCGCTGCACAAGGCGACTGGATTACTTCCAATACTTATTGTTGAAGCACGTGGCGGAAACTAGGAGTCAACGATGGTGTGGGCCCTGGGACGGCATTCAGCAGAGATAGCTGCTGCGCGACTTCAGTGCGTATGAAATATTTGATTTCGCTGAGAAGACATTCGTTGCTAGTTGCAGCTGCTAAACTTGAGACAGGTGCCTCATGCGTGGAAGGATGTCGAGTAAGGAGACGTTGCCTCTTGAGTTCGTCATAGCTCTGGCAAAGCTCAGCGACTTCGATGACTGTCTGTGGGCTTTTAGAGAGTAGCATTTGAAATTCGTCATTTTCAGTGACCTTCATGATGTGACAATCTTGTCAGACTGTGTCATGAATGGATCAACGCGCTTGCAAAGGTCCACGATGTCAAATGAGTTCTGCGGAAACCCGCAAGGTGGAGTAACGTTTATGAAAGGGAAAATTAGCATCTACCCGTTTTGTAGCACAAGGCTACAAGGAAATCCATACGGATTTCTCATAAATGAACGCTTCCTAGTTGCCGAAAAATTCGTCCCGGTCCGAGTTTTGAACCCGGGACCAACGCCTATCCAGGGCGCTCGCTCTGCCAACCGAGCTAACCAGAAGGCTAGCGATTGACAGCGCGAGGGCGAGCTTTCTCATGGTTGCTGCGAACGGCTGCGCAAGCGCTCTTCGGCCTGGAGCTTCCGCACCACGGGGCGACCAAAGAGTTGCATAATGTGCACCTTGAAATCTGACCATTTGCGAAGCTCAGATTCGTGATTGTTATATCACACGCTAGCGACATCCGTGAGGTAGAGGTTCACGTAGCTGAGCTTCTGAGGATCGTGCCATTTATTGTGCGCACTCACCCGCTTGTACAATGACAGCCAATCTTCGACGTCATATTCGTCGGAGCCACTGAAGGTGGGAGGATCTCGCTGACGCATGGAGCCAGGGCAAATCAATGTTGGCGATGCCAGGGGTGGTGTATGGCTGGCAGCCTCCGAGTACGTAGTTCCAGGTTTGGGGGAAGACCCAGCACAAGCTCCACCAAATATGTAAGGCGGTTTATTGCCGAAGCAGCAAAGCGACAGTCTCAGGCGAGCGTCCGACACCGAGAGCGCGAGTCCTCTTCGTCGGTGAGACGGTGATGATAGTGCGTCCATATGGCGCACCACTCTTCTTCGCTACAATTTAATTTTTCTTTGGCCTCTGTGTCTACGGGAGTATTGAAGCTGTGTCTAACAAAGAAACGGGCGCTTGAACCATTTCCCTTTGTTCCTTCATAACTGGGCCACTTTACGCTTGTAACAGAATGATTTCACATTTCATCAGCTGTGTCTGTTTGCTAAAACGTGTGGGTGTTGAGTGATTGAACGTAAATATTTGCTGAACGACCTTGACATCAATAATTTTACTGTATATATTTCGTAAAGTGTTTAATTTGTATCAACAATCTTGCATTCATATTGGAGTACAGTAAAGCCTCAATAATTTGAAATCAGCGACTTCAAAGCTCTGTGTAATTGGAGAATCTCTGCAGTCCCATATTTTGTGGAGTAGATTTGACTTGAAAACTTGCATGTAGCCGCCTCCACCAGCCCACCTAATTAGAAGATTTCAGGTGGTGCATGGCAATTCTTGATCCGAATTTTGCCACAAACCCAGGTAAATGATGGCAATTTAGAGCCAAAAGGCAATGCCAAGTGCCAATGTTGATGATTGATAGGTGAAGCACCCGACCTTGTTGCTGTCAGAAAATACGAAGTATGGTACACGGTACACCTTTCAGACAGGTAGCTCAAATGTGCACTTGAGAAAGATAAAACATGCTACACGGCAACATGGCGATCATATGCAAGCAGCATGTCACACTCTCCTTGCAGTGTCAGTGCATCATGATGCAATCATTTGTTCGCCCACATATGGAAAATAAAAGACGGTCTGACAGTATAGTAGAATCTCGATGATACGAATTCGTAGGGAGCACGTAAAATATTCGTATCATCTCGAATTCGTATGAGCCAAACCAAGTTGAAGCTGATCATGAAGATGAACAAGAACTTTACTGAGGTCAACTACTTCTTGCTGAAACGGTCCATGATGTTCTTTTGAACTTTTTTAACTTTGCTGTCCCTCAAGAAAGCCGCCTGAAAGGAGTAAAACTGTGCTGCGGTTCCTTCACTCACACTGTCGGCGCTTCCAGTGCGACGTAGGACATCAAGGTTTTCCGACATTGATGGTAGACCACACTCACCGGCATCTTCACAATCACTGTCAGACTCAGTATCCTTTGCCTCGTCGACCATTTGTTCAACAGATCGCAGTCCACAGGCCGCGACGTTGTCGTCCGCGGTGACGAAGTCTCGCGCCAAAGCTTGAGTTTCAAGGTTCTCCCAATCCTCGATGTGCAAATCGGCGTCAGGCTCTTGGTTTTCTTCCGTCGGAGCCGCATCCCATTCCAGCAAAAATCCGCTCTTGCGAAAACAGTTTCGCGATCATGTCCTGGGTCACATTATCCCAGGACAAGGCCAAGAAATGAAATGCGTCAAGTGGGCTAATCCACCAAGTTTTCATCCTTGCACTCAATTTTCATCAGGAGCCTCCGCACAAGCAATCCCTTGACGCGGTGCTTCACATTTCGGATTATTCCCGTATACAGCGGCTGTAGACGGCTCGTAGTGTTTGTGGGCAGGAACCTTATGCTGAAGTTGCTGAAGTTGCAGTCTTTGGGATGGGCTGAACTCTGGTCAACGAAAAGCAGAATTTCTCTGTTGTTTGCTGCCATTTTCTTGGTGCAAAGTCATAAGGAATTCGCGGAAAAAA
This sequence comes from Hyalomma asiaticum, assembly GCA_013339685.2. Lineage (NCBI taxonomy): Eukaryota > Metazoa > Arthropoda > Arachnida > Ixodida > Ixodidae > Hyalomma > Hyalomma asiaticum. Next base: position 140,199,882 of record CM023481.1, on the reverse strand, counting down.
TCTGCAGTCATCCATGCTTTTTTATTTCCCTTGTACAAGGCAAACGTCCTGCTGATCAGAAGCACCTTGGTTGTTTTGATTTGCCTATGACGGTAAGCTGAATTTTTTCAGAGCCGTCGGCATTTGTGCAAAATAGCACGGTGAGATGTTCCTTACTTTTCTGGCCACCTTGGCAAGCCTCACCTTTCACACACAAGCTTCTCTCCGGCTGCAGGTTGAAAAAGAGTCGCCTCGTCGTGCAGTGCTGTAGACCGAAATCGGCGCCGGCAGCGTGTTCAGCCAGTCACTGACCTGAGACTCGTCTACTTTCTTTGCTTCACCACTGACAACTTTGTAAACTAGTCCGTGCCTCTCTTTAAAACAGTGCACCAATCCACCAGAAGCTTGGAAATTGTCGATACCAAGGGAAAGCGCAATGTTGTCCACCTTTTCGTGTAGCACCTTGCCGTCCACGTTGACGCCAGCTGCTGTCATCTCGCGAAACCATGTCAGCAGGACCTCTTCCAGCTTCACGTGTGTAGCCATCTTTGCTTGCTTGACATTAGCGCCGCATTGCTGGGCATTCCTCAAGACGATGCTTGCTGCCCAAAAATGGTGCAGAGTGTCGACGGCGCTATGCCAAACTCTTTCGCCAAGGCAGTGCGTTTTTTCTTGGGGTTTTCGTTGACCTTCCTCAGAATTTCAATTTTCTCCTTAAAAAAGAAAGGGCCTTCCGCTTCTGAGAAATGTCAACGAGTGCTTCGGTCTTCCAGTACGTGCAGCAACTCAAAAACGTTACGCACACGGCAGTTGCAGCAGCAAAACGTGCGTCTTTATGCGCACCCGCACAAGAGAGCACCAGCCTGCACTGCCCGCACGATGTGAAAATGCATGGCGCATGCGACGTAGCCAATGTAGCAGTTAAAAAAAAAAAGAAAAACTGCAATACGCCAATGAGCTACCAGGAAAGGGCTGACGTACCAAACTTGTCAGGCACGTGACCCGGCGTGGAAACAAGAAATATTGAATCGGAGGCCCCGCATTCCTTGTCGCCACTCTCCTCCTCGCACGCTCGTTTCCTGAGCCAGCGTGCCAGAGAGGTTTTCTCTTTCTCGTCGGCGGGGTGCAGCGTGGCTCTGGACGGGTTTGCTGCTCACAGGGAGGAGAGATTTTGCCGCTTCTTTGCACTGCTGGGGCAAAGAGGTGAAGGCAAGCGGGGTGTAAAAATCTACCGGCAGCTGTGGTGGCCACTCTCCCACTTTGAGTCAGCCGCTCGCGTGAAGCGGTCATTTCGCGCGTTCGTATCATCCACAATGGCTGGGGAAACTGTTAATATAAGACCGAATGACGGCACATTTTATACAACGTAGTCCATCCAAAACCACATTAAAATTCGTATCATCACGAAATTTGCATCAACCGTAATCGTATCATCGAGATTCTACTGTATTTGTAATCTATATGGACCTCCAAATGGCTGTTGTATGAGCAGCTTGTTCACTGATGTTGCTGGCAGAGTTGTTTACCCACTACACTGGCTTCGAAAAATTGGGAAAACTCCAAGGGTTGTGTTTTCCAGCATGCATACATGATGAATTCCATCAGTCCGGCCTTAGTATCTTTCTCTTTTTCCCAGAAAGTATGGGCGAATTGTGTTGTGAAGTACTGATGCTGTCTACGGCTGCATGTGACTGCCGCTGTGCATTGAAGCATGTCTTCTCTGCAGGTGTGCATTTCAGCTGTCTGCAAGGCATACCATAGGTCATACTTTTGTTATATTATAATTTATAATACTTCTTTTTCCCTTTGACAGCAATGTAGCTCGGGTACTTCATTTGTCAAGCATCCGCATTGCTATGTGGCATTGATTTGTGATTCCGAAGTGCTGTTGTTTTGCTTGGTTTGCAGTGAAATCTGGATTGGGAATTGCTGGAGAACATGACCCTTAAAACCATAAACTACCGGGCATGGGGAACTGGCATCTCTGATTACTTTCACTATTCCAGAGTTGCCTGGAACTCATTTTTTCCTATGTAAATGTCAGTTCGAAAACCTGCATAGTTTGAAGATTTTTTATGGTCCCAGTGGCTTCTACTTGAGGTTTTATTGCACTTTTGCTTGGGCAAGTAGAACTGAGCCCTATTGGGCTTTGATCAGTTATGTAACTGGAAGTGATGTGCTACCTTGTGTATTGCAGGCACGGAATCAGCTGAGCATCAGCCACCTTTTGGTACCAAAGCAGTCTGGAACTGCAGATTCCTGCTTCACAGAAAGTGAGGAGGAAATGCTTGCATACCAGGACGAGCTGGGCCTTGACACAATCGGATGGGTGCATGTACGTTGCACTTAAAAAAAAATAAAATTGTGTAACTTTCTTGTGAGTTAACTCCAATTTAGGCTATTACTATTTTTAATGTTTTGCTAGCAGTGATGTATTCCATTAATACCAAATAATGAAAGGAAAGGATTATATGTATTGTATAATTACCCAGTAAAGCAGATGGGGGGACGACTGCCTTCATAGCTCAGCGGTAGAGCATCGGACATGTTCTCAAAGGTCGTGGGTTCGGTTCCCACCGAAAGCAGGTTTGTCTTCTTGTCCACTATAATTCCTCTCTACTTACTCCACAATTACCATACCACAATCAAGAACTTAATAACTTCCCCTATACTTTCCTAGGTGTAATTGTTTTTGGTTCATTAAGTCGTTTCTAAAAAATTAACGAGCCTTTGACCTCTTCCCTTTCGTTATTTCATAGCTTGGGCCTCGTTGTGGCAGACTTGGTGTCTTTAGGTAGCATGTGAGGGCTTATTGGTCAGCAGCCATCTTGCCATAAGTTCACGTTCTATGTGACAGCTCCCGGCAAAATAGTGTTCCACACTCCCATGGCTATGAGTGGCGCTGTCTAACACTCCCAGAATTATATGTACATAAATACGCAACGAAGTGGACGGCGGGACGACCGCCTCCGTACCTCAGTGGTAGAGCATTGGATGCTTTATCTGAAGGTCGTGGGTTCAGTTCAGATCGAAGGCAGGTCTATCTTTTCATCCCCTTTAATTCCTCTCTACTTACTCCACAATTACCATACCACAATCTAGAACTTCAATAACTTCTCCTACGCTTTCCTAGGCTTCATTGTTTATTGGTCCATTAAGTTGTTTTTAATAATATCAAATAGGCATAAGCCAAAAAGGAAAAAAAGGAAAACTGCTGGTAATGTCAATTTGAAATACGGAATATTTTCACTCTTGCAACAGTGTCAAGTATAACTTGCTTATAAAGCCTGTTTTAACCTAGAAATTGATTTGGCTTCTTCATTCTTTCTTACAATCTATAGTGTTATATAGGGTGTTTCATAAAGTGTGTCCGGAAATGTGAAAAAAATTGCAGACGATTGCAATACTTCCTTATGTGAAATGGGAGCACAGTTGTACTTGTGTGTTTATGTGGTCCTATACTAAGCAAAGAAATTCAAGAGGGACATATACGGCACATTAACCTCAGTGAACAGTGCCAATGAAGCACTTCCATGGATGCATCAGTCGTGTTAAGAGAAGACCGATGAACTTTTGTTTCTGTGGTGCTATTGCTGGTTTTCAAGGCTTGTAGAAGTGGTTCTACGATAACTGGCTCAGTCCTGTGCGGTAGTTTGGCGGGCCACCGCAAAAGAACAAGAATGTTGCTTGGCTCGAGGGGCATGGACTGGGACATTGTGCTGGTTTGCTTGGTTATTGCCTTGGCAAAAGGAACAAAATGTTGCATATCTTGAGGCGTGCGAACCACTCACTTGATTACCAGCCAGCCTGGACTAACGAAGAGGTTGAGAGGCTTAAGGAGTGCAAGCCAGGGCATCTTTCAGGGGCTTATTCCTCGGTTACAGTGAGGGCTGACAGGCAATGCAGAATGCATGAACATGTTCATAAGAGCTGTGCTCTAATACAGAAGACTAGAATTTTGTGCACTTTTGAAGAATTACTTTGGTCACTGTGGCATGCTCATTAAAGGGACACTAAGGTGAAACACTAAAGAGGCTTAGACTTATAAATTATTATTTGGAAACTTTATTGTCATTAATATTGCCGTCCTATGTTAGAGACTAAAGGAGGAAATTGACGGGAACGTTTCATTTCTAAATTCTATGCTGAAGATATTTCATGAACCCTGTTCATTTTTTTCACATCCTTGCCACATTGGCAAGGATGTGAAATCCTTGCTACATTGGCAAGGATATGAAAGCCCTGCTTTCACTCTGTAGCACCAGTAAAAGCAGTGAAATAAAAGTGTTCGGTATCTACCTGAAATCGTTTTCTGCGCTGACAGCAGCATTGCACATCAACAATTTGTAAATGTGGATGTGACGTGTTGTGCTGTGTTGTTAAAGAAGATACTGCATATCCTTGCGATGTACTTGCTATGAGGAATATGAACATGAAAACATGTTTATGCTCGCTCAAAATAATGCAGATTTGTGCACTGCAATTTCATTTTGTGTGCGGTTTACCATACTTCGCATTGCTGCATGAGTTCAAAAGTGTTTACACATTTGCTTATTCGAAAACTCCAAATTTCACTGTACAAATAAGTCTGGCTGTGTTTTCTGCTGTAGTCATTGCAAGTTTTCTGTTGTCGATGCCACTGCCCATGTGTTGATGTCTGTAAAAAACTGGCGGTGGCTTGTGGCAAGAAGGCCACAATGTGCTGCAGGGTTCCGGTAGCATGAGATGCTAGCCACGTTTTGACTGGATTCAGCAAAGCACATCACTGGGCAAGTAAAATTTGAAAAGTTATGTCCGTATCTGTTGTCTGCCTTTATCTTGAATTTGTAAGTGGAATAGATTTTTCTTTTTGCCTTCTTTAGTCCTTCAAATTCTTTTTGAATTCTTAAGTCAGTACTAAGAACGCTGTGCAATGCAAAGCTCGGGAGGTAAAAGTTCGTTTCAGTGCCCTTAGGTCTGGCTTCCTTAGAGCACAATGTACAGTGGCGGTCAAAATTTTGCGGACCACGGGAGTGCGTGGCGGATAGCACAGTGGCGCCTACTGACGGCTGCCTGCGAAGCTCGAGAGCGCGCACTGCGCACGCGCGCCCTTTTTTACCTGTCAGCCAGCTCGTTCGCTCCCTTGAACAGCTCGCGGACCGGAACGCCAGATTAAGCGCAGGGTGTCACTTCTGCTGTCGCCGCGGAAACACCGAGTGGTGATATCGTGACGAAAACACGTAATTTGTACTGGCAATGCTCGCTGCGCCCCGCATTGTATACGCCTTAGTCCCAGAGGCTCCGCGGCGACGGAAACATGCATACGGTGTCAGCTTTTCGGAAGTCGACCTTTGTGATAAGGTTACTCAACAGCGATGCCTTCTGCGCTCTATTGTGGTAAACCACAATGCACATATTAATACTCCTTATGCATTTTATGGGCTCGTACACATCCAGATATCGAGCTGCTGTCGAAAAGACACAGAGAAGTGAATGGAAACAGACGTGGCTTATGCTTTCTCGGGAGCCGAAAGAAATCCTGGGAGATTAAAGATGCGTCACCAATTTCAAGACTCGCTTACATTTACAAAGATGACCATCACATTCTCCACATGGAGTAGCTGAAGACGAAGTGGCATTAAATTGTGAATGTCTCCCTTGTTCAAGCATCTGTGTGGTTTTCGCTTGCCTTGTTTAAAAAAGTACTGCGGCTAATTTCAGGAAAGCACCAGTGAACTGGAAATGTTTGACTGGTTTGTTAATTTCCTAGTGAAGTACCGTGCTTACTCGATTGTAACACGACCACGATTGTAACACGACGGGCGACCTTTCATTGCGTCTAGGAGGAAAAAATATTGATTTCGTCATTTGATTGTAACGCGAGGGTCGACTTTAGGTACGAAAATCCGAAAAAAAAAAAACCTCGCGTTACGTTCTAGTAAACACAGTATTCATTTTAAAATGAACCCTGCAAATCGGGCACTCGATACGATGCCTGCGTGCTTGCAGCACATTCGCAGTAGCAATCCGCTCGTGTCATATGTTGTCTAATTCATCGCTTCTTCTCGTCGCGATATCACCGCTCGGTGTTTCCGTGCCGATAGCAGAAGTGACACCTTGCATTTATTCTGGCGTTCCGGTGCGCGAGCTGTTGAAGGGAGCGAACCAGCTGGCTGGCAGGTAAAAAAGGGTGCGCGTGCGCAGTGCGCGCTCTCGAGCTTCGCAGGCGCCCCTGTGCTGTCCGCCACGCGCTCCCGTGGTCCGTAAAATTTTGACTGCCACTGTACATTCTTTTAAACTGATGAATAATTATGTAGTCTTCAGCAGACACTGTCAAAAATGTATGATGTCATGCATATTAGGGGTGGAACCGTGGAGTGATGATGGCACCTGTATTTTCTTTTTGCGTGTTTTCTATCTCACCAGGCGTCTTCACCTTGCAAGAGTGGTGCTCTTGGTAATGTGAAAAGGTGGTTTACTAATACGGAGAAAAATTGTTTCGCACTCTACTGTCTCTTTGAAATGGGTTGGGATGGTGATTTGAACAGTAATCAACAAAAATAGATAAATTAACTTTTAAACCAGAAAATTGAGCTGATTGAACACAATGGAAGAATGGAGGTTTCTGATACAGGAAAGCCATATTGATATGAAGATTTAAAAAAGGATGACTCTGCTAATTTCTGCAGATTGGTTAAGTCCGGTGAATTTCATGCAGGAAACTGTAACTGTAGTGTTAAAGAGCGCAGTTGCTGAAACCGTTAGCAACGCCGTTGCTGGGCTGAGCATTAGCAAGCATCGCTGTTGAGTGGCTGCTCCAGCAAAGCAATGATGACACTAGAAAGAACTCCAACTAATTACAATTCCTGGGTCATTTTTGCTTGTTAATGCGAAGGAAACAATGTTATGGTGGGTGTCAGCAGAAGTCATGGAAACTTTGCTAGCTGGCACATTGTATTCAGTTGCTTGGACGAACTTAGTTTGACAGGATCACTTCGTAAAAAATTAACAGCATCATCCTTTTGCAAATCTTAAAAAGAGCATGGATAAAGAACTTAAATTCTTCCATCAGGTTCATTTGGCTCACTGTTCTGGTCCAAAAGTTCATTTGTACATATTTTTTAAATTACTGTTCTAGTTTTCACCGGGAATGTATTTGTGTGTCACTGTGGCCAAAGATATTTGGAAGAAAGTGCACAGATCTCTAGTATTCTGTATCATAATAATTTTCTAAACATTTTCGCCCTGTGTATACATTGACACATCTATGTATGTCTTTCATAATTAGATCCAAATAACTGATATGTTAGTGAACGGTCAACAACTTCTGGGAATTTTTAAATTATTCATTGCGATAGTAGCAATGCTACAATTTAAACATGCTGCCTTGTGCAGGTACAGTATTGTGTTTGCTGAAGGCGAGTGATGCGATGCTAAAACACGGTGTGCTTTAGCATCGGGGCCTGAAGGACTCCTTGGTTTTGGTGAAACAACGTATTCTACACATAGCAAACGCTGCAGTGAACAGCTCTGCCGTGCATGCAATATAATATTCACAAGTGGAGCACAAATGTTAACTTTATCGAGCGCACTCTCTTCAAACAGAGGTTGGTCCTCACTCTCTTCAGTGCTGCCAATTTTGTACTTTACCATTTTACTGCTATTTTCAATAGCTGATATATAATCAAGTGTGGCATTTTGACCAGATTCACTTCTTCCCGTTGTCACTGTGTATAACAGTTGTAGCTAAATAAGCATACTGAAGGAAGCAAGAACTTCATTTTGAGTTTTGATAGAAATGATGCATTTCCTTGAAATAGCAACTGTTGTCTGCTGAATTCGGTGCACCTGTGCACATAGTTTCGTATGAAACTCTGGCCATACTGCCTTTTTGACATTGTGCCCTTTGTGCCTCATTTGTTTTGATTAGTTTTTGATGTCATAAGTGGTCTCAACCGTAATGAAGCTTGAGTGTAGCACGAGGACTTCAGCACAGTGGCAGAGTTGCTGTGTTGCTACGCAGCTACCACAATCCCACGGCACGAGCATTACCTTTGTCATGTTACCTGAAGTGCGTGAAGACAGCTCAAAAGAAAAGAGAATGTTCAAGGGCATGAAGCATGCTGGCATCACTTTTCTGCCCCTTGTCATCCCTTCCTTTGTAGCTTGCAGTGTGCTCTTCGAGGTGAAAGAAGAGAAAAAGTGTTTGCAAATCCCTGCAGCACCATTTATGCTTGAGAAATTCGAAACACTTTTGTAGCAACAGATTTGTGGAGTGTGATAAGCTCCTACAGTGAGATTATTCAATAGTTACTTTGGAAGGTGTTGCAGGTTCCCTTTGAGGAATGTTGGCATGGCGAGGCTGCTTATCACAAATTGCAGCAAATTTGTATATGTTGTGTATAGTGAAAAGCAAGCTGGTATTATTGAATGAGTGTAGCTTTTTTACCTGAAAAAGTGTGTAAAAGGGCAACTCCGGGGGGGGGGGGGGGGTCACCATGTTTTGATATCGATGTTTTTCAATGGTGTTAATGGTCCTGTAACAGGCAGAGTGAGTGATACTGCTCAGAAAACCACCAATAATTTTATATAACTGAATGAACATGTGTTCAAACCGAAACCAAAACATGTAGATGCTTCTTGCAGCATATGCGGTGACGTCACAAGTGTCCCCACCATCAGAAATATGGAGCTGGTGCCAGAAAAATGAAAGCAGCGGTGTCATCTGGCGATATATTGAGTTATATGCCAACTTGGAACTTGACAGCGTAGACTTAAGCGCTTAAATATGACCGTACTGCTCTTGACAGCCCGCCTGCTTGGGTAGGCAGTGTAGACACTAATGACGTCAAAAACATAGGGTGGCCCATATGAGAATCCGCCAAAAAGTTTTAAAATTAGTTTTCGGGAAAACTAAATGACTTGCAGCCTGGCTTGGCATATATTAAAGTGACGATGAGAACATATACTGAAAATTTTATTGAGGTCCATGGATATTGCAAAATCGCTGGAGTTGCCCTTTAAGGAACAGCAGCTTTTGCACAACCACAGCTGTCTTTGACTATTGAACTAGCTCCCTTGTGCATTGTTATGTCTCCCTCTGGAGTCAAATAATATTCTGCAACTTTGCATACTGAACTTTTGAAATAAATAAAATGGAATAATGTGGAGTATTTGATTACACCTGAAGTTTTGAATATTCATATATGCCTAATTAAATTTTTCTTTAGTAAAGTATGTATAATTACATGTGGCACAGTGGGAAGGAGGTTGTGAAGATCGATCTTAGTATCACATTGAAATGAGGCTGCTATAGGTGCATGTAGTGATGCACTAGACATCTCTGGCTACTCTCTTTAAAGAAAGAGGCGTTTGGCTTGCTAATGGAGGTTTTGCTGGACTCTGACTATGAAAAAGAATTTCAGTTCTCCGATTCTGGCAACATGCCAACACAAAACAGTATCTTCTCTGAATCATTGGAAGTGTGCAATGGCATTGTCTCGAAGGACTGGAAGTGGATGTCGATAATATAAACAAACATCCACCGGTGCCTCCATGGTTTCTTTTCTCAGCGACGCCTTTAGTGTCACTGTTTACTTCCTTTGGAAATTTCAGAGAGAGATTGTCTGCATCGAAGACTACAGAGATGCTGACACTACCAGTCATGCAGTGCAGTGGAGCCAGCCCTCTTATATTTCAAAAAATATATTTTCCAGTGTCTTAGAAAAAAGTGCCTTCTCTGTTATTGTTTTTTGATGTTTCAAGATTAGTAGAATTTACTAAGTCAGTAAAAGAAATCAGCATTTTTTGTATCACTTTTGGGAAAGAAAACTTTGCAAGAAAAATTTTAAATGTCTAATTTTTAAGATATCTGTTTTCTTTAATGTGACTGAGAGCTCACCAGTCAAAGTGCATTAACATTGAAAGGCAACACAAAAAGTGGCATTAAACATTTTTATCAGAATTCTTTACTGACTTGGTTGCATAGTGATACGTTAAAATTGTCGGCTGATAGCCTTCAAGTGTTGTTTAGTGCCCGGTTTGAATGAGCCACAGTGCATTTGTGCAACACCTGAGAGCCAACCTTCGCATGCACGGCAGTTGGGTGCAGGTTTTCAGTTGCCATAAAGGCAGTGAGTTCCGCTTCACTGTGTATACTTCTTTGAATTGATCAGGCGGAGATGCCTTTTTATGTTATACCGACTGAAATTTTTAACCAGCATTTTGGTGTGCCTGAACAATAGCAGGCGATGTACAGCATATTGAATGAACATGAAACTCAGTATCGAGGCTTCATGACCTGGTGGCGCCACAATCTGGTTTCTGCACTTTTCATGCACAGTTTGAAAGTACAAAAATATTCAAATTGCAGAAAGGGTGCTTGATTCCATCACTATAATTCAGGTTGTATGCCCCCATTTAAGGCCATGTATAACTGGTGCTTGTCAGATGTATTATATTGGTCGTTTCTTTCATCCACTGGCCATAAACGTTATATATGTCCACTCTGTGATGTACAGCTCTCCTTACTTTCAGACCCACCCAACACAAACTGCTTTCATGTCCAGTGTAGACCTTCACACCCACTGCAGTTACCAGCTCATGTTGCCTGAAGCTGTTGCAATAGTGTGTTCTCCAAAGTATGATGAGTAAGTACCACATCTGTAGTATTAAGGAGAATTCATTGCATACTATATCTCACAATGCTTATTTCTGTGTGTTCCTTAACTGATCTTTGTTTATCGACTGTACACAGTTTACCTACATGCTCTCAAACATGCTGTTAGTAAAATGATGCCTCTTGATTGGTTGTAGTAAACTTGAGACAAATCTATAAAAGATACACATGAGGACACTGCCGACTAACAACTTGCCTAGATGAAAGCCATTCTGTTGGTGAAGCCGTATTGTTCTCTGTCATGAATACAGCTGGCATGTGAACTAAAGATTTCTTTTTTGTTGTGTGATGACATTTTATTCTCACTTTAAAATACATTTCGTTTATATACCAACTTGCATTTGTTCATCATAATGCAGTGAATAAATAGGATAGTAAGAATTTGTGAATTCACGGTGTAATTACTATGAGGAGATAAGTAAGATGCAGCTGCCATGGAATTAACAAGTACAATGACGTATAGTGTAGGAAAATCTCGGATATAACAAAGCAGTACTTCCTACAGAACGCTTCTGAAGTTAAGGTTTCTACAGTACAACAGCACCTCATTTTTTTTTTCGAGAGAGATTTGAAGTTGACACTGATGACAGAGCAAACACCTCCTCCTTTTTTTAGTGTCGTTGTTTACAGTGTCGCAAACCGTTTCCGTGCCTGGCAAGTCATCTGTTCTTTAAGTTTCTTTTTTTGAAGTTGCAGTATAAATGATCAAAACGACATAATTAAGTGAGAATAATTTTACCTGTACTTTTGCTCTAACCACGGCCACTCGATCTAGTGCACGAGGCTTGCATCGAGCGGCTGTGCTCACTTACCTCTCTGTACAGCTGAGCCGTGACTGTAGGAGGAAAGCGATAGGTTTTATGCATCGCCATTTTCATCGGATGGATGGACAGACGTGTGCTGCATCAGTCAGTGCTGTAGCGTGAAGTCAGTGTTCAATGTTGCATGAGCCTGCGATTTTTGCATCCTCCAAGGAGCTGTTTCATGGCCTTTGAGAGCGACGATTTTGAAAAAAATAAGTTATTGCACTTATTCTACAAATACTGATACAGCTGAGACCACTTATCACGTAACTGCTTATAGTGCAGGATCGGGTATAATGCGGTTTTTTCTGGCCCCTGTTAACCTCCCATAAAACTTGATGTGTATGCATATCGCTTATTGTGCAACCCCCTGAGATGAAAGACCGGTTATAATGTGGCTACCGGGAAATCCGCGGACAATTGAGGACGACCGCGGATCACCACTGCCTGCTTCACAACTCTGTCGCTTTTAGGCGGCGGTAGACCCGGCTAAATGTGATGCTAGTTCATACGTGGAAAGTTTGAGAGCACTGCAGTTGCGCTCGCAAGCGGCTATGTCACGTGGTATTTTTTTGTATTTGCGGGCATCTGCAGTAAGCTGGAAAATACTAATTATGAACAGATAGAAAGTTAGAAACTTTTTAATTGGGCATTTGACAGACCAGTCTACGGCTTTTCTATAGGAATGACTTGCCTAACTTCGTTGTTGCTTGCTTAATTAATTAATCTTGCCTAATTAACCAATTAAGCAGAACACAGTCTTGACTCACTTCATACAATAGTAAGAAAAATGCATTTGGTCGCATCGTCTTAGGGTGCATCGGCATATTTTTAAACCCTGGCTAAAGGTAGCTGGCACCCTCTGTGTGTGTGTGTGTGTGTGTGTGTGTGTGTGTGTGTGTGTGTGTGTGTGTGTGTGTGTGTGTAAAGGTGTATACACTGTAAAAAAAATTACTCCCTGCTGGGAGTAAATGGCATGTCCTCTAGTGACCCCCCCATTGGGAGTTAATTATACTCCGTGGGGTCGGAGTATACTTTTACTCCGCATCGGTCGGAGTTCCTTCGTGGTGCCTTGGGAGTATATATTTATATTTTTTACTCCGTGCTTGACGGAGTTCTTGCGTGTTGCCTTGGGAGTATATATTTTTATTTTTTTACTCCGTGCCTGACGGAGTTCCTGTGTGGTGCCCTGGGAGTATATATTTTTATTTTTTACTCCGTGCCTGACGGAGTTCCTGCGTGGTGCCTTGGGAGTATATATTTTTTTGCATACTCCGTGTTTGGCGGAGTTTTCAAGAGTCACATTGAGAGTATATAGATAAATTTTTGCACTCCGTGCCGGACAGAATTTTTGCTTGGCATGCCGGGACTATATTTGGTGTATTTTCTCTGTTGTGCCCACTTTTTACTGCGTCCTGATCGTATATTGTGTTACGCATCAGCACTATCTTTACATAATGGAATATTCATGACAGCACTTCCCTTCTGCATTCGAGTGGTTTCTTCAAATAGCGCAAGACGGTATTCAAAAGGGTAATTGAGTTGTTATTTGGTTTATTCACAATAAACACCAGTCTGCAGTTGCAGACCAAGCAGATGTTCAAAAAATACAAGGAGTAAACAAGGACACAGAAAGCGACCGATAAACAGAACACAGAAAGGCAGATCGCAGGAAACGTGAAAACAAGAGCAATCAGTTTTATGTGCAGTGGGCAAAAGAAAGTAGAACACGCGACAGAGATGAGCTGCAATAGCCGCATTAATAGTCAAACATAGGGCAACACACGTTCAGCTAAATGCTAAATGCGAATGAAGGATTCCAGAACAGCCCCGCCACGGTGGTGCAGTGGCTAAGGTACTCGGCTGCTGATCCGAGGGTCGCGGGATCAAATCCCGGCCGCGGCGGCTGCATTTCGATGGAGGCGAAATGTTGAGGCCCGTGCGCTGCGCGATGTCAGTGCACGCTAAAGAACCCCAGGTGGTCGAAATTTCCGGAGCCCTCCACTACGGCGTCTCTCATAATCAGAACTGGTTTTGGGACGTTAAACCCCACAAATCAATCATCAATCAGGATTCCAGAACAGCATCGATTTGTGTGGATAATTTCTTTACTATTCCAACTTAGAAGTAAACTAGAATAGGTGCTTCCTAGCAAGAAATCCCACAGTTGACATATTGCAAAGCCAGGGCGCACGCTTGACTGAGCCAAAGCGATAGGAGAAGGAAATGTCGAAAATGTGTATTTTTCCATTATATTATCGCCGTTGCAAATAAATACAGGAAAAAATTTAAAAACATTTAAAGGTTCTCGAACAATCAGTAAAATTTTCAAGCTAATCAGTGTAAAAAGATCACTGCTCTAGAGCAGAAGTGAAACTTGTACGAACTAAGCAGAGAAGGGTGCTTGTACATTAAGAATAGGGGTGTGCGAATATTGGAATGTTTCGAATATTCTTGAATACTGCATATCTAGATAACATTGCATTTTATGCTGATAGCTTAATAACGCACTTCTTCAAAGTAAATTTTTGTACTAAGTACGTTATTATTATGGAAGAGGCATTCCTCTTTTGATATCCGATATTTATTCCATATATAAAATTTTATATTTTTACTCTATTCGTATTCGGAAAATTTGGTCTTCGCACACCCCTAATAAAAAATCTTTGAACATTTCACACATAACGCGGACGTTTCATGTCCCATCTTCATAAATCAGAAAGCAGAGCAATAATTAAAATTTGGGAAGAATAATGGTCTACGTAATGCTATAAAAGGTGTTTCAGAAAATGTGTCCAAAAATGTTTTGAACACAGATAACCATCTGCAAAATCTTTGCGGTCTTCCTTCATGGCAGTACGTACCGTGTAAAGGATGTTAAAATGCTAACGGTAAGTAACAATATTAGAATGATTAATGCCCAGACAGTAACAGCCAGACACTCAAACCTAATGGAAAGATGCATGTTACTTATACGGGAATTCGATATCCGTTGTAGTATTTGTAAAAGGGCACCTTTTTCGAATTGCTGCAGCGTGATGAAATCCGGCTTATTTCTCTCGGGAAACCGAAATTGTATGGTCAAAAAGCGCTGTTGTCGGTACTTTCCGTGGTCCTCTGTGCGACATAGTTGCTGCCCTTGCGCTGCCGCGCAACAGTGAACAAGTGTCGTTGTAAAGCGGCTATTCTGGCAAGCGTGAGCAGGCGTAGCAAAGAAACAATAAATATTGGCGCTTGATGACACTTGCCTCTCCTCAGCTTGCCGGCAATGGGAGGAAAACTGGTATACGTCACACTGGGCACATCCAATTGTAGCTGAAACTGCGCTCTTACACAATTCAGTTTGTGTTTCCTGAGTGAAATTAGTCAGATTTTTATCGATATGCAGAAATTAGCAGCATCGCGCTTTAGCAATTATGTTGGGCACGAACTCCCAGTATAAGTAAACTCCATTTTCAATTAGGCTTGAACGCGTGGCTTTTCAGGTTATAAAGTTAGTCAGTCCTGTGATACTATTCGATTTCACTCCTACCATATTACAGTGCGCGCTACCGTGAAAGAAGCGATTCCGCAAGAACTACGCAAATATCTGGTGTTCTGTGTATACAAGATCTTCGCACATATTTTCTGAAGATGTCTCATATAATCACAGAGATACGATGAACACAGGGCAAGGGTAACTCAACTCGCAGCTCATAGCACAATGTAAGTTGCCGTTGCATTGTATGACTGCTTATTCGTATGTACAGAAATCACAAGATAAAATTATGCTGACATTTATATATGTTTACTGGCAACTTCACTTGCATTCTTGTGTAAGTGTATGTGCATAAAACGATGACCTTTTTGTTGACTCTAATCGTCTTTTTTATATGTCGATTGGGCGGTAAATTTTTTGCGCACACAGTGGGAATAGCTCCGGGGCACAGTCAATAAGACTGGGTTCGAAAACTTTGTCAAAAAAAACAAAACAAAGACATATATGCTAAAAAACAAGCAATCATATACGGACTGCTTCAATGATACAGAAGTTTGACGAGCACATGCAAGAAAAAACACCAGCACCATCCACGCCGCTAATGTATTGGCGCTTAATTCCTTCAGCGAGCTGAAGAAAATGATTCTCAGAAAAATAACCCCGCTGATCGCATTAATCGCCCCACAACACAAGTACAATGTAAGGATATACAGGGTGTTTCAGTGAAAACTTGCAAAATTTCTTAAAAAAGAAGGAAAACCTCCTCATAAAGAAACTGTTTGCTGAGGCAAACATGACGAAGGCTCAGGAAAGCATTTATTAATTGGGTAACAAAGTAATATTTAATTAGAACATTAATTAAACATTTTGTGATTACTGCAAAGGACGAGTTTTAGCCACGCTGATGACGATGCCATATGGAGCCTTTAAAACAAAGAAAAACGAATTGTATAAAGCTCTGCATCGCGAGAAATCCTGGGCTTTTTGCGGCACGAAAGCGCGCATGAGAATTTTGTTAAAATTAGTGATGATTGCACAAGTGAAAATAAGCTTTGACAAATCTCATTTCGGTACAATGTTTAACGCATCGTTATCATCTGAAGTGTCTTGAGTGTTCGGTATCGTCCTCTCACTTGCCTCCTCCCAGCTGAAGCATTCTTTCAGCTTTTTTTTTTCTTATTTCAATACGAAAACGTGGGAAGGAGGAAACATTATAGCCAGCTGTCCTAACATAATGATATTGATATTGAAAAAAAAAACAACGCAAAAACAAAAGCGAGAATAAAAGAAGGAGAGACAGACAACTGAAATAATCAAGACAGTCATGTACAAATATCATCTCTCGCTTACAAAGATAGTACGTCTAAGGGCAGGGTTCCACAGATTGCCAAGGATGCATTCCGTAAAAGTAGCCCTCTGCCGCCGCGTTCACCTGACAGTGGTCGGGGTCTCACGAGAGCGAGCAGTAAAGAGATTCTTGTAAACACGGAAATATGAAAGGGGGGGGGGGGGTGAGGGGGGAGAGGACACCTCAACCGGTACACTGAAGGGGAAGGGGACATGAAAGAATAGGAAGGAAGGGGGGAGTTCGAAGCACACACACACAAGTCCAACCGAGCATACGAACCCGCACGAAGCGGAGAGCTGCTAAGAGCTAAGCGTCTTTCGAAAGGCAACAAAAAAGAAACATATGCGGCGCACTTGCTTGTTCCCGCTCGTATAACGTTGGCTCGGGGGGGGCAGGTACATGAAAGCCACCTTCGCCCGTGCATCCCTGGAGCATTGAAAACTGGAGAGGGTACTGCAAAAGCTGCCGAAGCTGGCGCCAAGGCCGGCAGATCGGAACAGTGCAGAAACGGCGTCCACACAAAAGGCGCTTGCCGACTCGGTTGTGGAATGTTCCCCCTTTTTCTTCGCAGAACCCGTCCGGTCGTGTCTTGCTTGCCCGCTGTGCAGAAGCATAGAAAAAAAAAAGAAAATATAAGCAAAAGAGACCACCGTTTCGTGAACGAAAAGAAAGCGGCGACAGAAATTCTTTCATAAAATTTCTAAGTCGATATCTCTGATTTTGTGCTACTATTAAAGCATTTCTTTTTTCACCAAGATGAGCGCATCGATGTGCTCTTAAAGTCGATACCAAAAAGGAATCCTTAGCGAATTTGGCTAATTTTAGAAAAAGGTATATTGCTGATTTCAGTTTTTATGTTTTTCTTTGGTCAGTTTACAAGATAGCTGAAAATAAATTGCACCTGGTGACAGATATTTACCTAGCGCTTCTTAGCGCACGAAAATTTAACTTACGTGTATAGTAAATACAACAAAATAGCTTCCTAACAGTAAACTCGTTAGAACTCTGTAAGTGAAATAGATACAATTATGTTTTCCACTGATGATATAGATACTTAGGCAGTCGCTAAGTATGCCAATTAGTAAAGGTTTATCTCCAAAATTACGCAAGTTAGTCGCATTTATTTCGGTCTCCGAACATGTGCTCCAAACAATGGATTTTCCGGAATTCGGCAGGCCTTTTCAGCGATATATTCAGTACTATAACTACTCCTTTCGAGACTAGTTTATACCAGGAATCACGAATAGTGACCTATCGAATGGTACCGAACTTCCCTCCTTCTATATCAAAATGACACAAGTAGTTGAAATAGCATACAGAGCTCACTCACCAACGCGGCCGCTGCGCCCATTATCCGTGGTTGTATTCATTCACTGCACAACACCGGCACACAATTTGACTTCCCTCGACGCTTGACACTGTAGATCATAACCTTCGTTGACGCTCGTCGGCGCTTGTAATATTCACAGGATAGGCGAAACGATTTCCCTTTTTGTAACGTGGCAATAGCCTTTGCCAGCTTCGCAAAGGTCTCGCTTCCGTCCGACGTGGTCGCTTGTCCGGCCACCATGTTATTTCTGGCTTCCGAGGCCCTCCCGTCGGTCGGGCGGCGACGTCCCTCCTCTGACTGCCAAAACCCGTTTCGCGATGCAGGGGAGGTTTTGCGGCATGAGATGGGGGTTTTTCATCAACATCCATGGGGGTATCGTCAGGGAAGTGCGCCGTTATAGCCCCTAGGGAGGTTGATGACGGCGTGTGCCTCATATACCCTCCTCGACCGCGATGGGTGGGGGTAAATGTTGTGGTCATGGGAGTTTGTGGGGAGGTATACTTGCAGGACCTCCCAGCTGGGTATGTTTTCATTTACAGTGTACTTAAATCAAAATCTCCAAGAAAGGCAACGTAAAGACAATCTCTTGCTGGTAGCCCAGACCTCTAGGTTTCCAGACATGTGCTTCAGATAACTTGGCCACAAAAGTGGCTCTGTTATAGCACAAGCAGTGAGGTATTTGTATATGCAGGGCTTGAAGCTGGCAACATGCCAGCATTGCTGAGGTGCCTTCCGCCGAGGAGACCTGTGTTGACATATTACTGATTAAATGGCACCATGATCTCGCCGCATTGTTTGTGTCGATCCACCATCGGTCGACGACGGTGTTTCTTCTGCACAGCAGTGCATCAATAGCACCCCTGGCAGGATAACTTCGGTGAAAGGCTAGTGGCACTGAACGAAAAGCACGCTTGCATGTGTGCCCACAAGCAGGAATAGTGGGCAGCTGCACATTAAGCACACTGCAGCTCAACACTGGATAGGATCCCGCAGCTTAATTGGACAGAGCTGGAGCACCTTGCCCCTAAAGTTGGTAGTCTTACTCCATATAAGAATCCATGCATTGCTGTTGCATTCATTGCTTTGCCCTTCTGACAAAACTGCGACTTTTTTTTAAGAGTGAAGCTGTTGAAGCTGGAGGCCTTCATTGCAGAATACTCTGCAGTTTCATGAGCGCGTTGTTACAGGTTGTACAACGGAGCCACAGCTGTCAACATACAGTTAAACCTGCTTATAACGAACCTCCATATAACGAATTCCTGGATATAACGAAGTTTTTCTATTCCCCGCTGTTACTGCATAGAAGTACATGCATTTGAAACCTCTACGTAACGAAGTGGCAGCAGGAGAACCCCTTGAAATAACGAATTTTCTCCGCCGACAGCCTGAGATTTTGCCCCACATTTTGTCACTTTTGCGTGAGCAAGAACCGTAAGCACCTCCTCCGCCGCGACGCAATGCGAAGCGGCGGTGTCGCGCTTGGCGCGCTCAAAGACACGGCAACTGCGAGGCGAGAGCGAGTGCACGTGTGCGTGCGTGCGAGCGTGCGTGAGGAGGGCCTGCATCCCTCGACCCGGCGATCATCCCGCCGTGGGCGTGTCCTTTCCCCCCTCACTTCAAACCTGCTCCCGCCGCTTTCTGTAGCTGGCCTAGCCTGCCAAGCCGCCACCCTCCTTTTCAGTTGATGTTACCGAGTTGCGCCGGTTTAAGAGAGAGAAAAAAAAAAAGAAAGCGATTTTTTTTTTTTCGCGCTAGCAGCGCGACTCTTTGGTTGCTGCGCGAGTCTGCACTTCGCCAACCTGACAGTAGGTGAGAGGTGAGAGCGCTTGTTAGGCCTAGCTCGCGGGGTCACGGGCCGCGCGCCTCAAGGGAAGTTTGCCCTTGAGAACACAGGGATCGGGTGCATAGGAAATCGCGGGGTCATTCAAGGGCAGCGCGCGTGAAATGGTAAAAAAAAAAGAACTGGAGGCAAACAGCGGTAAACTGGAGGACACGGGCGCGCGTTCCGTGCGTAGTGTTCACGGCTGACAAACGGCCATAGTAGCATTCTCCGTCGCCTTGGAAATCCTATCCTCAGCCTTGGAAATTATCCGTCGCCTTGGAAATCCTATCCTTTCAGGGTGCAGCTAAAGGGACCCTGAAACGGTGTTGACGATTTTGTGCAAACATGGTGATCCGGTAGAGCGGGTCATTAGGACCATTACAGGACAGATTTCAGCGCTGTGCGTGAAGTGTGTAATTTACAATAAGGTTTTGAACACGCGTATCGCAAAAGGTCGCAGCGGCTCGCCAAAATGCGTTTTCAAACGCCCCCGCCAATCGAACTACGAATGGGAGGTCGCTGATTGGCCCCGAACTAGTCTTGTGCACGAAATTTTCAAAACCTAGCTGCGAACAACGTGCTTCTACAACGTACTCCTTCGCTTCAGCCAACGGTATCGTCGCGGCATCTGGCGGCGTACGCACGAGTCGCTGGCGCTCTATTACATAGGCTAGCACTGCCGAGGCGGGCGACCTCAGTGAGGATATTGGGGCGCTATGTCGCTACGGAAGGCTCAGCAGAGCGGCTGACGCGGGAGGCGCTGTCGTCGCTAGCGCGCACTCCGCAGCAGATAGAGTTGAGGAGGAACAGCAGTGGTAAGGAGGAAGGCGACAGAAATAAGCCCATAGCTGCCTTAGCGCATGGTGCTTCGCTTTATTTATGGTGTGAATGATTTCACAATTGTGTTGCCTAATCAGTGACGCAATGTCAAAAAAACGTTTCAGGGACCCTTAAGGTGCCGCTGCGGTGCCGTGCACCTTTGAACCTCCCAGCTTGTGGGTGCAGCGTTTTGGTGCAGCCTCGTTAGCCCGTCAGGCGACGCGTGCAGACGACGGCGTCGGCTAGTCTAATGGAGATGGTTAGGACGTACGCCACGGCGAAATCACAGCAAGTAATTCTGTGAAAGTGATAAATGTTCGACATTTTTCTCTGAATGCGTGCGCGATGACGGCTTGTTTTCTCGTTCACTTTTTCTTTTTACAAATGGTAGGATGCAGATTGTATGCACTGATCGCGTCGCTCGTGCCGCCAAATGCGTGGATGCGCATAATATAAATATCACGTCTTGTTTCGCACGGCCGCGCGCAGGTTTTGTTGTAGCATATCACCATGCATAGTTGTAGCGAGCACAAACAGGCTACTAGAAACAAAAACTTGTCAAGCTGGCCCTGCCGCAGATGACAGGCCTGCACCTCAACGTTCGATTCACACATTTGGGCGGCGGCGGACGGAGCTCCATCTGCACCGTGAAAACGGGTGCTGGGAACTGCTGCACCGGGTGTCGACACCACCTGCACCTGTCTGTGCGTGGTTCCGTGCACCTTTTCTGAATCGAACAGACCTTGTGTAACGCTGTCCGTCCGTGTCTCCGTGCCGCTCTCCTCGCCGCAGGTGTTGGAGCGGTGCCAAGTAGGTCACGCCCCCCTCGCAGTGCGCGGTGACGTCACTCTCTCCCTCGCCTACCGCGCGCTCGCTGCGTGTCACCTCTCTCTCGCTTCACCCTCTCCACCGCTCGCTACGCTCGAGCGCACATCGAGCGAACACTCTTTCGACTCGTTTATCTGCGATGGAGAGGACGCTGGAAGACGACGTTCCATCACCCGCCGAAACATGCACCGAAGCGATTTGGCCTAACCCGGCCGTCGCCGGCATTGCGAGGGTTAGCGAAGCAGATCGCGTTCGCGAATGGCGATGTCGCGCCTGCAAAACTGACGAGGCGCGAGCCAGGGAAGCCGAACGCAAGCGTCGGCAGTGGAAGACCAACGACACCGACGAGGTGTGAGTCAAGAACGCCGATCGCGTTCGAGAATAGAGACGGCGCGCGGGTAACACCGACGAGACGTGAGCCAAGGAAGCCGAGCGCAAGCGTCTTCAACGTGTCCCGCCTCCTGTGTCTTTGTGTTTCAAACAAACGTTTACTCGAGTAAACGCTACACCGAGTTTCGCTTCAAACCGTTCTTCCAGCACCCTCGTCGACGCCCGTTTCAACCGGGTCAACGCCGTGCACACCGCTGGCGCTTCACATCCCATCAGGGTTCCCTTCAGGGAGATGGTCCATAGTTTTTGGTCCTGTACTGTAAGCGGTCGCATAAGTGTTCTCAGCTGTAAATGTTTTCTCGCCCAAAATAATCGTTTTGGGTCAGCTCTGCCATCCACCTCAAAGGGCCCGCAGGCTCCCATCTCGCTGGGCCCCAAAATCAATCGGATGTCAAGGCCCGAGACTCCTGTCTCAGCACCAAACTCTTGATCATCCAGCGCCTCTGACAAGGCAATGGAGATCGACTCGAAAGCCTCTGTGTCATCGACACCGAAGGACAAGCGCTCCCTCGAACGCACCAAATAGGACATAGTCCCAATCACCAGACTAAACAAGCGATAACTGATAACCATAACGGTTGTCACATTTGTCTGTTATTGCAGTTTTAATAATGTCACCTATCAACTTTTAGTGTAACCGCACAATCACCATACGTATATTTGCTTGATTTTATTTCATCATGGCTTTCATCATACATTGGAACTGCAGAGGCCTAATACATAATTTGGGTGACATAAAGGACATTATTAACAAGTATTCACCAGTTGCTTTCTGTCTGCAAGAAACAAATCTAGGTGCGAAAAATACACCAAGTCCCGGAAGGTTTTACAGTAGTCCGTAAAGACCGCGAGCACTCCAGCCGACTATCGGGAGGTGTCACCATAGTAGTGCAGGGTGGCACGCCTACCCAAGATATTAAACACTCCTCTCGAGGTTGTTGCTGTCAGTGTTTTAGCACCCAAAACCATCCCCATCTGTTCAGTGTATATTCCGCCTCATCAGCACATAAGTCTCCGAGAACTCGAGGGCATAACAGCACAACTTCCAAAACCATTCGTTTTAGTTGGTGACTTCAACGCTCATTCTACCCTCTGGGGCAGCGAAAAAACTGCCCACAGAGGACAACTCATCGAAGATTTTATCCTCTCAAATGACATTTGCCTTTTAAACTCTCGTGCTTTTACTTATTTCTCACCAACTTCACGTTTCTTTAGCTGTTTAGACCTAGCGCTTTGCTCATCATCACTTTTTAATGATTTTAAATGGGAAGTCATTGGGGCATCATATGGCAGTGATCATTTACCCTGGCCGTATAAAACTCACACTGTCATACCCAATTTTAGTGGAGAGTCCTTGCCGGTGGATATTACACTTTGCAGACTGGCCAACCTTTATGAATAATGCAAAGCTTGAAAAGGTCTTTTCGCCAGAACTGTTCGTTAATGAACTCAATAAAAAGTTTATTGAGGTGATAATTTCAGCGGCAGAGAAAGCAATACCGCAAACCTCCGGCACTGCGTAAAAAAATGACTCCATGGTGGACTGATGAGTGCATGAAAGCAAAAAAACAGCAAAATAGGGCGTGGGGTATCCTGCGAAGGTGCCCCACGTACGAGAACCTAATATATTTCAAACAGGCAAAAGTGAAAGTGTGTTACATGTGAAGACAGGCGGAAAAGTGTTCTTTTAAAAAATATATAACATTGATCAACAGCTCCCTCCCATCTAAGCGGCTTTGGGATAAAGTAAGGAAATTTATAGAGGAGACTATTCATCATACACTATACCAATGCTTACAAGTCCAGATGCACAAACAACAATACAAGAACAGGCTAACCTATTAGGTGAACACTTTTACAACATCTCAAGCTCAGCAAATTACACAGATAGATTTCTTAAGCACAAAAAGTCCGCAGAAAAGCAGAGACTGCCCTTTGTGGCCACCTCAAGTGAAGCATATAACTATCCCATAACTATACATGAATTGAACCGAGCACTCTCCGCCGGCAAAAATACTGCAACAGGTCCTGACCATGTCCGCTACACAATGCTAGCACACTTATCTCAAGCATCTGCGAAAGCACTTCTCCAATTTTTTAACAAAATATGGGAAACAGGTATAATACCAGAACAGTGGAAACATGCCATAGTCGTTCCATTCCTAAAAACAGGTCAGCCCCCAACTTCTCCTAGTAGCTACAGGCCGATTGCATTAACAACTTGTCTTGCAAAAACATATGAGGGCATTATAAACATCAGACTCACACTTATCCTTTATTCAAAACGCTTAATAGACCCACACCAGTGTGGTTACAAAAAGGGTTGTGCTACGACTGACCATCTTGTCAGACTAGAGCAGGAAATATGCAATGCCTTTTTATATTAACAGTACTCTCTCGCAGTTTTCTTCGACTTGAAGAAAGCGTATGACACGACGTGGCGGTATGGTATTCTTCGAGACCTTGCTGACCTAGGGATTCGTGGCAGAATGCTAAACTGTTTAAGTGACTTTTTATCGAACAGAACATTTCAGGTACGTCTGGGCACCGTATTGTCCCGCATATTTGTTCAAGAAAATGGCGTACCACAAGGCTGCATACTCAGTACAACTCTTTTCATTGTCAAATTTAACTCCGTTAACAAGGTCATACCACACACAGTGATGTCCTCCATCTATGTAGATGATTTACAAATCGCCTGTCGCGCCTCAAACCTAATAACATGTGAGAGGCAACTTCAAATTACCATCAACAAGCTGGCAAAATGGGCCGACCAAAACTGTTTTCGTTTCTCCACGCACAAACCTGTCGCTGTTCTCTTTACCCAGAAGAGAGGATTACACCCCGATCCAGTTTTGAATCTAGACAATGCCATATTGACGATTAAACCACAGCATAAGTTTTTAGGTATTGCTTTCGACAAAAAGCTGAATTTCCTGCCCCACATAGCTTCTTTAAAAAGTAAGGCGAACGAAGCACTGAATATCCTGAAAGTATTATCCCACAAGCGCTGGGGTTCCGACAGACTATGTATGCTGCGGATCTACCGGTCTGTCGTGCGCAGCATTTTAGACTATGGCTGTGTTGCAGGCACGTAGGCAAGGGGGGGCCCAGGGGGGCCCGGGCCCCCCCCGAAATTCTTCAAGTCAGCCATTAATGCAGGGGTATAGAGGCACAAGTACAAGTAGCGCCGTGCGCATTTTAACAAATGAAAAACAAACGAAAGTCAAGGAACTCACTAAGAACAGCTACGAACCTTTATTCAGAAATCACTTCATGCGGTTCCAAAAGCACAGCTACGCTTACCGAGAATTCAGTGTCCGGCTCCTGAATCAACACCACAACAGAAACACCACGCTCTCCCTTATGTCCGAGGCGTTAGCGAAACCATCGCCCGTATTCTCAGAAAAGAAGGCATCCGAGTGACTCACAAGGCTACGAACACATGTTCTCTACATATTGCCGAAGGCCGTCCACCGAAGGAGAGAGCCCAAGGCACTGTATACAAAAATGCGATGCGAGCTACATCGGCGAAACGAAAAACCCCAAAGAAACATTTCGACAGCACAGGAATGACCTCCGCAATTTTGCAACAGATCGCAACCCCATAGTCGAACATTCCCAAGATAGCAACAACCGTATCAATCTTCCTGATACAACTGAAACCAATTAACGGAAACAGTTACTGCTTTGTAATTGCGGAAAAAGAAAGAAAACTTCGCAACGCGGGACATTTTAATATATGTAAGACAAGCTTGTCGGAAACGAAATTACCAGAATGAACAAAATGTTGCCATACGGCTTTGAAACCAGAGAAAACGACGTTATCTGCCCGTACTTCGTGCGAATTTTCTACGTCGCATCAGTTAAGTTTATGAAGGTGGTTGGTCGGTTGTGTCGGGTTTTATGGGTAAAAGCGACCATGGCTACATTGCGTGAAACGAGGATTGTCATCTACGGTCAGGGCGCTTGGTAGTTGGATTGCTTCAAGGAACAGTGCAAAGCATGACAGGACATACAGAAAAGGATAGCGTTGACCCCATCGGTGGATTCCCTGAGGTGTCTTTCTTAACGAGAGGAGCAGTGTCTTTGTTGTTGCAGAGCTAGCAGACGGTATATTGTGAGCGTTATTTATACAGTCGCGTAGTGGCGGCAACTTAGGGAGCATTCAGATGCTTTGTTTGACTGATAGCTGCGCGGTGTGGGAAAACGCACGCGTCTTTGCCGCAGAAGCACAGTTTTTCCATGAACGGACGGCGGAAGCTAACCGAAAGCTTGGAAAACGGGACTTTTGTATGGAAAGCATCGGCTTCGACGACCCATTAACCCGTTCAATCCCCCTGGCACATATGCGAACCCCACCACCCTTTTTTCCGCCGCCTGTGTTGTGGGGGCAGGCGCCCGCGTGGCGGAAGGAGTAAACAAGGTAAACAAACAGGGTAAACTGCACTTGTAGTTCGGCGGAAGTGTACTACAGGCGAGCCACGTTCATTCCATAGACAGATAACCTGAAAGCTTCCCTCAAATGGCGCTTTGAAAACCATCGGGAAACACTGCAAAGCTTGCAATTTGTGTTGCCAAAGCACGCCTGCAAGGGCAAATTTGAATCTGTTCAGCCGGCCTTCGATTTTTACTTCAGACATATGACAACAGCGCATATCGCTACGCTAAAAGGTGAATGGGAAATCTGGAAAACTAAATGGCAAGCCATGCAAGAGGAGGAACTTCCCCGCTCTGCGACAGACGCTTTACCTGAATGCGACAAAGCCCTCTTGCCGAATGTTCATACACTCAAGATATTGGCGACAATCCCAGTGGGAGAAGCTGCTTCAGAACGCAGCTTCTCGACACTGAAGAGAGTAAAAACATATTTGAGGAACCGAACAGCTGAAGAGCGGCTTAATGGCCTGGCTCTTATGTGCATTCACTGGATGCAAGTCAGTGTCGACAAAATTATCACTGTGTCTACAGAGAAACCGCGACGCATGAAAATTGCAGCGTGAACCATTCCTTTCGGTCAAGCTGCGTGGTCGTTTTTTTTTCTTTTGCATTGGCTTTTACTATATTGTAAAACCAATCGCAATTTCATTCTTTAATATTGCTTCCTAAAACGAATGTTAGCGTTCTGCATCTTTTGTGTCATGAAAGCATCCGTGGTTTGGTTCTTTGTGGTTCAATAAAACTGTTTTCGCGAATATTTCTGTTTTTTTCTATTAAGAATTGCTGTCATAAAGTGGCTCACGTCCTTCTCGCACGCCTGTAGTTGAGACAAAGTGTGAGAAATTCAGTAAAGAAAGCGTCCGACAGATATTTTTTTTTTATTTCCGGCACATCCGTAAGTGGGCGCATGTTTCCTTTGCATTGCTTTTTTTTTTTTGTCGCTCCTCTTTCCGTCACTGACTCTGTATGGCCCTTCTTCGTCCAGATTGTTTGGTTAGAAAGTATTCTTTCTCGTGCACACGCAATAGCTTTACTGCAGTGTCAAAAAACTTGCTTTCCATCTCGGATTAACTCGCTTCTTGGGCTGCATTCCACTCTGTTCTGTTTCTCGTCTAATAATTAAGCGCCTTCTATATTCCCGGCAAGTGTTTTTTAAGCATTCTACAGTAATGACCATGCTGTTATTGATGCTTTTGTCCCCCCTTTATGTAATACCCTGAGAAGGGCCTTTAAGAGTGAATAAATGATGATGATGATGATGATGAAGCTTTTGGGCCCACCCCGAAAAAAAATCCTGGCTACGTGCCTGCTGTGTTGTGTACGGCTCAGCGCGAGAGTCATACATTAAACGTCTCGATCCCGTGCACCATCTCTGCCTACGTCTGTCGAGTGGTGCTTACAGGACGTCACCAGTAGAGAGTCTGTATGTAGACTCTAACGAACCTCCACTGTGTAAGCAAAGAGCACTACTAACCATATCATATGTTCTTAGAATCAAGTCATCACCTGAACGCATATGCCTAGGCTTCCTTTCTAAATGTACCACATGCTTACACTACCTGAACAAACCTCACTTAATCAAGCCACTCATCTTAGGGTTCGAAGAATTATGCTATACCTATGTCATCCCTGAATATGTACTGAGCATTGTGCCAAAACCACCCAGACTACCACCATGGTTTGACTTTACGCAACTCTGTGGCTTGTCACTTGCTCATCTAAAGAAGATTGACACCCCACCAGAACACATAATACAAGAATTCCGTGCACTACAGTTTAAGTACAGAGATTACGGTGAATATTATACAGACGGCTCCAAAACAAAAAACCATATCGGCATTGGGATCGTGAGAGGAAAGCGTAATTAGCATTAGGCTGCCTCAATGCATGTCAATTTTTACAGCTGAAGTCTTTGCCCTGAGAGAGGCAGTTCGGAAAATAATCACTGGTAAGCATAAGACGACAATCATATACATGGACTTATTAAGCACATTAAAAGCTCTCAATTTCAGGTCTGAGTGTGAGCCCTTAATACGTGACATTTTACAGATAGTAATATTAAATAATCAGAAAGTGCGGATTCGGTTTTGCTGGGTCCTAAGCCATGCTGGGATACCTGGCAATGAAAAAGCGGACAAATTCACTTCTCTAGCGGTTCATGAAACAGTCACTAAAGCGAAAATACCTCTAAAGGACAGCTGGCGAGTAATAAAACTAGCTTTGTTACCTAAAAGACAGCTGGCGAGTAATAAAACTAGCTTTATCAAGAAAATGGCAACAACACTGGGACACATACACAAGTAATAAACTCCATCTAGTGAAACCAGTGCTTGGCGAATGGAAAACCTGTGATTACCAAGAACGGTTTACGGAAGTAACATTATGTAGGACTGCGAATTGGACACACTCACCTGACCCACAACTATTTACTTGCAAACGAACCCCAACTGAAATGTGAAAGATGTCAAGAACTATTAACAGTTACACATATATTAGTCTCATGGCCTCACATTGAGAAGCAAAGACAAAAACACTTTAGCACACTGTATAAAACACACATACCTCTCCACCCTTCCTTGCTTCTAGAAGATAACCCGCTTGTACCCATTTCCAGTGTCCTTGGTTTTCTAGAAGAATGTGGTTTTTTGCATCATATTTAGATCTACATCATTCTAATAGTCATATCTCAACACCTTGTGGCTGGCGCATCATAGCCTGAGTTGCTTTTGTGCCAAAAAACCCAACTGAACTAACTTCTTAACTTCCTCTTGAGCTTCTCCAAGTTTCTGCCCCGTATATCAATACTGGCAAAATGCAGTAGTTATATAATTTCTGCTTGAGTGATAACTAAGTTTCCATTCGAGTTGGGAATGTCTCCCATATGTGTGCCATCCCATGCTTATTTCTTTTACATAGGTTGGTTCTCCTGCCAGCAGCTGTCCTAGATATATGTATTCTTGTACAACTTCTAATGTCTGGTTTTAAATCATGAAGACTTTCACTTGTATTCTTGTACGACTTCTATTGTCTTGTTTTAAATCATGAAGATGTTTTTTTTCACCATGCCACCTAGCACTAGCTTTGTTTTCTGCATGGTCATCTTTTATCCCACCTTAGCGCTTTCTCCGCTTAAGTCTGCGATCATCATCTGCAGTTCATTGCCATCAGTCAGTCGATAATCGATCAGTAATCGATAAATCGGGGAAATTGCCAGGAATTACTTGATGGTGCCTAGGTTAGCCCTAGAGCATGTTGATGCAATGTGATCACCAATGAATAGATAATCAATAACCGATCAATAATCGGTTAAACTCAGGAATTGTCATTGGTTGACTATGCTATCACATGATTGCTAGACATGAGGATCGGCCAGCTTCGATGTGCCTGAAGCTTTGCATGACTTCGCACGGACTTCCATGTTCTTTCCTCCCTCTCTTTCTTTCTTTTTGATATTATTTCTAATTCCTTCTAACTGTGCTTGTGTCCGTACAACACTGTCAAACAACATATACTTAGTTTGAAACCACATCTCGTATGTTTCTCCTTTTTTTTCATCTTTGCATGGCTTGCAAGTGTGCATTTTCACTGAGTTTTATTCAATTCACTTTCAAGGAACAAGATTTTCAGCTTGACTGTTGATCATGGTTTGCCATTTATCTCTGGATGCCGCGCTACTGGTTTCCATCCACATCCGAATGAGCCACCACTTTATGAGGTATGTTTTCCTGCCTTTTATTCAATAGATGGAGCCTTAATGATGTTTCTATGCTTGGAAAGTTTTTTTTATACACTTTTATATGCGTGAGTACACTGAGGATGCCGCAGATGACAGCTCATCTAATCTGTTATGTCCGTGGGTGTTTAACAACAATGACCATTATCATGAGCAGGTGCCTTGTGTTTCAATGTAAACAATCGCATGAGATTGAGGCTGACAGGTACCTGCTGTAGCATTTTGTACATTTTGTGTTCCATTCTTCGTCTTTGGTGTCATTGTTTACGAGGCCTATGTTGAATCTGTTGACCTTTGTTATTTATAATTTGACAGCCAGTGGACATTTTGTGTTGTCACAGTGATTCCACTCCTGCACCATCTGTGCCAAAGTGCACCGAATGAAATTTACTGCACCATCCTGATAAAATCTACAGAAATTTCGCCTAATTGTGCCAAAGAGTCTCTGATGCCCTAGAGGCACTGCTGCACATGCCTCAGAGAAACAATGTGTAGGTATACGTGAATTTTCAGATGCTGAAGCTCCTTAAAATCTAATTTGTCTGTCATTCTGACAGTCTCAGGTGAGCCTTGTAAGAAGTACAAAATTCTGCAGCTCTTTCCGTCCTTCATAGCGGCAGTTGTGGAGAGTGGGGGATGGGGGGGAGGATATGAGGTAGCAAAAGAGAAAAATTTCGTGATGACATTTGAGTGCTTGGAATGTCGAATCTGCTCATAATAAGCACGATGCTCATAACAAGCACGAATCTGCTCATAATAAGCAAGAAGCCTAACATCATCGTTTTTCGCTGCATACAGTAAATGTAGAACTTAAGCTTCTGCAAGAACACCGTTTGCAGAGCCATTCGTTATCTTTACCTCTATTGGGCATTTTATCTTGTGATTGCTGAAAAACCTGCTTTCATGTTTACTTTCCTGACCTTCCGGCTCACGATGGCCACGTATAAAAATTAAAATAATAATAAGAATCAAAGCCCAGTCTGACGAAGCTCACACACGAGCACCAGCATGCTTTGAGGCACCTATGGTACAGTGGCAAATTAGGCACTGTATCTGCGGAAACTGCATACCGCTGCTGCTTTGGAATGCTTGCATGCTAAGCCTTTTCGCAAAGATTTCGCTGATCTACCGCTTTGATAGTTGCACCGTGTACATGTGCACAACGTGCATACAGAAAGGAAAGTGCAAACAGTCTCTGCTTTACTCAGATAAATAGCAAGCGGTTCTCATAAAATAATGAGCCGGTGTTTAGATAGCAGCGGACTGAAAAAAATCGACAGGCTGTCGTGTAATCCATCCCTTGCTACGAAGGTAAATAAAGTGACAGTGAAGCAAGCCATTGCCATTTGTTTTCAAGTCGTTTACTACGCGTCAACACTGGTGCAGTTTTACCTCTGAAATTGAAGACACGCCCACAAGCTTCGTGAACACTCATTGCAGCCATGCACTAACAGGAGCACCATTGGAATGTGATATGCGTGGCGCACGTGCGCTGGGGGTATGAGAGTCACGTGACTGCACACTCGCAAAGAGCAAGTCAGTCGCCTGGAGAAATGTGTGTCGTTTAGCTCATTGGGCTACTCTCTTGCAACTGCTGGGCTGACAGACTGCAGGTTGTACATGGGCAGGGGTAAAGTGGGGGACTGGCAGCTGTGGATGGTAGTCTCCCGCTGAGCAGCCGCGCTGGCGAGTGTGCTTGTGGTGATGGTTCCCGCTTTCGTATCAGCTGAGGTGTATTCAGAAACTATTAGTATAAGCATGAACCAAGGCGTATTTTATATAATGTGATCCAAGAAGAACGCTTTTAAAATTCTCACCAAGCATAATATCTTCTCTAGGAGCAAAAGACCCCTTACAAGGGATTTTGCTTAGTTTCTTAACTCAGCCGGACAGAGTTCTGTGGAAGATGTTTATTGCGTGTGTGTGTGTGTGTGGTGTGTGTCATGTCTATAGAAGAGCATGCAGATTATGAATATTGTGCCAATACATTTATTCAGTTATTCTGTCTTCGTTGTTTGTTACCCAGAAGGGCTTTTTGATATAGTAGTACTTTTCATCCACTAGCACATCTCTGTATCTCATCCTTGTGGCATCGTCAATTAAGGAAATTGACACTTAAGGGGCTCTCTAAAATAAATAACCCCTATGAGGTTAGACATTTGGAGCTCATTAGTGCAGAGTTCTAGGTTCAGAAATGTTTGCTGCTTTGTAAATGTTACAACACTGAGAAAAGTCTGCCTCGTGGCTGCAGCAGCCACAATTGCATAGTTGTCAATAGCCCACCAATTGCTAATGGCCCTGTTTTATTACCATACTAACACTGGAAAAGTGGCATAATGACTATAAAAATAGTGAGACAGCATCGAAGGGTCACTGCGAGATGGCTATCCCAAGTTGTATGTCCACCGCTTACATGGCTGAACCACTACAGCACAAACAGTGAAAAAAAAGTAAAAGAAATGTGGCTGTTTTGCCACCAAGGCAACCAAGTGCATGCACAGAGGGGTCTTAAGCAGTTCGAGATGTATTTGGTGTGTTGGTTCATTAAGTATAAGTTCATTGGTCCAATACATGGTGTTTGGTTATGTTGAGAAAATGGCTGAAGAGGTTATTCGACGACTGCCTTTATTTCTACATTACTGTGTAAAATAGTGAGTCATCCTGTCAGATTTTTGTCCATGAGATCTACAGTGAATGGGAATGTTTATGTAGCTATTCATAAGAGCTGTGTATTAATTTTTCTTGTGCTTGAATACAAAATGAAGCTTTGAAGTACACTGGAATGCAGAATTGGATGCTCCAAGATGCTCCCAAAGGCAAGATTGTCTGTTCCAAACACTCCAATATACGAAACTGCGTGCTCCAAAGTGCTCCAAAATGAAATTTCTGTTGGTGCAAAATTTGCTCGAAATCAGCCATCCTCAATAGCATCACTGTTGTCATAACTAGGTGTGTGCAAATATCAAATTTTCAACTTCAAGGTGGTTTGTAATAATAAAAACCAAGTGTAAGCTGAATAGAGTATTTAAAAAAAATTTTTCACTAAGAATATAGTACTACAGTTAAACCTCAATCTCATGAACTTTAGTAAATGAAATTTTTGTTGTGTAGCAGCATAAAGCTTTGTGATATCACTCATAGTTTTTTTCAACATTCTGAGTAATCTCATGGGTTTCTGGAGCAGCCTTGTATCTCCTTGGGAAGTTTGCTGAAGCATAGCAGCCAAAGAAGTGAGCAGAGAATCGTGACAGCTTCTCACAAGAGCTGAGGTGAAAATCAAAGTGCAGCAGAAATTCCAGCTAGCTCATACAGCCCTATGATAGTGCACAGTGCCAACGTCAGTGAGCATTCTGAAAACCATGATGGGGAACATAGCACTAGAGTGGGCAATTCATCCAGTTTTCTTTGGTGCATTCGTACAGTGATCTGCTACTGGGCAGAAACAGCTCCACTTCACTAAAATTGGTAAATGCTGCCACGTGGCGCAAATTATCTCTTTGTACACTTTGTCACTACTATGATACTGTGCTGAGATGATTGGTGAACATATGCTACTGCTTGCCATGGGAGGCTTGTGTGGCTCCTGACTGTACCTTGTTTTATTTGTCCAATGCGGTTACAGTGATTTTGCTTTCATTTAAGTAGATGATAGCACTTTAAGCTGAACCACACATGGTGGTGGCAGTGAACAATGGCACAGCACATTTTGGGTTGTCACCTAATAAATGTGTACAGTACACGTTGCATTGGTGCTGCACCGCATGTGTTGCCAAGCATATAGTATGTGGGCTTATGGTAGGATTGTTGCCTGTAAGTTTTACTTGCATGATTGTTAGTGGCTGTCATCACATTTTCATGCAGTTTCAATGCTTATCCATTTAGGCATCACTCCAAAGCCATAATCATTGCCTGGTCAGCATACTGGGACTTGAAGAGCACATTAAACTTTAATGCAGAAAAAAAGCAGTACCATGTAATAATGCCTGTGTAGTTAGATTTCATCGTCATCATCAGCCTATCTTATGTCCACTGCAGAATGAAGGCCTCTCCCAATTCTGTCCATCCTTTCCTGTCTTGCGCAAGCTGATTCCATTTGATGCATGTAAATTCCTAATTTCGTCACCCCATCTTACTCTCCATTGTGCACTGCCATGCTTACCCTCTCTTGGTATCCATTCGGTCGTTCTAACTGTCCATCGGTTATCTAGCCTTCTCATCACGTGGCCTGACCATGCCCATTTTTTCTTCTTAACTTCGATTATTAAGTTGGCTACCCCTGTCTGTTCCCTGACCCACTCTGCTGTCTTCCTATCTCTTAATGTAGCACCTGTCATTTTTCATTCTGTCGCCCACAGTGTGGTTCTTAAGGATGAACATGCAGAAAACAAAAATAATGCTAAGTGGCGCGGCAAAAAAACGTGTATTCACTATCGAAAACCAGACATTAGGAGTCGCAGAAGAATACCCATATCTAGGACAGCTACTGACAGGAGAACCCGACCATATAAAAGAAATCCACCAGAGAATAAACATGGGATGGTGCTCATACAGGAGACATTTCCAACTCATGAACGGGAACCTACCACTATCATTCAAGTGGAAACTATATAACTACTGGATCTTGCTAGTACTATTTACATATGGGGCAGAAACATGGAGAATTACAAAGAAGCTCGAGAGGAAGTTAATCCTACCTTAGCACTTTCTTGGCTTAAATCTTCAATCATCTTCTGCAGTTCATTGCCATCATTACTAAAGAGTACTACAGTTAAACCTGGATATAATGAAATTGACGAATTCCCGAAAAACTTCGTTACAAAGAGGACTTAGTTATATGCAGGTTCGACACGAAAATTCGAAAAACAGGCGCTTAATTAAGCAAAAAGGTAACAGACGGCAGAGCTCGCCCAAAGCATTTATTTTGGCTGAGAAAACATTTACAGCTGAGACCATTAACCGCTTATACTGAGACCACGTAACCGCTTATAGGTGAAGGACAGGCTATAATGCCGCTTTTCTGATCCCCGTTTACCCTCCCATAGAACTTAAAGTATACGCATACCACTTATTCTGCTGCCCCCCCCCCCCCCCCCCCCCCCCCGCCTACCTTCCTTTCCCGGGGTGAAGGACGAGATATAATGCGGCTGCCGGGAAATCCCTCGGACAATCGAGGTAGCGAGCAGTCTTCACATAGGAAGTGTGGTGCCTGAAAAGAGTGCAGCGAATTGCCATGGAGGATGAAGGAGCGCGGAATGAATGAACAATGAGCGGAGGGAAGAAAAAAAAAAAAAACGCCGCGGCAGCAGCGCGTTGTGCACGCGCCCTCAGAAGATCGGATTTTGAGGCGACAGAGAAGGCTGCTACGGCCGTTTGTCAGCTGCAAACGCTCCGCACAAAATGCACGCCCTGGTCCACTTGACTACTGTTTGTCTCCAGTTCTTTTATTTTTTAATCATCTCGCGCGCCACCCTTGAATCACCCCGTGAGCGCGATTTCCTGTGCACCCGATCCCTGTGTTGTCAAGGGCAAGCTTCTTGTAAGGCGCGCCACCCGCGACCCCGCGAGTTAGGCCTAACAAGCTAGGCCTAACGCCCACCTAGTGTCAGGTTAGCCAAGTAAAGCGCAGAGACGTGCGCAGTAACCAAAGAGTAGCGTTCTTGCACATTGAAAAAAAACAAACAAAGGCTCATTTTTTCTCTCTCACTCTGAGCTGGTGCCGGCTTGGCGGGCCAGGCCAGCTGCAGCAAGCGGCGGGATCAGGTTTGAAGTGAGGGGGAAAGGACACGCCTGCGGCGGCAAGATCGCCGGTTCGAGGGATGCAGGCCCGCCTTGTGCACGCTCGCACACGTCTGCCTCGCAGTCGCCGTGCCTTCGGGTATGCCAAGTGTGACGCCGCCACTTTGCATACCGCCGCGGTGGAGAAGGTGCTTCGGGTTGCTGCTCGCACAAAAGTGACAAAATTTGGGGCAGTATCTCTAGGTTGTCGGCGGAGAAAGTTGGTTATTTCGAGGGGGTCTCCCGCTGCCATTTAGTTGCATAAAGGTTTCAAATACATGTACAGTAGAATCTCGATGATACGAATTCGTAGGGAGCAAATACAATATTCGTATCATCCCGAATTCGTATGAGCCAAAACAAGTTAAAGCTGATCATGAAGATGAACAAGGACTTTATTGGAGTCAACTACTTCTTGCTGAAGAAGTCCATGATGTTCTTTTGAACTTTTTTAACTTCGCTGTCCCTCAAGAAAGCCGCCTGAAAGGAATAAAACCATGCTGCAGTTTCTTCACTCACGCTGCCAGTGCTTACGGTGCGACGCAGTACATCGAGGGCGTCAAGGTTTTCCGACATTGACGGTTGGAGATCACACTCACCGGCATGTTCACCATCACTCTCAGACTCGGTATCCTTTGCCTGGTTGATCAATTCTTTGATGGATCGCAGATGGTCACTACGTTGTCCGCAGTGACGAAGTCTCGCGCCGAAGCTTGAGTTTCAATGTTCTCCCAACCCTCGATGTGCAAGTCGTTGTCAGGCTCTTGGTTTTCTTCCACCAGAGCCGCATCCGATTCCGTGAAAAATCCACACTTGCGAAAGCAGTTCGCGATCGTGTCCTGGGTCCCATTATCCCAGGACATGGCCAAGAAATGTAACGCGTCAAGCAGCCTAATCCGCAAGTTTTCATCCTTGTGCTCGATTTTCGCCAGGAGCCTCCGCACAAGCAATCCCTTCAAATGAGGCTTCACATTTCGGATTATTCCCGCATCCAGCGGCTGTGGACGGCTCGTGGTGTTTGCGGGCAGGAACCTTACGGTGACATTGCTGAAGTTGCAGTCTTTGGGATGGGCTGAACACTGGTCAACGAAAAGCAAAATTGTTCTGTTTTTCGCTGCCATTTACCGGTCCAAAGTCGTAAGGAACTCGCGGAAAAAATCTGCAGTCAAAAATCTGAATTAGTCGCTACCGTGAAGCGGTCATTTTGCGCGTTCGTATCATCCATAATGGCTGGGGAAACTGTTCGTATAACACCGAATGACGGCGCATTTTATGCAACGTAGTCCGTCCAAAACAACAATAAAATTCGTATCATCGCGAAATTCACATCAGCCGTAATCGTATCATCAAGATTCTACTGTACTTGTATGGAGTAACGGTGGGGAGTAGAAAAACTTCGTTATATCCAGGAGTTCGTTATATGGAGGTTCGTTATAAGCAGGTTTATAACTGTATGTCGTCGGCAAATCGTAAGTTACTCAGATATTCGCTGTTAATCCTTAGCCCTGTCTCGTCCCAGTCTAATCTTTTGAAGATTTCTTCGAAACATGCAGTAAATAGCATTGTAGAAATTGTATCTCCTTGTCTTACACCTTTTTGTATAGGAGTTTTCCTGCATTTCCTAAGGAGGAGTAGGGTGGCTGTAGAACCTTTATAGATGTTGGCTATTGTGTTTACGTAGCTATCACATATTCCTTCACGGCGCAATGCCTCCAGAACTCCTGGTATCTCTACCGAGTCGAAGGCCTTTTCGTAGTCTATGAAGGCCATATAGAGGGGTTTGTTGTATTCAGCAGATTTCTCAATGACTTGATTGATTGCATGAAGGTGGTCTGTGGTGTAGCATCCCTTTCTGAACCCTGCTTGCTCTCTTGGTTGATTAAATTCAAGTGTGGCCCTTATTCTGTTTGAGATAACCTTTGTGAATATTTTGGAAAGTGCTGAGAGGGGACTGATTGGCTTGTACAGTTAAACCTGGATATAACGAAACTAACAAATTCCCCCCAAAATTTATTATAAAGAGGATTTCGTTATATGCAGGTTCGGCACGAAATTTGAAAAAAAAACACTTAAGTAAGCAAAAAGGTAACAGCCTGCAGAGCTCACCGA
Source organism: Hyalomma asiaticum (assembly GCA_013339685.2). Lineage (NCBI taxonomy): Eukaryota > Metazoa > Arthropoda > Arachnida > Ixodida > Ixodidae > Hyalomma > Hyalomma asiaticum. The sequence continues at coordinate 140,162,371 of CM023481.1, read as the reverse complement.
AAACATTTATTTTGGGTGAGAACTTAATGTACACGCATACTGCATATTGTGCAGCCCCCCCACCCACCCCTTCCCGGGGGTGAAGGACCAGTTATAATGCGCCTGCCAGGAATTCGCGGGAATCAGCGGCTGCTGCAGACAATCGAGGTAGGAAGCAGTCTTCACAAGGGAAGTGTGCCGCCCAAAAAGAGTGCAGCGAACGGAGGAAGGTGCGCGGAACGAAGAAACAATGGGTGGAGCGAAGGAAAAAGAAAGAAAAGGCTGCGGCAGCTGTGCGCCGTGTGCGCGCCTTTTGAGGATAGGATTTCCAAGGCAACGGAGGATTCTGCTACGGCCGTTTGGCAGCAGCGAACGCTCCGCACGATACGCGCGCCTGTGTCCACTTTACCGCTGTTTGTCTCCAGTTTATAAATATATATATAATCATTTCACGCACGCCGCCCTTGAATCGCCCTGTGAGCGCGATTTCCTGTGCACCCGATCCCTGTGTTGCCAAGGGCAAGCTCCCTGTGAGGCGCGCCGCCTGCGACTCCACGAGCTAGGCCTAACATGCGCTGTCACCTAGTGTCAGGTTAGTGAAGTGAAGTGCAGAGACTTGCACAGTAACCAAGGAGTAGCACTGCCAGCACGTTGAAAAAAAAAAAATAGTTTTTTCCTCTTTCTCTCTTAAGCTGGCACGGCTCGGCAACGTCAACTTGAAAAGGAGGGTGCCGGCTTGCCGGGCTAGGCCAGCTGCAGCAAGCGGCGGGATCAGGTTTGAAGTGAGGGGGAAAGGACATGCCTGCGGCGGGAAGATCGCCGGTTCGAGGGATGCAGGCCCGCCTTGTGCACGTTCGCACATGTCTGCCTCGCAGTCGCTGTGCCTTCGAGCGTGCCAAGTGTGACGCCGCCACTTTGCATACCGCCGCGGTGGAGAAGGTGCTTCGGGTTGCTGCTCGCACAAAAGTGACAAAATTTGGGGCAATATCTCTAGGTTGTCAGCGGAGAAAGTTCGTTATTTCGAGGGGGTCTCCCGCTGCCACTTGGTTACGTAGAGGTCTCAAATACGTGTACTTCTATGGAGTAACAGCGAGGAGTAGAAAAACTTCGTTATATCCAGGAATTCGTTATATGGGGGTTCGTTATAAGCAGGTTTAACTGTAGTTCGTTAAGTGTTTTGCATCTCCCTTCTTGTGTAATAATAGAATGTTTGTGTTTTTCCAGCTGACTGATACATTCAAAGTTTCGAGGCATTGTGTGTTAGTGTCGCAATCTTTCTAGATAGGAAGTCTCCTCCATATTCCCTCCTCCTCCTCCTCCTCTGGTGGTTATGCTGTCTTCTCCAGCCGCTTTGCCGTGGGACATGCCCAGAATTGCTTTCCTTACTTTGTCGGCAGTGACGCATGGAATTTTGTTATCTTGATCGACATTTAATGCAGTCATGGTGGGTAGACTCGTATTTGAGCTGTATAGTTCAGAATAGAAGTCCTCTGCCACCTTGACTATATCACTGAAGTTACTAACGATGTTGCCCTGCTTATCTTTCACTGCATGCATTACAGTTAAAGCTGCTTATAACGAACCTCCATATAACAAATTCCTGGATATAACGAAGTTTTTCTATTCCCCGCCGTTACTCCATAGAAGTACATGTATTTGAAACCTCTACGTAATGAAGTGACAGTGGGACAACCCCTCGAAATAACGAACTTTCTCCACCGACAGCCTGAGATTTTGCCCCAAATTTTGTCACTTTTGCGCGAGCAACAACCGGAAGCACCTCCTCCGCCGCTTCGGATTCCGAAGCGGCGGTGTCGCGCTTGCCGCGCTCAAAGACACGGCGACTGCGAGGCGAAAGCGAGTGCACGTGTGCGTGCGTGCAAGCGTGCGTGAGGAGGGCCTGCATCCCTCGACCCGGCGATCATCCCGCCGCGGGCGTGTCCTCTCCCCCTCACTTCAAACCTGCTCCCGCCGCTTTCTGCAGCTGGCCTAGCCTGCCAAGCCGCCACCCTCCTTTTCCAGTTGATGTTACCGAGTCGCACCGGTTTAAGAGAGAAAGAAAAAACAAGCTTTTTTTTTTTTTTCAACGTGCTAGCAGCGGGACTCTTTGGTTGCTGAGCGAGTCTGCACTTCGCCAACCTGACAGTAGGTGAGAGCGCTTGTTAGGCCTAGCTCGCGGGGTCACGGGCGGCACAGGCACGCCTCAAGGGAAGTTTGCCCTTGACAACACAGGGATCGGGTGCACAGGAAATCGCGGGGTGATTCCAGGGCAGTAAATGGTAAAAAAAAAAGGTAAAAAGGTAAAAAATGGTAAAAAAGAAGAACTGGAGACAAACAGCGGTAAACTGGAGGACATGGGCGTGTGTTCCGTGCAGAGCGTTCGCAGCTGACAAACGGCCATTCTCCGTCGCCTTGGAAATCCTATCCTCAGAAGGCGCGCGTGCGATGTGCTGCTGCCGCAGCCTTTTTTTTTTCCCTCCGCTCATTGTTCATTCGGTCCACACTCCTTCCTCCTCCACGGTGAGTCGCAGCGCTCTTTTTGGGTGGCGCACTGCCTTTGTGAAGCCTGCTCATGGGATTTCCTGGCTGCCACATTATAACCGAAAGGGGGGAGGGGGGGGTCTGCACAATAAGCGGTATGTGTATGCATTACGTTCTATGGGAGGGCAAACAGAAGTCAGAAAAAACCGCATTATAGGGGGTCCTTCACTATAATCTGTCACATAAGCGGTCTCAACTGTAAATGTTTTCTCTGGGTGAGCTTTGCAGTCTGTTACCTTTTGGCTTACTTAAGCATTTCTTTTTTGAATTTTCGTTCCGAACCTGCATATAACGAAATCCTCTTTATAATGAAGTTTTACGGGAATTTGTCAATTTCGTTATATCCAGGTTTAACTGTAGTTTTAGTTTGTATCTCCTATTTAATTTTATCTCAACACCTTCTACCCTTTCAATGATGCTATAGAATTCTTCAGTGTTACCTGCCGTGCCCTTGTGGATAAGGAATCCCACGCCGTATTCGCGCTTCTCTGACTGTTCTCTGTTGCAGAGAACATGCCGATTATTAAGCGATAAGTATCCTTCCCCTGGTTTCCTAACCTCGCTAAGGCCATTGATATCCCAATACCCCTTATTTTTTCTTCTAGTAGTTCAACTAGTCTGGCGTCACTCAAAAGAGTTCGTGTGTTAAGAGTCACTATGTTTAATTTCCAATGGCGGCCTGTCCAAGGCCAGGAGCTTTTTGAGTCTTCTGTTCACATACCTGTGTGGTCGCATCCGCAGCTAGAAGTTCGGTTGTTACGATTATTCGGTCAAATGACCATAGTTAGATTTGGGCGCATATTAAAGATCCTCATCTGGTCATAGTCAATCTGAAGTTGCCCACTTTGGCTTGCCTCATAACACTATGGTGGTTTTTGACACATAAGCCCCAGAAATAAATTGAAAAGTGTTCCTACAATTGGGTAGTCCATTTTGCTTGCTCAACAACGCTTTTCAGTAGCCAGTGGCATACTTTCTACACAAAATGCTGCCTGCAAGAGACATTGATGTTTATCGCTCTTTCGTTGGTTATAGAGTGACCGTGCACATGTAGTCATGTTCAAGGGTTATGCTAAGTCAAAACTGTGGCATCACATTACTTTGCTAAATTGCCAATAAAATTCCATGGTTTTCAATGGCACTAAGGTTGAAAAGTGAAAATAGTTCCACTACGTTGCTAGTCTTCTTAAGTGCGGACTTGACTGTATTGGCAGCTTGTGACATTACGCATCTTCTTACAGATTTGTGTCGGTGAAGTGAAGTTGTATTTCTGCTCAGGCTTCTTGCATCACTGATATCACTCTTTCAAAGCTTCTCTAGTGGTGGTCCAAGTGTGCCATTTTGCTACAGTTCTATGTGTTGTAGTTTGCTTTGCCAATTCAGTTAAACTTGCACCATCTGCACCAATGTTCACTACATTTTTGTCTGCTTACAAGGCTGTGGAGTGCTCTTAAGCTGAAGGTCGCGGGATCGAATCCCGGCCGCGGCGGCTGCATTTCGATGGAGGCGAAATGTTGAGGCCCGTGTGCTGTGCGATGTCAGTGCACGTTAAAGAACCCCAGGTGGTCGAAATTTCCGGAGCCCTCCACTACGGCGTCTCTCATAATCAGAACTGGTTTTGGGACGTTAAACCCCACAAATCAATCAATCAATCTCTTAAGCTGAAGCATTCTTCAACTGCCATCCAACAACCCAACAAGTTCTCCTTACATTGGGGGACCCCTCTTCCCTCAGACTTTTCTTTAATATTATAAGTTTTTGTTCACTAACGTATACAGTGTATTTTGGTTGGCCTATAGCCTATAGCTAAAGCATAGAAGTGCTGTCATGTCTGTACGTGCCCTGTTTAATTTATACTGTTCCTCATGTTCCTTTCAATCAGGGAGGTCATTATTTTTGGTGAGAACCATATGTTAAAACACAGACAAATGATTTTAAATTACTTTTTCATGCCGTTTTGTGCATCATAGTGGAAGTGCACACCTACCATAGGACTACCCCCTTTGGGTACTGTGCACCATAAACTGTGTCATCATGCAGACAAAATATAGGATGTACCAAAGTTGATAAATTCGATCATGCGCATGTGATAAAAAAATTGTTGCATGTCTGACGCAGTTGTGAATGTTCTCTTTTCGAATTTTGACTGCAAAAGTGACATAGCGCTGTGGCAAACCAGCATGCATAGAAACTGAGCCATGAGGACACTAATGCACCATGGACCAGCTAGTAGTAAACTCTAACTGTAACAGTAAACTCCAACTGTACTCATGTGCTTGTTATAAAAAACTGTTTAAACAGCTAATGTCATCATCAGTTAACAACAAGAGTTGACGAGGCAGACAAGTAGCTGTCAGATTGCAAAACTCGTCAGTCGGTCCCCACTTTTAAGCATTAAAGAATGGCTTGATCGAGTTGCTCTTGCTTGGCGCGTAACGCTTGACCTTTCGATTTACTGTTGCCATGTTGCCATGTCCGGCATCTTTCAACTAGATGTGCTTGTGAACTACAAGACAGCTCAAAAAGGCACTGTTAAATTTGTCATTCTGTTGCATGTTGCAAAGTTTAGGAAGTCTTTGCTTCTGGATTCCCCAAAAAAAGTAGTGTTGGAAAAAAATTTGCCTACCACGTATTTTTTTGTCATGGTAATTTCACTGCACAAATCATGAGAAGCATAAAAAAAATGGGGCAGTTTTATACAAGCAATTTGCCAAAATGCAATTTGTGTGTCAATTGTTTTTCCTTCACTGCTGTGTTGACGTTTTAGCTTGTGAATAGGTAAAAAAAACATTTTTTGACATTCTTGCAGGAATGTAGGCACGTCAAGGTGGATGAGAAGGCATCAGTTACAGTAGTGGATCTTCGAAGATAAAAGTGAAGATTCAGGTGAACTTGGAAGCATGTAGTTGGTCGGGAAGAACAACAAAACAAGGCTGTACATTTTTGTATATTTTGTGTCCCTGGAATTGGGGGCTTGGTTAGGACACCCACTGTTTAGTTAATCTCAGTGCTAGTCATAACTTGCATACTTTGTCCCCTTGTTGTGCCTGGACTGCATTGTTACTGACCTCAACATCAGTTGCATATGGAAAAGCTTCATACAGAAGCTATAGCCTAGGAATATTAACAGAAATCTTAGGAGCTACCAGTGATATTAACTATTCTAAAGATGGTGCCATATTCTGTACTGATCATTCTCAGCTATATTAGTGCTTCATACTTCCAGCATATGCCATTTGGCTGTAGGAGCAGCTGTGACGTTTGTAATTGTAAGCATGTACACCTATCATCAACATTGCTTTTGCGGTCATGTTACTTGAGTTTACTGAAAAGGAGCCGGTGAATAGAACTCACTCCCACAAGCTTCTTCTTGAAGTATATGTTAATTCCTTCATTTAGGAAACATTATCCTATTTTCTGGTGTGTAAGTGCCCTGTTAGCAAGCCTTTGATAAAATTTGTTAGGTTCTATTTTTGTATGACTCGATTGTCTACTTGCTATTTGTGCAGCGGAACCTCGATAATTCAAAATTTCTTAAGAGTGCTCTGAAACACTATTCTTCATTGTCTTGGAAATGCTGTGGAATGAGCTAGGTGCCTTCTAGAAACATACAAGCCTAAGGATTCTTCATTAAAACCTAGCATGAGGGTAGATATTGTGAGTTTAATGTTTACCTTTCCCATCCTTCCTTGATGTTCTCTCCTCCAAAGGAATCCTCCATATGATGCTGCATTTCATTTTAATTGGTTTGGTATGACAAAGCTTGAATCACTCTCTTAAGTGTGTTGTCCTTATCAAAGTTTCAAATGCTGGCTTTGCACTTCTGTAGCCTGTTTAGTTAAATTTGCCAATTAATAAAATTAAATATAAACTGTGACATTAGGAAGGAGCGCACTGATCCAAACATTGTGCCTTTTTCATGTCAGGCATTGGCTAGTGGCATTTCTCTGTAAGAACCTGCCCAATGTTGTTGGGGGATAGCTGATGGCAACCAGGCCACTGCAGAAAGTAGGCCTCTGCTCAAACAGTCTGTATTGAATGAGAAAATATGTGCATAACTACAAAATTTGGCTGAGTTGTTGCAGCCATATGTTATGTTCTATCATTAAACTCAAGAAGTGGTTGTTGGCCCAAATTGATGCTTCCGCCAAATAAGCCGGATTACATATCATACCCTGTATCTACTTCTGAAGAAGGCTGAAATTGAAAAACTGAACATAATAATCAGAAAAGCAATTAAGAGTGCCCTGGTACTTCCCAGTATGGCTTCAACCTCCAAACTTCTCAAACTTGGCCTCCATAACACCTGGGAAGAAATGAGTGAAGTGCACAAGGCCGGCCAGCTGGAGTGTCTTAAGCTGTCTCAAACAGGCAGAGCAGTACCTAGTAAACTAGCATAGAGTGAAAACTTTATCGCAGTTTCCAACACAAAAGCCGGCTACCGGCACTTCTTTGAAACCTCATCTCAATCACTCGAATACCTCATAACATGCACGCAACATACCAGAGACAGAAGACAAGCTACAATTCACTGGTTAAACAAGAAATACTCCAAATTCGAACACGAGATATGGAGATGTGGCAAAATATCTAGGCAGAAGTGCATACGCAATAAGTGTGACCAGCAACCAAGGGAATGAACTAGTCTCTGCTACCATAGCGGCCAGGAATCCAGAAATGGTGGAGGAAGTTGCCATCGTCCTCGACACTTCCACATGCGAAGAGACAGCTGTCGTATTGAGTGACTCCAAACCGCATGTAGGAACTTTCAGAAAGGCAGTGTCTCTGCTGTCGAAGTCCAGGTCCTAAAACAAATAGGCATAAAAACAAATAGGCATTCAACAAGTTTCCCAACATCCACGTCCTATGGACCCCAAGTCTTGAACACGTGGCAGGAAACTGAAGCAGCACATGCTGTCATCTGAGAGCATACCTGCTGGGATTTCCTGCCACAGGGGCTTCAGAAAGCGACGAGGGTTGAGGATATTCCCAATCAAGTATGCTGACATATTGCAACACTACCGATTGGAAAGGTGCCAGTAGCCACAACCACATCCAAAATTAAGGAAGGAAGAAGCCACGTCCCTCTGCAGACTGCAGACGAACACGTACATACATGGCATTATTATGCACCATATCCACCCCAGAGTTCCCACACTTACGCCGTCTTTGTAACATACCGGACACCCTCCAACACATGGTGCTGGTGTTCCCACACCATGAAAAGAACGCTGAAGGTGGCGCTCAACAACCGCTAGAAGTGGTTAAGAAACGTGGGAGGCACTATTAACGGCCCAGAGCTTGGAGGAGCAGCGAAGTCTGGTGGCCTGGGCACGGGCCGCGGCATCAGCCAATGCCTTTCTGGACAGAGAGAGCCACCCGCTTCGAGCGAAAAATGGCCTTTTCTCAAATAAACATTTATTCCGCCTCCTTAATTCAGGCTGACTGTCAGGTCCTGTCGGAATCACATCTGCAGCATTAAACACTTCATTGTTTAATTAAGATGATCTAGTGCTTATTCAGTTTGATGTGTTCGCAAAACAGTTATAATTCCAATTCAAATGGGTGTCTGAAACTGCCACTTCTTGCTGAAATCTAATGCCCGAAATCAAATTACAAGTGGGTGTTGACACTGTGTTATACCGTTAAGCATTCTGGACCATACTAGCATATGCCCAACAGCTCACATGTTCTCACGTAAGAGTTTTGGGCTCTTGGATGTTCAGATGTTGCTCCATTAGTGGATGTGGAAAAGGCTTTTTGCAGCAGCAGCAGCGGCGGCGGCATATTGACGATACACAAAAGAAAATATTTCTCTAGCAGAAATTCTGTTTTCTGGAATTCACACCGAAAAAGCAGCAGCGCTGAATGTTCTTTCAAGGTTACCTAAGTGATGCATAAGCATTTGCTACTAACCATCGTATGATACTTTACTGAGTCAAGAGTGCATGCTTTGTTCCTGATGACATCCAAAATCCGATGCTTGAAGTTCCTGCATTTTCACTGTGTTTTGGCCTTCCCTGCAGTGTTGTTGCTGAGTGGTGCCGGCATGGTGTCTCTTTAGTATTCGTCAATATATGGAAATGATCCAGAGAAGGCGCTTCTGGCAACAGAAACTCTTCTGTTTTGTGGCATGTTTGGCATTACACTTTTGCAAAAGTTTAATTTACTAATTTGTACAATGATTAATGTTGGCTTTACGCATTGTTCAGGAGAGGGTCTCAATTCTGCCAAGTGTTCTCCTTTTACATTTTTGTACTGCTGTTAGAAGCAGTCATATGGTTCAGATATTTCTTTATATATAGGTTGTCCCACGTAACTTGAGCCAAGACTTTAAAATGAAAGGCACTTTAGAGACAAATTGAGCCAAATGTATGCTATTTGCACTAGCCTATAGATACTCAGAGCCATGTGCTCGTATTGCTGAAAGTGATCATTCCAGAATATGGCCTGTGCTATGTGATGTTTTCAGCTTCTTTTTAAGGAAGGCAACCACACCTGGGGAAAGATTGTCTGCATCTCATGTGAGGTCTTATGGAGCAAGTATTTATGAAATATTTCACATTGTTCAATTTTTGTGAAAGTATTTTTTAATGCTGTACTATGATAAGAAGTAAGGCGCTACTGGGCCATGGGGTTGGCGACCAGCAATGTTCACAATAAACTGCCTATTTTCAAGGCCAACTTTCTATGCCTTTACGCCACCTTTGGACCATTGTGGGTTGTGTTGCGTGTGTGTATTTGCGAGGTTGCATGACATAAAGTGTGGACAAGTTCCATTTTATGAAGTTGTTACTGTATAAATGACTAAAGTGCAATTGTCTTTGGTGGCCAAGAGGGCTGAGGATCTTGATTGCTTTGCAATGTTTTCTTCAGATGGAAATATACTCTACAAGCATCGCAGTTGATAGGTGACAGCCTTGTGCTTCATTTAGTCATGGTACGAAGAGCCTAGTGGCAGTACTATACTGACAGAATGAAACGTGATAGGAAAGCATTAATGTAAAACACTACATGCATGTATTTAATCAAGAGTACAGTATACTATATGGCAAATGGTTTCTGTGAAAACCTGCAAGGTGGAGTAACATTTATGAAAGGGAAAATTGGCACTCACCCGTTTGTAGCTCAAGGCCACTAGGCACTATACTTCCAAGCATCTTGCCGCTAATGGTGGTATGGACACTTATTTAGTAGATGTACGAGCTAGGATTGTGCTGAATCGCATGAATCATGCACTGGCAGAGATAAAAAGCACAGCATTTAACCCTGAACTCTCGCTTCTCATTTCATAAATCAGGTGCATTGGCATAAATGCTAGTATTCTATATTGGGTACTGTTTAGTAAATAACCATCAGCCTGGACGTTGTTGTACGTCTTATGGACAGTGCAGTTATTTTTTAGAGTACCACATAATGTGCCATTAGTATTTCAATTTTCAGCACCCTTATTTACTGGCACAGCACAAATGGACTTAATTCATGGCTGAGGTAACGATTGAGTAGGGTGTTCAGGGGGGTGCACTGTTAAAGGGAACACTTGCACGCAGGACGTCTGCATTTTGTTTTCTTGCGAAGCCTCTGTTGCATACATTTGTGGGACATAAGTTCCAGTCGGCAGTTCTGACTCCCTTCAACACATCTGTACCATCAACGGACATTATTTCCACAGCCACTTGCAGCTAACATG
>CM023481.1:139389661-139549661 GCA_013339685.2 Hyalomma asiaticum | reverse complement strand
GCGTTTCAAGAATCCCAAAGTTCGATTTGCTGAGGCTGTAATGCGTGACACATGAACAGACCAGTCTAAATCATATGAAAAGGTGACACCAAGGTATGAGTCTACTTTTTCTAAGGGAGTATTACTGATATAATAGGGCATATGGAAGGGCTGAGGGCGGCGGCTGAAACATATCACTTTACATTTATTGGGGTTGAGGGTCATTAGCCAGTCGTTGCACCAGTGTTGCACTTTGTTAAGATCGTCTTGCAGGGAACTGTGGTCAGAGTAGTTATTGATTGCGCGGTATATGGCACAGTCGTCGGCGAACAGACGCATGTGAGAAGAAACATGAAGGGGAAGATCGTTGATGTAAATAAGGAAGAGTAGGGGACCCAGGACACTTCCTTGAGGGACGCCAGACGTTACGGGGAGGGGTGCGGATGTAGGATTATTCACATGCACTGACTTATGACGGTTAGAAAGAAATTGAGCAGTCCAGTTGAGAATATTTGGTGGCAGGTTCAAACATAATAGTTTTAGTAATAGCCGTTTATGAGGTAACTTGTCAAATGCTTTTGCATAATCGAGGAAAATAGCGTCAACCTGGGTATTTCTGTCAAGGTTAATGTGCAAGTCATGGGTGAATATGGCAAGTTGCGTTTCGCATGAAAACCCTTTGCGAAATCCATGCTGGGCAGGGTGAAAGAAGTTAGCGGAGTCTAGGAAACGCATGATTTGTGTGTAGATAACGTGCTCCATTATCTTGCAGGATACACTTGTAAGAGATATTGGCCGGTAGTTAAGAGGTGAATTTTTATTTCCTGATTTGTAGATCTCGAACAACCTACCCGCTCTTCCAATCGATGGGAATACTGGAGGATGATAAAGACTCAGCGAAGATTAGTTTCCAGTAAGATGCGCACACGTGTTTTGTATATTTTAACAGTTTCGAATTGATACCGTCTACCCCGGATGCTGATGATAACTTTAGCTTTTCGATTATTAGCATTATGCCATGTTCGGTGAATTCGATGGGTGGCATGACAGAGTGTAAGTGTGCAGGCGGTGGGGGGCCAGGAGTGGCGGGTTCAGTAGTAAAGACAGATGAAAACGCGACGTTGAACACATTGGCACACTCTTGGTCAGTGATCATTAAGTCATTATGATCTGTGAGGGTGATAGTTTCAGGTACCTTGGGTTGCAGGATTTGCCTGAATTTCTGAGGGTTGTTAGTTAATACACTGAGTAGAATGTCATGGAAGAAGGAGTACTTTCCGCGACGAACAGCTAAGAGCTGGTCTTTCTCTGCATCATAATTGCTTCACGCCACAGGGGAATTGTGTTGTTCTGCGGAGCGAAATAGCCTTTTCTTCTTGTCTTTTAGGGTTCCTAATTTTTTGTGAACTATGGTTTGTGATGATTGGCCAGGACGGTTTTAACAGGAATATGTTTAGAAGCGAGTTCAGTAAGTTTTCTTTGAAATATCGACCAGTTTTCTTGAAGTGTGTGGTCATGAAATTCGGAACAAAAGATAGCGTAGAGCTCGGAGAGCTCTTTGTTGATCGCGTCGTAGTTGCCTCTTTCATACAAGCATATTGTTTTATCCCACAATTCTCGTTTCGGAGAGGCAAAAGAAAAAACAGTATGAATCACTTTATGGTCACTAATTTCTTCAAGTTGAGTCATTGAAGATAAACTGAAAGGATTGCAAGTTAAAATGAGATCTAGAATGGTTGCTGAGTTCTGCGTGACGCGTGTATTTCCCGACACAAGCTGAGTCAAGTTGAAATTGAAGCAAACATCAAGGAAACTGTTTTCGACTTGGCATTGGGACGACGGTGGATAAACATTCCATTTAATATGAGGCATATTGAAGTCTCCGAACAGCAAAACGTGCGCGTTTGCGTATCTTTTTGTTAGCGTATCTAGCACACAGTTCAGTTTATCAATAAATTCACTATTTGCTCGAGGGGGACGGTAGCACATAATAGCAGCCATAATGTTTCAAGATAATTTGGGTTAGCAACAATAGAACAGGGTAACGTATCCTTAACAGCGATGAGTACGCCACCACACCGGCAATGCTGGCGGTCGTTGCGGAAGACATTGAAGCCGGGTAGATCATCAAGAACCTCCGCATCGGAAATACCATCTGTTAGCCACGTTTCGGTGAGTATTAATAGGCTACATCCGGATGAAAGGACTACACTAGATATAATATCACGTTTTGGCAAGAAACTGCGTATGTTAGTATAGATTACTGAGAAGTAGTGGTAGGGCCAGGCGACGTTGTAGGACGTCGGGTTGATTGAGCCCGACGAGGGGATTGCTATTTGGATTCTTTTACAGATTTTGTATTTTCGTCGTAGATGTACTTTGTGGAACCTATACTTCAGCCTCCTCGCCACCTCCCCCCGTGAAGTTTTAGGGGCGAAGCTCCTTAAGGTTTGGGTCTGTCCGTCCGTTGTAGTAGCGCGTTACCTACTAGGAACGCGCTACTAGGAGGGCGCGTGTGGGAGGCGCGCCCTCGGCGCGTGCCTCCCGGCGCGCGAGCTCTCTCACTCTTCCATCTGCTGTCTTGTGAGAGAGAGAGAGACAGAGAGAGCGAAAGGCGCACGTTGACTATGGAAATGCTCTTTCTTCGATGAACGCGCTACCAGCTCGCAAAGAAGGAGAACGCGCCCTCACCCGCGAGAGACAAGCTTGACGCAGGCGGCGTCTTCTAGCCAGTTTCTTGATTGAAAAATACCGACTGCTCGCGCTGGAGAACCGTTCACCGGTCACCAATATATATATATATATATATATATATATATATATATATATAGGCACTGGATCTTGACTTGCAATGAAGTGCCGGTGGGAAATTTCACTTGTGCGTAGTTGAACCATAAGGATTCGTAGCGCGCGCGTTAACTAAACTAATCCGGAACTCGGCATGATCTACGATGAACTCCGGAGCTTCGTCCACTCATCATCATTCACTCCGTGGATATGCTGTGAATTTTTTTCTTCTTTTTTTTCGTTCTATTATACACCGCCGTTCGTAATAACCACCTTCACCAAAAACTACCCAGGATGTTGTTCAAACTTTTTTTTCGAGCACGACAATGCCATGGACAGCTGAAAGGTTCTGGAAGGTGGCTTTTCGGCAAGGTTTTTTCAACCATGCAGTTTGTGAAACAGGATATCTCTCGATAGCCTATCGAGTCAAGGGAGCCCCCTACAAGTCCTTCGAGACTTCGAAGGCCATTGAGCGACGGAAGCGGAAGCTGCGTGTACTCCGAGACATGGCGCACCGGAAGCTCCCGCGCACGTTAGTTTCGGAGGCCACGGCCATATTTATGTCGTTTTATCAATAAGTAGAATCATACACCGGTGAAAAATATTGGAAACGTGCCGAGAGGTCAACGTTCTGACTTTATTGCATTAGTTCTAGTAAGAATACGCCGTCACTGCCATAAAAAACAAATGCGATGCAGCTGATGGGAAACACTGCGTGTGGTTCCATCTGGTGTCTACGAATCAAACCAATTTTTGACGCTCATGCTAGGCACTTAGGCTTAGCAGTGCCAAAATCCGCACGTTTTCTGAATAACGACTGCAAAACGTCGCACATACTTTGTCCCTTTTGGTACATGAGATTAAGAGAAGGCTCAATTTAAAGTTTGTTTCTTGCCGTCAGTGCGAATAGCAAGCAACTAGTGCAAATTAGAATTGAAGCGGGTGCTTAGGTTGCCGCCATGTTGTTGCGAAATCACTCGGCGTCTCAATGGCCGTTCAAAAGTGCAGTGTAGCAGCGCCAGAACTTATTTTGAGTCGATCGAGTTGTTAGCTTTTCAAAGATCATCGACTGGAAGGCCTTGTGACACAGATATTATTCCTAACCTAGAAGGTCTACAAGGCGCCACACCTTTAAGTACATTGATTTTTTAAGGACTAACGTACCATGGTCTAACCGTCACTCTCCATGCAGTTACTTCAAGAAGGCAACTTTTAGTCGGCACAGATTACCTCGCCAGACGAATAGTCGGTCCGCTCTCACACTCCATGCGAATGATCTTTCTATCCCCAGTTCAGATGAGCTGTTAATCCCCAGGCATTATTTTCACATTTATTTAGCGCAAGGCGCGAATACCTTTTTTCGCGTGTTGTTTTCCGTGGTTACAAAATATCGCGCGGAAAAGAACACGACAAAAAAAATATTTAGCGTTCCGTGCCTCACTGCTTTCGCTGTCAATGCGACAACTAAATACGAAAGTGAGACAATGAAATGTTTTATTTTTCTATATACACATAAAATTTCTTCTTTCTTTCAGTAGATTCACTGTCAAATGTCTAATAAATGTCAAATGTCGCGTCGAGACCAGCTCCCGACGCGTTAGCACTGACTTTGCCACTGTCAAAGAAGCTGCAGACGAGGAGTATCGACGTGAGCGCTGCCATTGACGACATAGAAGCGGTACAGCAGACAATTGAAAATGAACGCAAGAACACGAATGCTTCTTTCTCAAGAATATTTGCACAAGTGCAGGCATTGGCAGAAAAACTGAATATGGAGATCACCAGCCGTCGAGCCGGTGTCCGGAAGCAAAACCTTGGGAGCAATGCATTCGAAAGCACGGGAGAATATTTTCGCAGAACCCTGTTTATTCCGTTCATGGACCACGTACTAGCCCAGTTAAACCAACGGTTCTAAAACCACAGGGCACTTCTAAAGGACTTTTCAGTAACTGCACCATCCGCAATACCACCAATGAAAGATGATCGGGAGGAAGGAGCAGAAAATCACCGGACCGTTTTTGCGCATGACGTCGAAACGAGGGCTGCTTTGGGAGAACTGCGACTATATGGTGGACAAAGTGGGCGAACAAGGCAGCAAACCAGCGCCCCAGTACAGGAACCGATGCCCTCTCTTATTGCGACGGCAGGTTCTATCCGAATGTGTACAAGCTACACCAGATTCTAGTTACCCTTCCAGTGACCACTGCCAGCGCAGAGAGAACGTTTTCAAGCTCGAGGTTACTTAAGAACTACTTACGCTCCACGATGTCTGGGGAACGCATGGTTGGCCTGGCACTTCTGCACGCCCACAGAAATGTCGGCATCAGCGTGTCGGAAGTCATTGACCGCTTCGCCAAGCTTCCTCGCCGGGTCAACTTTGTCCTTTGATACCGAGCAGGACAAAAATCAGCGCAAACGAAAGAAAACACACTGCTGTTCCAGAGTTCAGGTCAATGAGCCCGTAATTCTGACGCAATATTATTGTTCACCACCTTTTAAAGCCGTGAGGATTTTGTACGTTTTAGCAGTTAACACCGTGACCTAATATAAACGTACGAATACGGGCATCAGGTGGACATTAACAGCCAATCGACAGCTTCACCGTGTTCACTGAGCTAGGTCGGCATACGCGGCGTTACCAAACAAATTTAGCTATTGGGAAGATACTAGCGGCATTGTTTGTTACTTTCATTTGTCGTTTTTTTTCATTGCTTTTTGAACTAGAAGCGACAACCCTCTTTTTATATTGAGTGCGCAATAGTGGTTCGCAATTTTAAAACAGTTTTGAAATAGTTTCTTTCGTTATTTCTGCGCTCTTCCTTTATAGTTCTGTCCACATGGTGCGTCCGAGATAGCAACTTGGCCCAAGGACATATCAGTTTCTGTGATTGTGTAGCATGTTCTTTTGCCTTATTTTGGGCATTATGTATAGTGATCATTGCTTAGTTCCGTATATTGATTACATATTTAAATGCACATTTGTGATGTTTTGTGTAAGCATACTGCGCACTGTTTCCGGAGACTTATGTCTTGCCCGTATTCGAGGTGTACTTTCCCATTCTTGTTTTTCCCTGGCCGCATCATTTGCGCAAAAAGATGAACACTTTGCGTAGACAATCTACATTAAAATATTTGATCTCGTCCTGGTTATATTGTGGACTTCATTCTTTTGTTATCAGGCGCTTCTTCAGTTCAAAACTGATGCAGTTCCAAAGTTTACATGATATTTGGCGTACCTCTTACACAAAAAGAAAATTTAAAATTTTGAAAAGATTGAAGACAGTTATTCTTGGAAAGATTTTGCGGGCATGCCAACATAATATTTTTATGAAAAAACACATTTCTTGCTCTTTCTTGACAGCGCGCAGCATTCAAGAAGTGATTTGCAGCAGCTAATACAAATTGTTACTGGTAAAACATGTTATTCATATACTTAGTCGTTCGAAAAATTCAATGAGGAGGTCGCACTGCAACGTGAGCCCCCCCCACCCCGAACAAAATTCCTGGCTACGCCACTGCTATCTATCTATCTATGCGCCTACATTTCGTTGCTTTCCAGGTCGCCTCGTTCTCTTCGTACATGCCAGAATTGGGATGGTAGGGTATGAATGTATGACGAGCATGAATGATCGATCTTTGCATCACTATCATGATATATTTGTCATGTTCTTCACGAATAACAATGATATGTTCACGTCTGGATGATATATATAGGCAGCGCTCCTCCTGAGCTGCTTCCTCGGTAGTGCACCGGTCGGATTCGCTGGTGACAGGGTTGTGGAGGCGAATCCGTCCGAAAACGGCGATCAGTCTGCCGCTCCATTCCTGCCAGGAGTGTTGGCTGACTCCCTTGTACCGGTGCCATGCTGAGGCCGCATCACCAATGTTGTTGATGGCCACGAGCAGCTTGTCGTGGTCCGGCCAGGCATACCGGGCACCGAGAACGTTCACGGCTTCGATCCACTGATCAGCATCATCTTGGAATCCTCGGAACTTCGGTATTTTCCAAGCGGCCGGTGGAAGCAACGGAGCAGGAGAGGACGCCATGGAGTAAGGTGTTTCTAAGAGCACGCTGATCACTCGCAAGAACTCCGCGGCACTCTCGGGGGAGCCGCTAAGTGTTCCGGCGGAGAGCGCAGGGTCCGGGTTATATATATATATATATATATATATATATATATATATATATATATATATATATATATATATATATAGGCACTGTATCTTGACTTGCAATGAAGTGTCGGTACATTTATTAAAAAAAAGTGCCGGTGGGAGATTTACTTGTGCGTAGTTGAACCATAAGGATTCGTAGCGTGCGCGTTAACTAAATTAATCCGGAACTTGGCACGATCTACGATGAACTCCGGAGCTTCGCCCACTCATCATCATTCACTCCGTGGATATGCTGTGGATTTTTTAAAGAAGATTGAAACGTAGAGTAATAAGCTCGCGGGAGCTGAATGCTGGAGAAAAAAAACTCTCCGACATTGGGGATGTTTCACGCTACCAGTAGTACAGCGTCTGCTTCCCCTTCCACATTATTGGGCATTGATATACGATACTTCAGTACTAGATACGTGTACAGAATTTGTGTTCAAAGAACAAATTTTGCAACATCGCGCCCTGCGAGCTTTGCAATAAATGCAGTTCGTCATGCACTGGCAACCGATGTGCGCTCTGGTGGCGGCTTTCACGCCAAATGGAAGTCAATAATACTGATCACATTGCTCTAATTCGACACGTCTCTCACTTTCTTTGAACTGTGATGGCTTTTCGAGCTTGTATGGAGTTACGGCGACGGTACTCTCTTCTTCAGCTGTCATCGTGCGCTTTCTCCTCTTTTACGCATGCACTAAGTAGAGAGATAAGAAGAGTTATCGAAGTAATATCAGGTTTAGGTCTCTAGTTAGAGTAGTCCCTATAGTCTAGCCCTTAGACTAGGGCCCTTGTTAGCTGTCATCTTATAATCCGACATTCATCAGCTTCGAGGTTCTACTGTGAGACGGCAGCGCTTGTGTATACAAAAGCGCTGCTGTCTCACACCTCTACAACCTCCTCCCCCTTTGTTTTATTCTTAAACCCGCTTTAAAAGTGTAGTGCGGTGTGAACATCCACCTAACTCATTTCGCTGCCTTTCCATTACTCGGCCACTTCTAACACGTATACGTTACAAATACACCGGCCCTTTCTTCGCCGATTGTGCCGTTCTTTACCGTGTTTGATGGATTAAATACACTGCCCTAAGCATATATAGCTTCCTTTACTGGTGACTTGCTCCATCGGTAGTCGACTCGAAAGATTCGCAGCGATTCCATTTCTCCGTAGTAGCCCATCCTGCCAACAGAAACGAATACTTGAGAGCAATAAAGGGCGCTGCTGAAGATATATATTTTCGACAACGTCGTGCGATCACAAACTGCAATGTCATAAAGGACGATCGAGAAACAAAATGAATGAGTCTATTGAGAAAATTCTTCGGCGTCGAGCGCATTGCGTGGTGTCGCGGTTGTTTTTGTATGCTCTGAACATGCGAGAATTACGTGCTCGCCCCGCCGTTGCCGGAAGTGCATTCTGCTCCACCTGCGCCAGTGCACGCCTCTTCGGCAGCGCGGCTGGGAGCGCGCTCACGACTTTCATTGACGCATGCTTACGTGCGGGCCATGCAAAGCGCCAGGCAGGGGCGCCGCCAGTGGAGGTGGTGGGGAGGGCTCTTGGCGTTTTATTCCCAGGCACTGTCAGTGGGACAGTACACGCCGCGTGCCCTCTCAAGAAGGCGTGCTATCGTGTCCCGCTATCGAGCCGGCCGCTACATAGCGAGCAGACATTCAAGGCTGCCGGTAGTTTGTGAGAAGACTGGTCATTAAAACGCTTCGGAAGAGATATAGCCACCGCGGCCCAAGGAGCGTCGAAGCCGTGTGGTACACAAGGCAGGGAGAGGGGTTCTTCTAGTCGGTGTGGCCGGGTCTCCCTTAAGTACCGTATTTTCTCGCGAAGTTTCCACACGGATCAGCTTCCACGCAACAGATATGCAAGTGATCGATTAGGATGAAGGCAAGTTCTTAAGACGCAGTTTTCTTCTTTCTTTTTCCTCGCACTTTTGCATGTATTCAGACATCGTCCTGAGATGCATAGCTCGCATACGCGCATTAGGTAGTAAAGAAATGTAACAATGTATTATGGGTTCACAGGAGGAGAGTTAGAAGTACGGAAATCAGTTGAGGTTAAGCAGACGCACGTCCGGTTTGATACGCTGCATGAGGAAAAAGAATAAATTGTGATAAATAAGTAGACACAAGAAATAAGAAAGCGCACGCGTACTTTTTGTTGAGCGCACTTATTGGTGCATTCGATGCCTACACACGGTCGCAGAAATATGTCGCGTTAAAGTGCACGAGTAGCTCCTTTGTTACTCTATGCACCATTGACGCACACGGTCATGGTTATTGGCTTTCGAAAACGGGATCCAGTCCATCCGGTTGACTGCCTTCTGGAGGCGGCGGTGCTGGATGCCAAACCCAGAACGCCTCAAATAATGGCATGCAAGTCACGGGTAGGTGTGTCAGATAATGCGACGGGGAATAGCTGACACACCTACGCGCGTATTGTAACGGTTACCGTGACCTAGTGGCTCCAGGAGTTATGAAAGCATTGTCCATAAATAAATAACGGACAAAGCTAGGATCGCCAGCCGTCCGATGCCCTCTATGACAGAAATATGGCGATGATTGAATGATGATATAACTCTATGAAGCGTCGGTTATAACTGGCGTTAACTTTTTTTCTTATGACCTAGCGAGCTTTT
This sequence comes from Hyalomma asiaticum, assembly GCA_013339685.2. Lineage (NCBI taxonomy): Eukaryota > Metazoa > Arthropoda > Arachnida > Ixodida > Ixodidae > Hyalomma > Hyalomma asiaticum. Next base: position 139,540,090 of record CM023481.1, on the reverse strand, counting down.
TTTTATGTATCGCTACTTAAATGTTCGCGGGATAACATGTTCCGTGAGTTATAAGTTAGCCACATGCGAAGAGGTCGATGCACGGGCGAATTCTTCAATTGATAGTCAGAGCTATGCTTTTGTTTTCTTACGTTTACATGCGTCTTGGTTTACTGCACCGTTCCTAACTACGAAACAATGCCGACGTGGCCCGGTTTACTATTTGCACATAAAAAGCATGTAACAGGTTGGACAATACATTGTTAAGAGTATAAGCATGTGTGCACACTGCCGCATAGTGCAAGTGGTTCTAGGGAATGGCGACAGAGACTCCTATGAAGAGTAAGGCCAGAGGTCTGCTCTTCATAGGAGTCATAGAAGTCTGCCTTATGCGGAGAACAGCGGCGATGTCCATATTATATGGAGATCGCCACTGTTCTCCGCATAAAGTTAATGGCCGCGTTCTTGTATTACATGTTTACACAAAGGGAAGTGCGATGAGGCTCTGTACCTGTTAATCCTGTATCGTCATAGCATTTTTCAACTACGAAAATTTAGCTGTGAAGCCGCAGCCGCCTTAACACTGGCATCACCGAATGTTCCACTTCCTTATATTGGGATCTTTCAATACTTCTTTCGCCAATATCTTGCGGTAGTTCTTAAAGGCTCCTGACGGATCGTAACGGGGCGTTAAAAGAAAGGGATCCTCAGGGAAGAATCGTTGGCAGAGAGACATCATATACGCGTGCTGAAGCGAGTTGACTTTGTTGCACTGTCACTAACAATACATCATCATCATCATCGTCGTCGTCGTCGTCTTCGTCATCATTCTTGTTTGTCATTGCCATCGTTCTATTTTATGTCCACCGGAGTACGAAGACCTCTGAAAGCGAATTCATCAATTCACCCTTCTTGACCGCGATAATTCCTGTTTATGCTGCAGACCACTTAATTTGACCTGCCCGTCGAACTTTTTGCCTGCTTCTGCTACTCTTTTCTTTCGTTTCCTTGGTATATATTTCGTGGTTTTCACTGACCATCAGTTGTCTGTTCCATGTACTGCAGACCCGGCTCAAGCCCACTAAATTCTCTCGACTTTCATAAGAACCACAGCTATCCCCTTTGTTACTTTATCCATACCGCTCATTTCCCATCCGTTAACGTTACGCCTTCTATTTGTCGTTCCATTACTCGCCGTGTAGTTCTTACTCTTTCACACTTTTTCATTATTCTCGACGTTTATGCGCCATGTGTTAGTGCTGGGGTAACCCAGTGGTTGTATACCTTTATATTTAAGGACTGCGGTTAGCTTCCAGTCATCTTTTGGGAATGCCTATGCACTTCAGCCCCTTCTTGTTCTGACTGCACAGAAGTTTATACCGATGGCTCAACCACATCAACCAGTTCCGGTGGTGATATAGTTATCCCAAGAAAGGGAGTCACCCAGCGCTTCAAAACTTCCCGTGTAACCACATCTACAGCTGCAGAGCTCGCGACACTCCGCGGTGCGCGTCATATTATACATGCCGAGAGTCCTACAAAGTGGGCAATCTTTTGCGATTAAAGGTCAGCCTTACAATCTATGCAATCGTTTCTTCAACACGAGGAGAACGACCGCCTTACATACGAAATCGCGGCGCTTGTCCACAACTTACAAGAAAAAGGACATGATATTTATTTTCAATGGATACCAGGCCATTGCGGTATCACTGGGAATGACTTCGCGGATAAGGCAGCTCGGACGTCAGGCGAAGAAGACCGCCGTGTTTCCATTCCACTCTCAAGCACCGACGCTGCGAGAAAACTTCGCACTCTTGCGCGAACGGTATCCTTAACTGAGTGGAATACCCCATACACAAGGTGCACCGGACTGCACCGGCTAAACCCATCGCTGCAATTCGAACCTCCGGCTGGTTTGTACCGACGTGAGGCCTCGCTTTTGTGTCGGTTGTGGTTGGGAGTGGCCTTCACGAACGCTTACTGTGCGCTGATTGTAATGGCTGACAGTCCTGCTTGTGCTGTCTGCGGATGCGAGGAGACCATAGATCACTTGTTGTGCCGCTCCCGACAATTTGAGGAACATAGACTGCCTCTTACCGAGTCCTTCAAAAAGCTCGACGATCGTCCTCTAAGTGAACAGACAATTTTGGAGTACCGTCCCCACCGACCAACGGCTCAGAAGGCAATGAAGCGCTTTTGGGCTTCCTGAAAACATCTGGCCTTACCGAGCGCCTGTGACATCATATAGGACTGTCCTGTAGGCGCTCCCCCTCTTTCCTTCTCTTTTCTTTTCTTCCCCTTCTCCCATCCCCCAATGTAGGGTAGCCAACCAGACTCCTGTCTGGTAACATCCCTGCCTTCCTTCCTTATTTCTCTCTCTCTCTCTCTTTCGTTTTCGTGAGAAGGCTTCCAGTTAATAAGTGCCCTAGATATACGTACTCGTGTGCACATTCTTCTGATGACTTCTTGTAAAGTTTAAACCGATTTTCATGGGCCAGACAGTCGAATGTTGTTTTTGTTTTCAGCCTTTTTCATCTTTAGTGCCCTTTATTACTTTCTCTTTTTTAAGTCGTTAGTAATATTTTGTAGTTCGTCGCCATTATTGATAAAGAGCACGGCGCCAATTGCTGAGGTATTCTTCGACGTTTCTAATTCGCTTTTCTCCCACACGTAGTCGTTTAAAAACTTCCTTTAAGCATTCATCGAACAACATTGGAGAGACAGCATCTCCTTGTCTGGGCCCTTTTTTGATCGTGTTTCTTTCTTATTTATTTTTACTTTTATTTTATTTTTCCCTGTGAAGGCGTGTTTGCATGCGAAGACGTTGGACATATGTCTCGGGTATTCCTTGGCGACGCATACCTTTATAGGTGCTGCTACATTTATTGAGCCGCACGCATTTTGTAGTTTATAAAAGACATGTAAATGTGTTTGCTATTTCGCTGCCATGGTTATACTTAGCAGATTTGTCAATTAACAAGTTGGTAGCATTGGTGTGATGCATTGAGCCACATTCGTTCTTGAAGCCAGCTTGCTTTCTAAGTCGACTAAGGTCGAGTGTTTCTCTTATGCTATTTGAAATCATTTTCGTGGATAATTTGCATATTACTGAAAAGTAGACTGGTTGGTCTATAATTGCTCAAGTCCTTCGTGTTTCCTTTCCTGGGTTCGAGATTATATTGGCACATTTAATATCTTGAGACATCTTGCGTGGCTTGTGACTGTCGCAAGTTTTTTTTTTTTAATATAATGTGTCCTCCACATTGCATCAAATTAGCTGTTATGCTATCTTCCCCGGCTTCATTTCCGCGAGACATGCCTCCTATAACTTTTCTGACGTCATCGATGGATACATGTGGGACTTCCTGTCCTTTCCTGCTTTAATTTCGGTTGAGGTTCAGTGACTTATTTTCGGGATCTACAGTTTAAAGTACAGGTATAGCTTCGGCTACCTTCACTACTCGTTGAAGCCGCTGATAACTCCACCATGTTTATCGTCTAATGTGGGCGTTTCGCTCCTTACGCATAACTTTCTTTACCAATTTCTGATCAATGCTGCTGCCTTTTTCTTCGCGGTTCTCGCCTTATCGAGTGACCGTCAAGTGGATTAAGCATGATGCGACAGTTAGGCCAACTGCGGAGAAGGAAATAGCGAATTTAGAATAGGCAAAATTGGAAATGGTTTTGCCTGATGGCGACCAACAACGCACTCGCTCGCACTGTGCGGCATGTCGACGCCTTACATCAGTGATAATTGGTAAGATCAGGAAAGAATATGCGTAAGCCCACACGGCACTTTTGCGAAGAGAGCAGCGTCTGATTTTTATGGTGCTAGCCATACAAATGAGTCGTGCACAGGTCTGCCTCAAGGGAAGCACGGAAGAAAATGATAAAGCACTTCAGTGTTTTATCATTTCGCACCTTAAAAAAGGTGGGAATAGTTTTACTTGATGGTTGCGTATATAGTTGCGGGATCAAGTTGAATAACAGTTTAGTTTAGTTAGGTAATAATTGCTTCAAAATAATTACAACACCAATTACAAGCTGAGGCAACAAAAATGTGGTTGTAACCCTGCTGTATATGGCGCTAGGAAGGTGGCGTTCGGTTTTCAGGTGCGTATATGCTACGTGTGTACGCTTAAATTCACAACTATTTGAACTCGTACCCACGACCTTCCCAAAATATACGGGTGAGAAAGAGAGGGCTCCATGAAAACTTGTGAAAGACCGGTTGCGCTGTGGAACGCCCTCGGAGAGTTGTGTTTGGAACCTAGCTCGATGTTAGGAATCAAACATCCGCAATCTATCAGGAGTCGAACCCATCATCTGATATTATTTTACATCGAGGATACGTATGGACGTAGACATAGCCTACTATTCGCACTAGTGAGAGGAGAGAGACTTCGGAATAACGACGCACCCGTCGTAACTACCGAAATCTTGTCAGCTCTCCCTCTCTTAACTGCGACGCGGAGCTGAGTCATTTCCCTGTCCCCTCGAAGTGGTTGCCTGCACATGCACACTCACAAGCTAGCACCGTAACGTTACATAACGAAAGCGCTAAGAACACCTACAGCGTTATTTATTATTATTATTATTATTATTTTATATTATTATTATTATTATTATTATTATTATTATTATTATTATTATTATTATTATTATTATTATTATTATTATTATTATTATTTAGCAGACACCTGCCGTGCCACAACTATCTGCGCTGGCCTGCTTGCGAAAAGCCGGCACGGGTACTGCTTTATATTTGGATCGTGGCTCAGTTAGGGAAAGGGCGCTTATTTCCGAAGCCCATGTCGGGAGCACGGCCAAGCGTCCCTGGTGAAGGGGAGTGAAAGAGATGGGAAGGAGAGAAAAGCCGTAGTGGAGGGCTCCGGAAATTTTGGCCAGCTAGGGTTCCTTAACGTGCTCTGACAACGCAGAGTGCACAGGTGACAACGCACAGTGCACGAGCCTCTGGCACGTTCACCTCCATCGAAAATGCGACCGACGGGGCCGGGATCAAACCCGCGTTGTTTGGGCGGCAGCCGAGTGCCATAACCACTACACCACCACGGCGGACTGCCTTATATTATGATGTTTTATGTGCCATTCGCTTTTCCTTCTTTTTCTTATTATTACTGGAGCGAGAAAAATGTATTAAAAAGCAGAAACTTACAAGCCATACTGGGGTATTCTTACTTAGAAAAATAGTAAACATAACCAATGATTGCCAATATTTTCGTCGCTGCATGGTCTGGTTATTTGTGGCGGTGCGTAATGGGGTCTCGCCGACAACAGGCGCAGGGACGTTGCAGAAATACGGCGAACAGCGTAGGCGTACGGTATTGGTATCTGAGCTTTTCGTCCTTTTGCAGATCTGTAATATTCCCGATTTTCCCCGTTATATGGTGTGGACGTACCTTGTTTCCTAGTGTAGCTCTCGAAACACTTAAATCAAACAAGGTGATGTAATGTTGTTGTTTGTTGTTGCTCTTTTGCTGCTGTAATGCGCGATGAGCGCCGAAATGGCGGAAACAGTAAGGCGATTTGACCTTTAATATTGTGAAAAGGGGATATGGTGGAACTGTTTAGAAAAGGAAGGAAGCGCCATCGGGCCGTTCGCCGCACGACGCAATCGAAGAGCAAAGCCCATGTAGATTTCTCAGGAAGGAAAGCTTCTCGAATCGGGAAAATGTCCTCCGGTCTGCGATGCAAACCAGGGAACAATGTCTTGCCACTACGATCGCTCCACTGCCTGAAATAACGAGGAGGGGTAGAGCACATCATCGCGAGAGGGCGAAATTATCGAAAAATCGAAGCACTGGGACACGAATAATGTTAAATCAATATTGCGGAACTTCACAACGCTGAGAAAAGTTCAGATGGTGAAGAATCAGCTACACCCGTATGTAGTACGAAAGTAAAACACACACACACACACACACACACACACACACACACACACACACACACACACACGCATGCCCACACACACACACACACGCGCACACACACACACGCACACACCACGCACACACACACACACGCACACACACACTCGCACGCACGCGCGCACACACACACACAGCTATCCCAGCAAATACTGGCTATGCAGTACCGGAAAATTTCGTCCTGCTTCGGGATTATTTCCTCAATGTTTCCTCCGACTGCAACTTTTTTTTTTTTCAGAGTATACGCTGCCGTGCTGACACCGGAAGGAAGAGATCTGCTTTGCTTTTCTTGAACCCTCCTCCGCTTTGCAGGCTTCTGCACAAATGAGCGGCGCGAGTAGGGTAAATATTTGCAATACGGCGATCCCGGATACACTCAGCATGCGAATAATCTCTTTTGTATCTTCTTTTTAATGTACGAAACCCCATACTATCGGTCGCCATCTTGTATATCTTATTTTTTCATTTACGAAAGCCCATATTATAGGTCGCCAATACTTAAAGGGACATGAAAGTCAAACACTCAAGGAGTTGACGGTGATATATTATTCTTTGGGAACAATATTGGCGTTAATTACGCTGTCACAAAATAGTGCCCACTTTGTCGGAGTTCCCGGCGTTAAGTTAGAGACGGAGCGCCGAAAAACAACAAAGATAGAACAGCGCGCGCGGAAGAGATTCAAGGCTCCCAAGGCAACGCAGCAGCTGGCCGAAGTCTAGACGGCGAGCTCCTAGAATGTGCTGGAAAATCGTGGAACGCGGCAATGAGTCATCCTATCACGGCGAGTCAGATGGAGAAAGATAGAGGAAGCGGAGAGTGCGTACCGACGCTCGTCACGACAGCTGAGGCAAAAAGTGCCGCTAAAGCGGCGAAGGTTCCGGTTGCGTCAAGAATGTTCCCTCAGCTTTGTGCGTGTTTAGATCACGTGGCCTGCGCCGAACCTTCGAGAATAAATGCCGAAGGCAATATAAAGAGTCGACCACGGGCTATCAGCAGCAGTCTTAGTCGTATGTGACACAGTGAGAAGAAAGAAGTAAACGACAGTGCTCCGCGAGCCAACCGACGAGTCCGGCCTGCAAGCTTCGTGTTGACAAAGCACCTCGAGTGACTTTGGGGAATATGACTCTTTCAGTGTTTTATTCTTTATTGTAGTGTATGGGCTTGCACGTTTGTTGTTGTTTTCGTGTAATGTTGTAACCCATCCGGGTTTGCATTTTGAAGAGCCTTATTTGTGCACGTTTTTGTGTAACTGTCTGTTTGATGAGAATATATTTGTTTTGTTTCATCACCCTTGGCTCTGACTCGGTGTTTGAACCCCGGCGGGTGTTTGCTAGTGCGCAGAAGGGACCAAAATTTAATTGTCCAAGCTTCCGTGGTATTATTTTCGGGGAACTGATACGTCGGTTCTTGGAACCTTTTCCGGCGATTGCGCCCCGTGTCTCACAACTCGGGATTTTGACATACGCCATGTTCCGTTCAACATTAAAAGAAAAAATGAAGGCCATTGCTTCATTTTCGAATTTGGCGCTGGAACTTGCACTACGTGAGGCTATAAGCACCGTTGTATTTTTCTTTTTTTAAGCCCTGGCAACACGCTAATATATATGATTTTTTTATCGATAAGTCATTATGTAGGCCTTAGTAGACGCCGTCAAAATCTCACATCAAACGCACTAATACGGGAACCCCAGAGTGGCAGCGCCACCCGTAAATCTTTTTTTTTTTTGCGCAATTTCTAGCTACCTGAGCTCCTTCTGGCAAGAGCGGTTCTTTTTTTGTGTGTGTGTTGTGAAAATGGAATTTACTAATACGAGTGTATTTTTTTTTTAGTTTGGTCACAAATCCTTTCATATTGTACATTTGAAAGCAACTGGTAATATCTGGGAATACCTTTTTTAAGCAGTCGAATGGTGCGATCCATTTTGCGGAGACTTTAAGAGCTCGTTGTTTGAATGGCTGTGTCTGAAAAACGTGATGGCGAGTGTTTTGGTCTCGCCAAGTACATTCAACGTGTAACTATTGAGGTGGAATTTTCGCGGTTATTTTACGGCTGTTTTTATAAAAGCGATAAATGCATATCACGTACGTTATACAGCTCACAGTATATGCACTTTTTCTCTTGCCAAATGGCAACTAGTTGCTCTTAGAGCAACCTAACAATATGTCAGCGCGCATCATTTTGCCGTATAAACCGTTTCGTCTGGATTTGCGAAGATGCAGAATAGTGCCAGGTTGCCTGCATAATCAACCCACTTCATGAAAATATATGTCCCTCATATTTCCTACAAAACAAGAGAAACACGTGTTGCCCGGAGGGTCTCCCGCCCGCTGACCTCCTCTCGCCACTTTACACCGAGGAGCAGTGGGAGGCCCTTCTCCTCAGCGTTGACCGAGACGTCGAGACTCGGGTCCCGGCAGGACCAGATGACATCATAATCATCATCAGCATGACCTCGCAGCCTACTTAGCCTGCCCCCCCCCCCCCTTTATCTCATTTTTTCTGGCTCCTTAATGAATAAAGTTACACACTCACTAATGATACGATGTTTCTCATCGTTGAGTTCCTGCTGTTGTCCCCAAAGAACTGGCTGCTATAACTGCCACTACTGAGAATCGCAAGCTGAGATCCCCAATCGAAGGAACGCGGAACGTGCTTTAAATATATGAAGGAAGTTGAACTGATGAATTTTTCTCGTTGGCTCTCACCAATGCGCCGGAACTGGCTTTAGGAACATGCCGTACTTAAGGAAGGTCGTATATGGTGGCAGATTATGAATATAACACGACTTTGCCAAAGGACCAATGTGACGGTATACTCTTCGCACGAATGTGGGACGACGAGAAGGGAGAGATGCTCTTTGCGCTGCGTTGGGGGCCTGTCGTGAAATACTCTGCAGCACCTAGTCATTGTCCGGAGGCCCATGAAAGCCCGACTGTACTCCACGTGGAGTTGCATAGAAATGCAAAATAAAGCTGGCAGCGAGCAGTATGCGCAATTATGGAGAAACAGCGAGTCATTGCACTTATTTCGGGCGACGTCGTCGGCAGATGCTTCCACAGTCATTTCGCAAATAGACGGACGCTTATCTTCGCATCTTGATGCAAACGTAGGAATCCCGTTGCATTATGAAAATGAGTTGGCTCACTCAAGCGCTGTTGTCAGTGCCCGTGGTGGATGCCTTGTTTCTACTCACAGCCAGCCCTCACTTTTTTTTTTTTTTTGTCTCCTGGCTCTCTATGCGTATACCCCGATGGAGGGCTTCTTTAGTTGGTTATTCAGATGGCGGCCTCAATACTTGTCGCACAGACGCCCACACACACACACACACACAAACACGCAACGCAGGTTGCTCACCAGCAAACAGGCCAAGCGCATTTTAGTTACTTACTGCAAGCGTGTGCTCGCTATCAACGTCGAATGCAGGTTGAGCCACGCATAAAGGAAGGGCTTGCGCTCTAGGAATATCCTACGTCAAACTGAAGGCACGTGGCTTACGCATTTGCTACGAAAATGTAATAAGTATCTTTTGCAATGGTAAATAAATAAAGTAATGCTGCGGCCGCCTGAGCATTTGCGCAGCGAGGTTACTGCGTGCAAAGAACGCTGTTTTGTGCTTTCTAGCTCTCGCCAAACTCAACAGCTCAGTGCTGCTTCACTTGCATCAGCATGCCGCACCAATAAAGCGATTGGTTATGACATATAACTTGTTATTAAAAAGAGTAGGTTACATTACCTTATTTTTACAGAATAAAATATGTTAGTTGCTAGGTTACGAAACTTGACAAAAACGTAACTGATTACCTCTGTTGAGGAACTTGTAAATTACTAGCCTGTGCGCAGCAACATTCCAGGTAACTGTCGTTATCTTCTTACTTCGCAAGACGAATACTAAGTTACTTATACTATGTGGCCGCTCGGACGAAGACAAGTCCACTTGTCGGAACGTTGGCTCCTGCGACATTCCCTGTTCTCCATCGTGTTTAGTGATCTGTTCATCGATTCAAGCCTCCATCTTCCCCTGAGCTTCCCTTCTAGTCTGGATTATACTATTCTGAGTCATTTCATGGCGTCCTCCCTCCTCACTGATTCCGGCCAAATTTAGTTGTTTTCTTCTTTTTTTTCTGCCTCTTCTAATTGCATCAAGCACTCATGTCGTTGCATATTCCTCGCTCTTCCCAGAACTTTATTTCTGGTTCAGCTTTAACATTTCGCTTACATCCGTTTTCACTGCTTTGTGCTGCGCGTTACAATTAGTGTGAAACTATTTTCTGTTGCGCGACTGATTTCACCGCGCTTTTTCACCATGCGCAGTGTGTCTCGAAATGCAGGTAATGCACACTACTCCTTTAATTCTCACTCTGCTCTAGATTTGTCTTATTGTTGCTGCTCGCTTGCAGCATTCTTTTTTTCTTTCAAGCTCCCCGGCGGTCATTGCTTCCATTCGATCGTTTATTTATATGCTCGCACTTAATCCCCGTTTTGCCATTTCACCTGCCTGTAATAAAACAGGCCCTCGGCATTATACGCAGACTCCCGAAGCTGCTTTTTGTCTTAAGGCAATCGATATGAGCACATCGCAGTGTGCTCCGAAGCGTGATACAATATCAATCACTATCAACCTATTTATTTTACTCATAATTCTATCCCTTGTGGTCAGGACAGCTGGTGGACGCGAATCCGCGAAGCACCTCCGTGGAAAGAAAAAACTCCGCAGAGTAAATCACAGCAGAGTTAGTAAATCTTAATCGTGAATCACTCTGCTTAATAGAATGTTGTACGTTTTAGCTAAGCCACATGGCTGGAGAACGTCATCTTGTTTTATTTTTTTCTTACTGTGAAATCATCTAACGTCAATGCTTATTAAAAAGAGAGTATATTAAATATAGTAAAACATGAACCGATGCGGCGCTCACTTACAACTTAAACGCCGGCGTAGCGCATACGCCCAGCCAACACGTCACTTACGCGACTTGCACCCTACAACTCACGCTGCCTGTGCAAGCAATAGATGAGCATCCCATGCAGCGTACCTCTATGAACAATATTGGGCGTACTTATTGCGGCGAGTGCCACACCTGGCCAAAGCTGCTATATTACGCTGCCCCAGATATCAGGGTAACAGATAACTTTTTAGTTTGAAATTTAATTTTATTATTCCTGCAGCCAAAGCACCTTCGCTCCTATACCAATCTTAACAACCGATTAAATGGTACAATGATGATTATTCTATGGCATAACGCGATTGGCAAGGGTTCAATGTAATATATTTTAATGAGTGCCCCCGGAGCACCACATTTTGGGCAACGAAAGTCTTTACGCAGCCGAACTTATCGTTTTGATCCTGTATAAGGAAGAACCGACTGGGTCATCGCGTTACTGCTCGCACCGTTACCATAAAAAACTTGACAATTCGCACGCATCTTACTGTTAAAAGTCGCACCGCAGAATCACATAGACACACAGCAAAACAATGTGCACGCGAGCTCTCGTGTGTTCTTTTCGTTGTTTTGTTGTTGCACTGGTGCTAAACCTGATAATGCTAAACCTGACAACCAGACCATCTCCAATTCGGATCACACAATCATTTACAATGAGCACCACACGTTCAACCCTGATACACAGGCAGCCGTAGTTCTAACCCCTCTGATACGCCTGCTATGACATTCCTTTGAATCTCGCGAGGAAATTAATTGACAGCTCAAACACACACACACACACACACACACACACACACACACACACACACACACACACACACACACACACACACACAGACCATAACCGCGCGTTGTGCGTGTACGAAGTGAAAAACCGCAAAAGCATTGTTGAGCTTCTTGTCTTTGACAGTATGTCACCGGTCTTACACAACAGTGAACGCTCCAGCGCTCACAAACAGAGGGGCAGGATGGCTTTTTACTTCGGCCGTACCTGTTTCTCGCGTGCGTGTCAATTTTTCTTTCTTCGCCGACTGGACATGCGTTATACGTATGGCCAATGTAGAGTTAGTGACGTGTTCTACGCAATAACACTGTGCCAACATAGACCCTTGCGCACATGTGCAACATTGACCATTTGTTATCTATGAAACAATCATACACCTTTCTTCAATGAAGCCAACGAGAGACATTCAATGCGGCCTATTTAACGACTCCTAACTTGTCTATACGCATCTCTGTTGCACCCAGTTCTTTGGCCACGCAGCGTCCACTGTAAGGACATTTATGCCCACTGATGGCAATTTTTCTGAAATGCGCCCATGTGTCACTTTGTCTTAAGAAATATAAAATACTTCAACGCACATACGCATGTGTCGCTTCTCTGTGCGTAAAATTCGTCAAACTTGCTTTTCACGACAAGTAGGAAGCGCTATTGTTATTTTCGTCGTGTCGCTGGATCGACGCCTTAAGTTACGCATCTGCATAAGTTGCTGTTTACATTACAGCATACGTTGTATACGGCGTTTTGCGTAAACAAAAAGTTTTCAAGACGTCGCAGTTATGTCACGAACATAATAAACCCTGCGTAGCAGTGCACTGACTGATTGATTGATTTCTGGGATTTTACGACCCAAAACCACGACATGATTATGAGAGACGCCATAGTAGAGGGCTCCGGAAATTTCCACCACCTGGAGTTCTTTAACGTGCACTGATGTCGCACAGTACACGAGCCTCAACATTTCGCCTCCATCGAAATGCAGCTGCCACGGTCGGGATTCAATCCCGCGACCCTCGGACCAGCAGCCGAGTGCCATAGCCACTAGGCCACCGCGGCGGGGCCGGAGCAGTGCAAGTGGAATAGGATATTTTCCACATGCTTCGCGCTCACTTGTTCAGCATTTCATTTTCCGTTTCAAGGAACCTTCACAAATACGAAAATCGACGTTGAATGCGCGTTTTTTGCCACGTTCGTGCTTGTTGCTTTCTTTTCTTCTATAACGCCTCCATTCGCCCATCCGGATCTAACGTTCGCGTCGATGCGGTACGCCGCGCTGCGTGCGTGGGCAAGGAGTGGCCGCGCGTTCTTGGAGCCGGCGGACGACCTCGGAGGCGCGAGAGAAACATCTAGAGGCTCCTTTTCTTGCGAACGTTCTTCTCTCTGTACACAGGCGAGCTGCACCCTCCGGTAATTACCGCGGCCGCCGCCGATTGCTATACTTCCGCGTTTGTACCCCGGCAGTATAGTGAGGCCGCATCGATGCAGCAGCCGGCGGGCGCAAAATCGCCCCGTCTCGGAACGAGCAGCGAGCCCGCAGCACCCCGTATAACGCGCGTCGTTTTACACCGTCGGTGCGCTGCTCGAGTCGCGGGAGGCCTGGCGCCGCTGTATCGGTGGCGGCTCGCTTCTTCGGGAGCGTACACACATCCCTGACCTTGAAAGCAGCGGACCGTGGAAGGCGGCGGCGACGGCCAAACCTGATCAAACTGGCGGAGTCGTCGTCACCATCCGCCTGAACGAACACGAACAGCGACACGGGCGAAAGGAGCACGCACCGCAGCCGTCGAGCGACAACCGCGACGCTCATTCCGAATACGTGCAGGTCCCTCTGTATATAACAACTCGCGCAGTCCATTTCTCTACCGTGAACTGTGCGACTCCCCTTGTTTTCTTTTTTTTACTGGTCGCGTTCAGTCGAGCGTGCCGCTTGCGGCGTGATCACTTGACTGGCGCGACCTGGCGCACTTTAAACGGTTCGATAGCTGAACGTATATCTCGCGCGGGCCGCGGGGCCGCGGCTGCGCGCCACCTGTGTGCCAGGGTATTCAGGGCGAGACTGATTTAAATTGGCTTGCAGAGTGTTGCGAGCTGTTTAACGGCTCTCATTCTCGACGCGGAGGCTTTGGAAAGTACCGGCGCCTGAATGGGCCAATCATATGTGTTAGCTGTTCGCGAATGTATTCGCCGTAGAGACGTCGCGAGCTGTGTTCAGTTTTTCAGTGATCCTTTAAGTAGCAGCAAAGTAACGTGAAAAACGAAAAAGGTAACTTATCAGCGAGAACAAGTACATCTTATTGAAAGAAAACGCAGAATTATTACAGTAGAGAAGGAAATAAACCATTTCAGAAATTCTCATTTGGGAGGCGTGTCGTTCACATAGCCTCATTTCTCGGTGATAGAACCTACCTTCCATTGTTCGTCAAATGCAACTCGTCAAGCTTGGAGCAGGAGTACAAGTGACAACACCGCTGAAGGATGTACCTGATAGCTTTCCGTGCAAAGAAGGCGCCGAAACAAGTGTTTCCACCTTGCAAACAGTTTTGGATGTAGTCGTCCTGTGTGGTCGTCCTTTATTCATTCTACTACATAAAGGACGTGCCTTATAATCATGGCTGGTTTTGGCACGTAAAACCCCATCAGTTATTTTTATTTGTAAATCCACATCTGTGACCTGAGGAGAATAGAATGCGCGTTACTAGGTTTAGGAATTAGCAGTTGCACGAAACACTGACCGATGCATCTGTGTTTCATAACATATGTAGTTGAGTTGACCGGTACCTTTCAAAAAGAAACTATAACAGAGTTTCACAGAATAAAACTCTGTCCCCACTGACCCCTTCCCCCCTTTTTTTATGGCTTTCTTTTCATCACGTATGTGCATGGTGTATAGGGGAATATTAAATGTCGTCCTTTACTTAGTCACTGCTTCAGTAAATTATAAATCTAGTCATTGCTTAAACCAACCGTCCTGCTTTGTAAACAGTAAGGATGCATATGCATGTAGCAAAAACTTTATTTTGTAACGCCGTGTTGGTTTCTACGAGGCAATGGCTGTCTGGTCGTGTCAGGCCGTGCCACCTCCTCAGCGGGAGAAATTACGCGACGGAATTCTTTATCTCGCACCGCTTTGGAATTCCTGCGATCTAAATTCGGCGCGTGCACTATTTGCTCGAGCTTCTTAAATAAACACATTCATATGAAAACTCGCAGCGACGTTGCGTGCTGCAAATTTATTAAAAATGTCATTGAGCCTTAAATTTTGTCTCTGTTTTCCAGCCTCGCGCGTGAGCCGGAACAGTGAACGGGGCAGCGTTCCAAGCGCGTTTGCGTTGTCTAACCATGCATGTGCTGCTCCTCATTGAAAGGTTGCTCTATATCGGCATTTTTTCACATCACTAATAACAGGAACACATCCCAATTGCATGTATCTCCATAAAATCAGTATTCTTTCGTTGCGACAAGCGTAACTTCTTTGTGGCATTGACGCCCACTCATACTTAACTGTTGCTGGCCGTACGACAGCGTGATTGCGCTCACCGAAATTGCGCTGCCCTTTTACGCACTGCGGCTGCCTCTCTGCAGGAAGAATTACGCCAACAGCTGTTTTCATCCCTAAAGTAGGAAATTTCCTAACACGGGACAATGCGCGCAATGAGTTTATTTTTATACTCTCCTCCGGAGATTTCTCGATATAGCATCCAGTGATTGATCGCCCCTATAACGTCGCTAATTTGTTGTTGTTGTTTTGTTTTTTTATTCTGCGAGACATACAACAGGGATCCACAAAGATGTTCAGTCTCCTGAGAAAGGAAGCATCATTTCAGGCCATTTCCGAAACGCCGTTAATCTTCCCTCGGCACAATCGGCGTCATAGCTCGGGTAGAGCGTGGTCATTCTTGACGCAATCGTCTGGTTTTCTTTCTAGTTATCTTTTTATCGACGTTGGGGGCTTCATAACGACCTTTCGCGTTCCTATTTCTGAAGCGGCGCGCCAGCCAAACACCTACCAATTTTGTCTCCAGAGAAAGGACGTCCAGCCGCTACGTCGTTGCTACTAGCCACTAAGAAAAGTGGCCAAAGCACTGCCGCGGTGTATTGGCCGACATTGTTGTTACAGGGCAGACAATTGACAGCTCATTCTATTCAGTATTTACCAGATTTTTCTTGGCTTTTCATACGAAGACAGAATCTTCTGTTTTCGTGAACAGAAAAGTCATAAGTGGTCGGTTGCATGTTACTTATTTGCACAAGTAGGAAGTAACCGGTTATTTATTTTCAGGAGTAGTCACTTGTGGTTCCTATAGCTGTACGTTAGAGCAAAGGAAAATTTGGATAACTCGGCTGCAAGAAATATAAAGGAACAAAAAAGCAGAATGCAATTGTGTACCAATGAGACTGAGAGTGGTGCAGCAATTATTCTTGCCTGTTGTGGCTATGTGGTCGAATGCGTCTTAATTCGTAGCTTCGCTTACTCTACCTGGCTCACTTCGCTCTTGACTTTGTAAGCTGGAAACGTGTTTTCTTTTCTTTTAATACCAGCGCCTTTCTTCGCTTCGATAAGACGAGTATCTTATACTGTTGTAGAGAGGTTATATATAACTTTCTTTTGTTTTCTATTTAATAAAGAAAGAAAAACGTACTTGGGTCGAACATAGCGTCCATTGCGTCTGCGGCGCTGAGCGCGCGTCATCTGTCACGCTGGTAGAGAAGAAAGGACAGGCTCCCAAGAAGAATAAATTTTTTATCGGCTTAGGTGATGCACGACTTGATCTGTCTTGTAACACTGAAACGTCTTCTTTCGTAACAAGCGACAAAGCTAATACTAGAATTGTTAACCTGACATCGAAAAATCCGACAGATCCCACGAATTGTGGGAATCGATGTCTTGCTAAAAAGTCAGTGAGTAAATTGTCTATGCCGAATTGTGTGACATAGAGTCATGCTTGACGAACAGAATCGACGACACTGTAGGAACTGTGCAGTTTTACGCGTAACGTGGGCTTACCAGGCACGTCGACAGCACTATAGTGACTGAAGGCATAGCAGTCATAGTACGATGTGACGTGGGCACTCACTTGCGCAGGCGACTATTCTATCGAAGAGTAATGCATGCCGAAGGACGTTCATTTTCGTATCGCAAACGTCGTTTGTGGAAATATTTCGCTGGGTAGAGCGAAGTTAGACAAAAGCATGCTGAGTCATAGCAGTATATGCGTATTTTTTCGCTAGAACGGCACACTTCGTTAGAACGGCAAGGTTACCACGCATTACAACCGCAACTGACACTAGACAAGCATCCTCTACCCAACTATTGGCGCAATCGGTATGTACCAGGTGGGAAAAGCGACCGTGGACGAGTGGTAGCATGCCTGCCTTGCACCTGTGTGGCTATGGTTCGATTTCCACCGCGAGGTATATAGGTCGCTTTCGATCATGACAACATGTTTTGAAATGCGAAGAATTTCTTGCTGGAACTTGACCAACTTTGACCGTATCTATCTATATCTAACCGCCTACGTCTCTGTGGTCCCCTGGCCATCTCGTTCACTTGGTACCTACCAGAATTGGAATGGTAGGGTATCAATGTATGAGTAACACGAAGGATTTATCTAGACATCTGCACAATGATATACTCATCACGTATACGTCACGATTAACGATAACACAATCCCGCGTGGCGCATACCTGCTGTGCTCTGCCCTGGTCATGCGAGTATGCGCCACTGGTGATCGAACGTACATTAACATTGCAGTATATGTTAAATGGGAGGAAGCAAAATAGACGTTCGAAATTTAGTTAGAACACACTTGGTGTCGGTAAACAAGCCACAGACACACATTTCATTGTACCTTGACATTAAAAGTGCTGCCATCACAAGTAGAGCTGTACATACGAACGGGCTCTAATGACCGAAGTCAACGCACCACGCAGGGGAACGTAGGAATCGAACACGGGCCCTCGAGGTGCTAAGCAAGTACGCTACCTCTCGTCTACGGCAGCTCTTACAAAGGGGGGCATATCACAAAGAAACCTATTGCATCAGCATTTGCAATGACAGTGCTTGTCCGATGTCAACTGCGGTTCTAGTGTATGCTAACCGCGCTTATATCATTGTAAAAAACAGTGCATCCGTACTACTATGGCTCGGCATGCATTTATCCAGGTTCGCTCGACACTGCAGGAATACTCCAACAAAACGACGCTGATTAAAAGAAAACAAACGCGCCATAGGCACATGTGCACTGATGTAAGTGCCGAGGTTGCATCTCACCAAGAGGGAGACTTTTGTCTCCCCAGTGCTGTAAACGTGTCTGGTAAGCGCACGCAACGCACTCAACTACTCAAATACAGTGAAGACGTTGCTATAGTACCGGTAACACTTGGCTGCATGCCATGCAATACGGCATCAGTCATTTCCTGATGATGAGGATTTCTAGGGTTTTACGCCCCAACACCTCGATATGATTATCAGAGATGCCGTAGTGGAGGGCTCTGGAAATTTCGACCATCTGTTGTTCTTTAATGCGCACTGACGTCGCATAATACACGGGCCACAGCATTTCGCCTCCACCGAAATGCAGCCGCCGCGACCGGGATTCGATCTCACGACTTTCGCATCAGCAGCCGAAAGCCATAACCACTGGACCACCGTGGCAAGGCAGTCACTCTCTGGGTGGCTGCTTCGTATGCCATCGATTTCCATATTTAGTGGGATCTGCCGGATTTTTTATTGTCTGTTTATGTCTACGTTACGGTCGCAATCGGTAGAGATGGTATCCCTTTCTCTTAGCCCACGGAATCGTGTTATCAAGAAATTTTGAATGCCTATTTTGGTTGGTCCTTGATTGATTGACATAAGCTGCAATATTCAAATTCAAACATCTGTGTAAGTAGAACGCTGCTCCTGTCTCTGGTGTGCGTTTATGTTTCGTGTATTTCTTTTCTCTGCGTGGCCCCGCCACGGTGGTCTACTGGCTATGGTACTCGGCTGCTGATCCGAGGGTCGCGGGATCGAATCCCGGCTGCGGCGGCTGCATTTCGATGGAGGCGAAATGTTGAGGCCCGTGTGCTGTTCGATGTCTGTGCACGTTAAAGAACCCCAGGTGGTCAAAATTTCCGGAGCCCTCCACTACGGCGTCTCTCATAATCAGAGCTGGTTTTGGGACGTTAAACCCCACAAAACAACAACAAACAAACAACATTTTCTCTGCGTGTGTCCATTCTCGTTATTTTTTCGCTCTCTTTCTCTGTGCACTTTCCCATCCCGTTTCCCCCTCCCCAGCGCAGGGTAGCAAACAGGATGCCACTTCTGGTTAACCTCCCTGCCTTCCTTCTCACCTCTCTCTCTCTCTCTTAAACGCCTTGGCGCATACCCGCATTGCCGAGCGCTGTAGATATGAGCCACGCATGTACCTGTCATCGTTAATCGTGGCGTACGGCGGCTGCATTTAGATGGAGGCGAATATTGAGGCTCGTGTACTGTACGATGCCAGTGCACATTAAAGAACCCCAGGTGGTCGAAATTTCTGCAGCCCCCCACTACGGCGGCTCTCTTAATGATATCGTGATCTTGGGACACGAAAGCCCACAAATCAATCAATTAGTCACGACGTTGATGGCAGGTAAACTATGTTTGCGATATCAGATTTAATGAATCGTGTTTACCATACACTCATACTCTGATATTCCAATTTTGGTGTATACCAAGCGAACGAGACGACCAGGAGAGCAGCGAGACAGTAGATAGATAGATAGATAGATAGATAGATAGATAGATAGATAGATAGATAGATAGATAGATAGATAGATAGATAGATAGATAGATAGATAGATAGATAGATAGATAGATAGATTCAACGTGACTTCAGTTCACTAAGAAATGCTTCACATAAAAAAATTGCAGATCCCACTTGCAGTGGGAATCGAGGAAATGCGAATCACGCATCAGGAAAGTAAAATGGATCTGCATGGTTGTCTGCCTATACCAATTTCGGTGCATATGAAGTTAACGAAACGGCCGCAAGAGCACCAAGACTGTGGCATGTAAGCCATACCGCTCATGACATGCATGTCATGACTCTAATGTTATGACCTCTCATTTACGTTCGTCATACAGTCGTGTTGTGCCATAGCAATTCTTGTATACATCCGATTAACGAAATGCGCGATATGTAAAGCATGCCGCTCATGACATGCATGTCACAATTTTCAAGTTCCTAGAACGTGTCACCCCCGGTCGTCAGACATTCTTATCTCGCCATAACAATTTTGGTATACATCAAGTTAACGAAACGACCGCAAGAGCACCAAGACCGTGGCATGTAAATCATGCCGCTCATCACATGCATATCGTGATTTTCATGTTATGACCTCTCATTTACGTTCGTCATGAAGTCATGTTGTGACACACCAACTTTCATACACATCCCATTAACGAAACGACCAGGAGAGCCCTAAGACCGTGGCATGTAAGTCATGCCGCTCATGACATGCATGTCATGATTTTCATGTTATGACCTGTCATTTACGTTCGTCATGGAGTGATATTATGGCATACCAATTTTCGTATACATCCCATTAACGAAACGGCCAGGAGAGCACGAAGACCGTGGCATGTAAATCATGTCGCTCATGACATGCATGTCATGATTTTCATGTTATGACCTCTCAGTTATGTTCGCCATGCAGTCATGTTGTGGCATACCTGTTGTATACATCCCAATAACCAAACGGCCAGGAGAGCACAAAGTCGTAGGCGGCTAGATAGATAGATAGATAGATAGATAGATAGATAGATAGATAGATAGATAGATAGATAGATAGATAGATAGATAGATAGATAGATAGATACGCTCAAAAATCGCCGAAGTTCGCTAAGAAACGCTTCGCATTTAAACAACCTTGAGCTTTCGTACAACTATTTCATCAGTCGTCGTCAGCATTGCGTATTTAATTACCTGACCATAAGACAAATATTGTAGTCTACTAATTGCACACTCCGTGAATTTGCAAAGCGAAGCCACATTGAACTAATTTTCCGTGAGTGAGTGACAACTGTATTAAGGGGCCAGGAGGTAGGCTGGGGCTAGGGAAGGCGGGCTGCCAGGACATGCTTTAGTATGATGTCTACAGCACGTGCCCATAATATTCAGTGACTCTATTCTCGAGATACTGGTAAAGAAGGTAACGAAATACATTGGCGTTCTATAGCCTGGATGCACAATACGGTGTTTTGTTACATATGTAGCTGGAACAAGAGCGCATTTTTTTCATAAATTCGAGGATGCATACCTCTAAATTTGCACTAGGCCTCGAATTTCAAGTGAATTCGAAAGTAGAAGAGAAGCTCAGGGGTAGACGGAGGCTCTAATCGTGAATCGATTAATAGATCGCTAAAAACGATGTAGAACAGGGAATGTCGCAGGAGCCAACGTTTGACAAGTGGACTTAGTCAGGACGACAAGTCCACTTGTCGAAGCGTTGCCTCCTGCGACATCCCCTGTTCTACATCGCTTTAAGCGATCTTTTCATCATTTCAAGTGAAAGTGCCTTACGAACTCAGCGGCTACAATTTGTGAGTTGCACGATGTACCAAAAAGCAGTACATATTGAAGTAAATCGGCAAATTTTAATCAACTATTCATCTATCGATTCCGCAGTTTACCGTCTTAATAACGCCCGCCGCTTTGAGTAGGTGAGCTCAAGAACTATGGACACACATTTGCCCATTCCCTCCCCCTCCCCCCCCCGCCACCGTTTCGTACGACACCTATGCAGCGAATCATATTGCTCATTAGCTTATGTTTCCTTAAGACGTTCAGTCTCGAACCCCACATATTTCATCTTTAATGAAGCACCGCGGAAAAATACGTACGAAAGGCAAAGAACCGGACTGAAGAAGCGCTGCACTAATATCTGTGGTTTATTGAACGTCACAACAAATAAACAAGGAAAAGGGAAATACACGTCTACATTCCTTACATGACCATGTGGTTACAAAAGGCCTAGAGAAACATGCGAAAGGATTGACCTTTATTTATTCTTGTTTTTGTGGTTGTTCACGAAGGAGATGGCAAGTGACATTGTGGGACAGTGCGGACGGGCGAAAACACACGTCTAGTACTTAATTCGGAATGAAACCTGGCTGATGATAGACGAAGCCATGAACGCGCTGTCTTCAAACTTTCTCTTGAGGCAGCACGCCATCCTCGCCTTGAACTCTGCGCTGAACTTCTCCTGCGGGAAAAAATAGAAAAGACGGGAGTGGGCATTATGTACATGGAACACAGGCGTGAGACAGCGCGACACCAATGACAATCTGGAAGCGACAAGCGAGGTCGGCCAACGTAAATAAGCCCCAGAGGGAAATGCGGCAGGAAAAACAAAGGAACGGAAGTTGTCCACTGCTCTGATATCTTTTTTCGACCCGATACTGCAACTCCTCAGTCCGAGCACGCGTTTCTTATGGGCGTTGTAGCGAGGCGTGCGTGCATCTGGAGCGGCTACCGCGGGTCATGCGGAGACAAGGGGACACGGTCCCACTTGAAGCACCTCGACGAGCGCTCGCCCGGAAGTGGATCACTTTCGCAGCATCCGGAATCGGGGGCGCGCGTGCGACCCCGCAAAGCACCTCATCGCGACGGCGCTTATGACATAAAAGTGTCTTGCGTCGCGCCGTGTCGCATGTATAGCGTTTCGTGCCCTCGCTCGGATCACATTCGGCCGACTCTCCCCCTCTTTCGCGAGCAAGTCCATGCAATCCTACCCGCACTCTCTGAGCGGTGCGAGAATTTGCCCCTGGGACGACGACGGTGTCGACCGTACGGAGCGAACCATAAGAGCGGCCGCAATGACGTCCACCCCGCCCCTTCTCCGCACGCTCGCTTCGCGGATAGCGTGAGTCGTTCGCGGCCGCGCCATTCGGAAGCCGAAGGCGTGAGTCACGATTTACTTCACTTCGCGAAACCCGGGGAATGTGTACACAGACGTTAAGCACTCCCGTTCGAGCTCTCATTCGTTACAGCTTTTTTTCATTTTTCCCTTCTCTGTTTCTTAGTTTTTTGCGTGTTTATAGCAGGCTGTTCTCGATATATCGGAAGGGTTCACACACACACGTGTATGTATGTGTGTGTGTGTGTGTGTAACGTTGTACCTCGGTGCCAGTTTTCCGACTTCCGGGTACTTACGTGTGCTAGACACCTAATTCTGGAAGTTTTAGCCTGCGCACCCATGGCCAAGGCGGTAGATGTGGAACACCCTGTGGCCCACAAGCGTCAAGTAGTGTGCGTGAACATTTTGGGTGAAGGTGACTGATCAATAAGTCATCTTACACCACCTGAACTGCCGGAGCCGCGCACTTCGACACAGACACCGACCGACCAAGAGACAGACACACACAGACACACACGCACACACAGACGACCTATGTTAACTAACATTGTCTTCTAGGAAACGCTCTATTTGTCAAACCAGACGGTATGCGAATGACCGAATGAGAGAGCATGCCTTAATTATAAAAAAAGAAATGTGAACAAACGCATTTGGGGATGCAGGTTAGCTCTTGCGGAGGCGAGGCATTATTTTATAATGCTATGATTCTTGGTCAAAGCCGTACCTAATAAGCCCTTTCGATATTGAAAAGATCTCAAGTAAATATTTCTGAGAAATTCGAACTTACCACCATGCATGTGCGCTCAAGCAACTTAGTCTATTACACATGTATGCGATATACAGGGACTGCGCAGAAGTCTAAACGCATGGCTCAACCAGATCAACCAGTCCTGGTGGTGCTACAGTTATCCCAACAATGGGAGTGACCCAGCTGTTCAAACCTGCCATGTCACCACGTCTACAGCTGCAGAGCTCGCGGCTCTGCGCGGTGCGCTTCATATTATATACACATGATGAGAGTCCCAAGAAAGTGGGCAACTTTCTGCGATTTAGGAACATAGACAGCCTATGACCGACTCGCTCAAGCAGCTCGACTATCGTCCGCTAAGTCAAGAGATAATCTTGGAATACTGTCTTGAACGACCAACGGCTCAGAAGGCAATGGAAGCGCTTTCGGGCTTTCCGAAAACATCTGGCCTTTGACACTGTAGGACTGTCCTGTAGGTATTTCCCCTCTCTCCTTCTCTTCTTTTCTTCCCCTTCTCCCATTTCCCAGTGTAGGGTAGCCAACCGGTCTCCCGACTGGGTAACGTCCCTGCCTTCCCTTCATTATTCTCTCTCTCTCTCTCTTTCTCTCTCTCTCTCTCTCACACGTAAAAAATAGGCGGGACCGCTGCAAAGAAAACAATCTGCCGGTCGGTACTGTAAAGAATTTCGATTCCTCTACGCGTTACAAGTCAGTGTGTTATGCAAACACTGCTACCTTGTATTTTCCTGAATGTGTCTGCACATGCGCGTATCATATATGTTTCATGGCGACGTTGGAAGTAACGCCTGTACCGTGTGTATGGCCTTCCTTTGTTCACGTCCAGTCTTTCTTGCACTTTAAAATTTTGCCGACTGTGTGCTGGTTTGCAATTTCCCATGTGTTGCATATTATCACGTTATCGGATAGACACCGTTCTAGGCGGCATTCTGGGACGCGTTCTAAGAGGCATCTGCGCCGTTCTCGGTACAGATGCGTTTGCATGCAGCGTTTTTTTGTTGCAAGTATACGGAAATTCGTCCCCACAAATAGTGTTCACCTGTCCACACCGTCAGTCAATGCATCTTGCAGCCATATATGCCACATATGTGGCGGAACGCCTCGCGTTTTATTCAATTTTATTTACGAGCTACTCAGGAGGCACCGCTTCTGGACAAGATATAAAATACATCCCAATGCAACACTTGTACTAGGAAAGTGTATAACAGTGGCGTAGGTAAAGAAAGAAGTCGAGAAAAGCGGTAATACGGCTGTTGTGCTGCTCTTCCGACTGCACGGTTTTCATGGAAAGAAAGCATTTAAAAATTTAGGAGGACGCGGCACTATTGCCAGCCTTTATAAAAAAAAAAAAGCTCAACAGATTCGTAATTATTGGTTTATTATACGCTTTCACTGATCCGCACCTCTTTCCTGCATCAGCGCTTACGGCAGCGTTATCATTTATACATGCCTTGGCAACTGGTCGTCCCTGCAACATATCACCGTGCACGCGCCTCGAGAATCACGGTTATAAGCAGGTGCAAGCTGGTTGTGGAGCTACAGAGAGCGAAGAACCGCGCCGCTGTCGTACTGCGCCCGCTGCAGTGTTTGAAGCTGGGGGTTCGCGGCAGCGTTTGCCGCTTGCGCGTTACATTCGCTGGTGCACTCTCCAACTCGCTGTGTTCCCACGCACGCATCCAAAAGCATACGCCCTTCGACGCAAGCTTGTCCCTGGCGCTAACGAGCACAATTGCGCGCGCGTGACGCAGCTTATACGGGGCGTTTCGAGTGAACGTGGTTCGCATTAACAAAACACTTTTGCGTGGATAGTGTCTGCAACGCGCTGCAGGCACCATGGATTACCTGATAAGCGCGTTGTACATTTATGAAGCTTTAAAACAGGCGTTATGGGAATTACGTGACCCTTTACTTTTGATTTCTGATTACTTGCGGTCTGCCATGACACCGGTAAGTTATCACTACTGTATACTATTGAATGTGGATGTATAGTAAGTTGTTGCGGCCCTAAATGTGTCGAGGTTTGAGGCTACTCAATTCCAGTATGTATTTACATATGCACTGTTTTGATCCGACGTGTTATGGCGTAAGCGTGAGTCCATGTTGAGCGGCGTGCATTTGGCAATGTTTAACATTTATCCGCTTGTTTTGCTTGGAGGTGTGACTAATGACAGGGGGAGAGCGACGGGAACATGGGCGAGTTACGTGCCTCGTTTTCTTTAATACGTGGGAGTAAGCTACCCCACGCATCTGATCAGCTTATGCTCAACACTTGCACACCCGCTGGTAGTAGTACTGAATGAGAGAAAAGCAGCTGGAAAATTGTACGGTGTGGGAACGACGGCGGGGCAGCAGAAATGGCGTTTAGAGTTTGCAGTCCGCGCACGTTGACGCCTGAATTATGATTCTAAAACGAGGTTCGACTTTCGCCTTCATTATACATACAGAGAGGAAGAGATAGTGAGAAGGAGCTCGAACCGCGAAGCAATTCCTGTAGCGACTATCCGCGTCGCGGCGCCCGTCCGCCAGCAAGGTTGTCTGCATGGACGCGGTCAGCACGCGCAGTTATGGGTCCCGCCACTACAGCCTCGCATGCGTCCCGGCAATCTTGTTATTTTTCTCGGCCGGACATCGAAACGCCGAGACTGCTTCCCAGCACACGCTTCGTTTTATTCTTTTGCTATTCCTCTCCGAATGCTATACGCTTCACCACCCATACCACTTCCGTTGCTTTATAGTTTCGTACTCCGTCAGTTCTTCAAGAACAATCACGTTATGCACCGCGATAGGCAGCAAACTCAAGCCGGCGCGCTCTCCTCTCCTCCACCATCAAGTGCGGCTGTGGCGGTGTAGAGGCGTTGCGTGCTTTGCGCTTGGGCCGCAGCGCGCTATTTGGCCGCTGGAGGTTGCCGCGGCCTGCCGCTGGAGCCGCGCGCGTTGTATAGTTGCGCACCGAACGAAGTGCGGCAGTTCTTTCTTCAGACGTAAGGATATTGCGGCTATTGCGCGGATTTGGGTCAGTAGCATGCCTTTTCATCTTGCACGAAGTTTCCCTTTGTTCTTTTCTGAGTTGGCTCGCAATGCATATGTGAGGTCTGTCGAACAGCGAAGGGGTGGGAGGGGGTAGAGCACTTGTTCGAGCACTACATTGGCGCGTGCGCTCTCGCTCCTATTCTTCTCGAGCTGACGTGTTTGTTTTCATGGCCTTCTTTCTGTTTTTGTCTTCATTTTCCTGCGGGCGCTCGGAATCGCACGCGCAATGTTGAGTGCGAAGGGCGCGCACCAGCGCTGCGTGGTCGCCAGCGTTTCTTCATTTTTTTTTCTAACGCTGGAACACGAGCCGAGGACTGCTGTTTCTCGTATGTACAACGTTTATTGTCCTCGGCGCGCTGCGCGCTCCGCATTCCGATCGGACGATGCGCGAGTTTTACCGCGCGCCCTGGTCGGTGAGTGTCACCATCCATGGACTCCTGTGTTTCTCATCTCAAATGCAACGACAATCCACTGAGTGTACGCACCATCGGGTGGCTCGCGGCTGCCTGTTGCGTTATTTATCGCGAGCGTAGCGCTCGCATGTAGAGACGATGGTGCATCCTGCGCGAGAGGTGTGTTAAGTCGGAGTGAGACTTCTGAGAATAAAGTGTATACAACGGCGGCACGCAGTTTATGGGATGAGGGACGTGATGTATTTTCTTTTAGTGTGCCCCCCCCCCCCCCCCTCACGAAGCTTCCTTTCGTCCTGCGATTCCGGGAGTGAATGCCTGGCGTCTGGGATACGCGTTTGGAAATGTGTGGTATCAATATCCTGCAGGCGCATTTTTCTCCCTGGAGGGGGAGCTTTACGTCACTTTACAATAACCTGAACAGGCTAAGTATATAAGAAACTCACGGCGTGTTCCTGGCCTGCGAATGTCTTAGGTTTGGCCTACTTGTTCCCTCGTGTTCTTGTTTGGTGTTTTATTGTGTTCGTTTCTCAAAGGTTGCCATGAATATCAAAAGAGACGAAACACTATGGTATTGATTGGACGGAAAGTACTCGTAAATAATGTAGCTATGACAACGAACTAAAAGCGAACAACCTTCTTTGAAATTCCGGAACAGGAGAATGGGCGCTGCACTTCGATTTCACAAGGACATGTGGGCTTTGGCGTTCTATTGTTGGCAGTAATGGAAGTGTAGGGCGAAAAAGGCAAACAAGTATTATGAAGGTTGCGATATTTCACCGCGCGACTGAAAAAAAAAAACATTTTACGAGTGTCAACATTTGCTTGTAGCAATATTTTTGCCAAGATTAGTGACGGAAGGAACCTGAACAGCGGAAGCCTGATTGGTGGTCTATAAGGCCGTAGCTCCTCTGCTCGAAAGCAGAAGGAAAACCACGGAAGTATGGGTGGCTCTGCATGCAGCCACAGCTGAATTATCACGCTCCGCATGCGTGACTCTTGTATACCCCTGAACTGAAAATCTTCGAAATCGTTACACGATCCTGCGGAGTGACAGCACACCTTTAGTTTGTGTTGATCGGCTGACATGCAGGTACCTAAATTATTACTTCTTTCGTTTGTTTCAGCGGTTGCTTTCTAAATACATTTTCTTTTTCTTTTGGAGTAGGCAACCGTGAACCAATAGTTACGTAGTAAATGGCAAATAAAAAAAATCGTGTTAACATGAACAGGTGCACCCAGCCAGACAGCGGGGCCTGTATTCACGAGAACGTCACAAGATAAAAAATGGACGTTAGTGAATATTTCAGCCAGTCCTAATGTTGGACATGCCCTTAGCGAATGCAACCGATGAATCGGAAGAAGCACTTACGAAAGAGAAGCATTGTGAGTGCGGCCCCGGAACTTGAGGCGATTAATCGAACTACTCGGAAACAAGAGCGGCGATATATAATATACTAAGAGCACGTACGGTTAGCAGTAGTATACTTAATAAATCAAATATTAATCGGTACACTCCTTGTACTGTCAACTTATGTTCTACAAGAGCCACCTACCATGATCGTAATTTAATACTGCACTTCCGAGCAATGTGTATTCTGTCTTTATGACTAGAAAAATAAAAATAAAGTCACCCAGCTTTTTTTTGGTAAAGGTCAGCTGGCTTTCATTCAAATATTTTCCCGAATGATTCATTTACTAAAGGTTGGATACTACGAATTAGTTCATACTCTTGTGATAATACTCGTAGCTCAGAGTCGAAGAAAATAGCAACTCTTAAAACATTCTTTAACTTCTATAATCTTCCAAGTGCGACGTGTTAACGCTCGTACTAATATCGTTTAATCAGGCAGTTATAGCAGGCTTTCTGCACAATTGGAAGAATGTCGCTTGTCACAGTGTTCATAAACTGAGAAACTGTTTTTTTCTCCGACATCTCAGTTGATGGTACACCCGTCAGAGTGTCATTCACCTTGTACCTTTCCTCCATCTGCCCTTGTGATTGTCTTTATTAACCTACGCGCAAGCTTAAATAAAGTCGACGGGAAGAGCGGAGTAGCAATTGTCTCCTGAGGAAGACAACGCTTACATGCTGCAAGAATAGAAAAGCAAAGTGAAAAAGGGAGTACAAAACAACACATCAGGTAAACCACAGAGTATTGCTTTATCGAGAGTATAATGGAGGGAAATAATTCCAGTAAAGCTTTGCGGACTTGGTGCTTCAAAATGTCACTGCATTTCTACAGCGTTTGTGCTCAAAATAAAGCATTAAGCAGACTGCCCCGATTGCCCTATTCTCTCCCTCTTCCCTCATGCTAAATGGTAGACTCCTTCCCCTTCAAAAAAAAATGCATCGTAGTTACCGCCTTACTGGCCTACCTTGCAGTGAATCATATCTCTCATAAACTTAGCTGTTGTTTTTCACTAATCAGCAAAAAAAAAAAAGATGAAAATCTTACGCGATCAGTCGAACGTACATTTTATGGCAGTGTCTGCTTGACACAAACACTCAGACGCAATATTTAAAGTGTACTTACGCTATAAATGGCGTAGATGAACGGATTATAGCAAGAGTTGCTCATGGCCAGCCAGTGCATGCAGAACCAGATGACGTTGATGTAACGATACCTGAAATACATTTGAGGCTGTAGATCAGAGATACTGCCCCGATAAAAAAAAATTAATGCACTGTGTGACACACTTAGTGAGTTTTAGTATATCGGAAAGCAGCAAACGTAAAGATTTAGCGTTAAGGTTAACGTTACGGTAAAGCTGGGTGCACTTAGCGGCGCAAACTAGACTTTTAGTATAGCGGAAGAGAGCGAAACGCTAAAGCTAATGCAAAGGCATGTACGGCGACAACTACACCTTAAAACAACTCTTATTAAATCCCTAAGTGCGCCACAAAATCATTGAGCCAGTATTGTGTAAGTGTGTTGTTGGTCGGCAGACCCGAAAAACATCGCTTCGTTTCAAAATGCCGCCATCGAGTCTCCTTTCTGACCCGTACTGCCTGTCATTTCGAAGTTGCGATGACATAGGAGCGCTTATTTTATACTTTGGAAACCATAGAAGCTACGCAGGCAGTCCATGTCGTCGAGGCTATGCCGTATACGAGAAATTTCGCCGACATTTCCGCTTTGAGAAGGCGGATTTTCCACTTGTCATCAGCGCCCCGGAGCTCCTGCAACATTTCTCCAGTGCCCAGGGGGTGCGCATCCGTGCATGCGCCTGCGAAGGCTGGCTTATCCAAGTCGCCTTTGTGACTGAAGGAATACTTCGCCAAACAATACTGTCATTTCAAGCATTATACATGCAGTAATGCACCACACCACTCGTCTCAGCTTAATTTAATTGGTTGTAGCTTGAAACAGCCGATGTACAAAAAGAAAAAAAGGCCCCGGTGGCAGTGCCGCCATCTCGACGAGACTACCGTAAACGTGAGCAAAGCGACATGGCCTCTGAGATTTCGAGCGCCGGCACGCGCAGTCTCGAAGGCCGTAAAAGCGAGTGCACTCACATTTTAAGCCTTGTGTGCTTACTGAGAGCGTATCTTGAAAACGGCGACACATTGTCAACAATACACAGCTGGCGAAGCTTAATTAGCCAAACCTAAGGCAAATAAGAACATGAGCAGGTAATGAATGAGCTTAACAATGCAGGCCGATGTCCCGAGAGATCTGAAGCGAGTGGTCTCACTTCGACTGACGCCGCCATCTTGCCAGCCGTACGAGTCCCTTTGCGAGCGTTAGCGTTGAACGATATCTTCCGAAAATAGCGTAGACACGTAAGGGTATCGTATACGTTAAGGTTCTGCGCATGCGCGGTGTGTTCCACGGTAACGTTAACCTTACGCTAAATCTTTGCGTTTGCTGCTTTCCGATATACTAAAACTCATTATTTACAAGCTTAAATGGTTACGGAAAGTGCGCGTATCAGTAGAGCACAAACAATGTTCTTTCTCGGCGCGAGCTGCGCCTTATGAATTTTCAAAACCGGAACGGTTCTATGCACAAAAGACATCAATACACAAGCAAATAAGAGCATACGCACGCACATGCACACAGTGACGAGAACATTGCGTCAGTCTGAATACTGGAATAACGATGAAATAGCGAATTATTGCTGCTCAAACAATGCACATAGAAATAAATCAACATGATAAGAAACGACTAATTGAACATGAAACATGAAAAATGCCAAAAAGCGAGACAGGTATCAAAAGTCAAAGTGCATGGCGAATCAGTTCTACAGGATCCCGCTGGGTGGAGGAAAGTTAACGAAAGCGAACTGTCGCCCACCTGTTCGTAGCACGAAGCTACGAGGGACCGGCAAGAATTTTCTTCAACTGCAGACTTGCCCTGCTCATAAAACAATAACTCTTTTCGTTTCACCCGCACTTTGTGGACCCGTTCAAGGAGGCTCTGCACTCCGGCATTCGTTTCACGAGTTCAACATGGCGGCGTCGGCGGCGTTGGCGGCGTCGGCGGCGTCCTTCCGAAAAACTGGACACGTCGTGCAAGCGTAGTTCGCGAATTCCTTACAGCTTCTCGCGAAGTAGTGCCGAGTTGGTGCAACACAAACGGCTGGAACTCTAGTAGAGGGTAAAGTTGCCCACATTCATCCCTGTATATTAATTACGTCTGTCAAGTACGCCACTAAATTTTTCCCTAGTAAATATCAATGACGGGCGACGTATAAGCGGCCCCGACTTTCTGCGGATTACAACTGTCATAACTTGCGAGGCAACAGCCCACAACAGATGGCTTGCACGATATCTGCAGTCTCGTGTTCGTTTCGGTATCGCGTTGCTGACACTTTCCCTGCAAGATGACGTCCCCCAGAAATTTAAGCACCGCTGTGAACCCGTTCAGGTAGTGCAGGGTCAACTGAATGGGCATACAATAGGAAGGGTTTTACGTTCCAAAACCATCATAAGCGTGGCGTGCCGTAGTGAGGGACTCGGGTATAGTTTTGACCACTGAAGGTTATTTAACACGCACTTAAATCTACTTACACTGGTGTTCTTGCATACCGTTCCCATCGCAATGCGGCCGCCGTGGTCGCGATTTGAGCCAGCTCACGTCTTTATAGCAGCACGACACTTTACCTGCCAAGCTACCATGACCGGTGCTGGCTCTCTGTGAAACGTGTATGGGTTTGCTTTGCAACTTTTCGCTGCAGACGGATGAGTGGCATTTCTCTTTTCTGGATAATAAACAAGACCGTTACCACCATCTTCCGTTAAAAAAAAAAAAGATTATTCAGGCCTTAGAAACTGTAGCTTGCGCTTGTCGTGCCCTTATGGACTTGTGATTAACAAAGTTGATCTCACAACCTGAACAATTTGTGCGACCTCCCCAGCTGCTATAGCACCCGAAAATTTCGCGTGTTCCTCGTAAATGCGCAAATTTTTCGTCCTGAGGCCCCAAGAAAACGTGGTAGACAGCCATGAGCTTGATTTAGGTCGTACATCAACGGTTTCTGTAATGCCACTGCAAACTTCTTCCACGGGAAGCCAGTTAAGAACATTTAGAATGCCAAGGGAACAAAAGTTTAGCAATTACCACAAAAGCGTCGTAATTTCCTCAAAAGTGGCCAGCTTCAAGTGCTCCCAATTGTATCCGGACCACGTGACTATCGGAGATGTCAGCAACAGCTGCTGAAACCTTTCGAAGCGTGCCTCATCGATCGGTTACCCGGGTGATGCAACGATTGCAGCATCTTTTAACCGATGCCCTTGGAACAAAACGCCATCCCCACCTCCTCGCTACCCAAGCTTTTTGAACGATTTCGCTTTTCGTTTTCCTTCTCTTGCCTTTCGAAGCGAGTCCAAAAAGAAATCACTAGCAGTGAAACGCAGAGGTTAGCTGCGAAGAGAGCTTATATCTACAAGAGTATTTTTTGATGGAGACTTTTACGTTGGAGAATCAAGAATTCCTTTAAAATAACCTTCTCAAATGAGGCATCTGACAGGAGGCAGCTGGTAGCGCTCGGGGAACAGATCGGAAACTCATGACGCTTTTGCATTAACGAAACAGTTATCCGGCGATATACACCGGAGAAAGCAGCACACAATACACCGCGTACGAGTGTGTGCGCGATCGCGCACGTGCGATCGCGTGACACCACTGCGCAGGTTCTCACAGTTTGATGAAGCATTCAGTGGCGCAACACGGAGCCGCTGCATACGCGCAAGTTAGTCAGTGCGGCATGTGCCACGCACACAATGTCATCACTCATACACGTAGGAAGTAGGCACGCATGGAACGAGACCGCTTGTAGGCGATGTGCTCCTGAAAGTGCGCGCCTGATTGGTGCTCTCTCGTCCATTCTTTTTTGCCCCTTTATCCCTTCCCCCAATTTAGGGTTGTAAAGCAGACGCATGTCTGTTACCTCCCAGCCTTCCCCTGCATATTTCCCTCTCTCTATTTAAAAAGAATCTGCACCTTCAGTTGAAGTTGAACGCGCAGAGGTCTTACAACACTCGTTTTCAGCGCTCGGAAGAAGCACGAGAAATGTTTTTCCCAATGTTGTAAGGATGCCATCTAAATAAAAGTTACATACGTCTTCAGACCTTAGTGTAGACGACACCGCAAAACAAATCCCGAGGTACGCTTGACGCATATGTGCATCATTCCTGCGAATAGAGCGCCTACCTAGATCCATCCTGCACTCTGCGCGCTCTGTATCATTTTGTGTATGCGCCACGGGTGTGGATTGCTCTTGATTCACGCAAGGCAACTTCGTCTTAATCACGGGCATTAATTTCAGATGGGCTCTTGGAATGTAGACCAATATGAGGTATTATTATAATACTGCATTTCTTCGCAGTTACGGGTCTTTCTTATCTGCACATGCTGGCGGATTTATTCCAGCGATAGCGGAGAACTGTCGCCGGTGGAGCCGCTGACAACTGCTGGCTTGTAATATATAGCACTGGCAAAGTAGCGCCGTCTTATCCTGCCTCGCGGCTGGGTGGTGCATATCGACCAACTTTCAGATCACAACGTGCCAGTATATTTCCTGTGGTGTTCTTCATTTTGTTTTTATGTCCGGATTTCTTGTGTTGTTAGCGAATCATAACAACCACGTTCGTTATACGCTGACACAGCAAAACATACTGACGCGTTACTCTGACAAAGCAGGTCTGTAACACCCCCTTATTTACGCAGGCTTACTCGTTCTCTACCGCAGGAATGGGCGACACACATTTACGTATACATCGCATATGCAATTTTTATGGAAGCGAAGAAACTGTCAAACAGCTCAACAACGGCGCTCGTGTCGTCATCCTTATTTTCTTCGTCCTCATTTGCGCTAGCACT
The DNA here is from genome assembly GCA_013339685.2 of Hyalomma asiaticum. Taxonomy (NCBI): domain Eukaryota; kingdom Metazoa; phylum Arthropoda; class Arachnida; order Ixodida; family Ixodidae; genus Hyalomma; species Hyalomma asiaticum. Next base: position 139,506,016 of record CM023481.1, on the reverse strand, counting down.
CTTGTTTGCGAAATATCAGGCATCAAACACCCACTTTGCGATTGTACACGTAACGACGACGAGCGTGAATATCCACAGGTGGCTTCATATTTCCTTGGTTCAGCACAATGTTTCAGTGGTAACAAATCGGAGGCCTTGCTTTCGGATAGCTTCCTATCTTGCCTCTCTATGTCTCTCTCTCTCTTTCTCTCTTTTAACAATGCTACAAAAGGAAACATGAAAAAGAGAGCGAGCGAACGAGAGACAAAGGCATTGCAGTCTTTGGTTAGTCAAGTTGCGTTACATCTACGTTTCCCAACCTTAAGTGTGTGGGCGAAAACACATTAAAAAATTAGGCGTGGCTGTGCTATCACAAACACCAACGACCACCGGAGGTGTGGAAGCTTAGCAAAGCCGCTTCTTCCTTGTGGGTCGTGACGGTGATCTCTCTCTCTCTCTCTCACACACACACACACGCACACACACACACGCTGTTTTTTTATGTCACCTATAGCAAGCTGTGTTACCACTTCTCTCTGTGCATCTTTCTGTTTCATTCTCTATATCTCAGTTTCTCTGTATGTCGCCAATAGCAAATTGTGTAGCAATCGTCCTAGCTCCACCATCTTTCTCTCTCTCTTAGCCTATGTGGTCATGAAATTTCCATTCAGACCGTGGGTTCCCAGGTTAGAACCCCGCGTCACGAAGAAAAAATATATATAGATTTTTATTTCATTATCTCTCTCTCTCTGCCTTTCTTTCCCTCTCTACACCTGCTCGCCTCATTTCCTCACTCTCCACCGCCTTTTGAGTGCTCGCTGGCTACTGCTGGAACTCGCGCTTAAACAGATCAGCTGTTAAAACAAAAGTTTCACGTAAGAAGTGACAAATCGGAAAAGCTCAGTAATACAACCGCAATCGCAACTATGAATTTTTTTCTAAAATTTTCCAGCTAAGATGCAGGTTAAGAGTTCTAATTTACATCTCTTCTCCTACAACAACGCTTAGGGACATGTCGAAGCTGACATTTTATGCAACGAAAAAGAAAAAGAAAAGAAAAAAAAGGGGTTTGGGGGGGGTTGAGGGGGGTTAGTTTGGAAAGGCCTTGAAACATCACAAACATTGAAAAGCTATACGCAGTGCCGTTCCTGCTATTTGAGGAACCTTGCGCAATCGCACTTTGTCGACTTAGCGGTATATGGCTATACGAATACATCTGCAGAAGTTGCGAATATATCTGCATGTTTGACCTTTCACAAGTGTGAAGGTGGTGCGTCACTACGTATGTGCGCACCAATGTGCCATCGTGACGCTCACTCAGTATGCCCACTATGCCCCGACAAGGCTTCCTTCACGCGCGTAATGTATAGGTACGCAAGCTTCATGTCCTATGTATCTGCGTCTACTTCCTCCTCAGAAAAATCGCGGTGTTCATGCCAGCGTGCGCAGGAAGTGAGCTAAATATCGCAAAGAAAAGAAACAAAGCGCGCGAGAAGGCTAGAAGCTTTCGAGTGTCCCTTTACGCGCAGGCTAATGCCGTTTTCGCGAATGTAATTTCCCGCGTGTGTAATATGCGTACGGCCTCAATAGACTCGATGCTATATCTAAATCGGAAGGAGCGCAGAAACGTTGTAGTCGCCGAAGTGCGCACCGATTTGCACCTGTGCGATCGAAACGCGGGTAGAGCGTTTTACTCGGCGGAAGTCTGGCAGAATAACATGTTACACCTGAGTGATGTGTGCGGTTGTCGCTCACGCACCCTGCACACACTCAGGCATTCACAGTGCACTTTAGGAATGTTTGGCCGCGCTATATCGAGACGTGACTAAGACGGTGCCCGCAACAAATATAGCGTGTCAGCCTCCCCTGTGGTGCAGTGCTCGACTGCTGAGCCGAAAGACGCGGGCTCGATCTCGGCCTCAGCTGTCCCATTTTGGTGGAGGCGAAATACTCGAGGCCCGTTTGCTTAGATGTATGTATGTACGCGTTAAAAAGAATCCCAGGTGTATGAATTTTCTGAAACCCTCAACTACAGTATGCCCCGTATAACCGACTACGGCGTTCCGCATAATCATACTGTGGTTTTGGCACGTAGCACATCAGCAAATATTGTGGTGCGCAGTTATATTTCTGGTCATCATATCTATACAGTCAATTTATTTTCTGATAGTTTGTTTGCCGAAACCATGACATGATTATGAGGCGCTCTGTAGTGAGTGGTTCTGGATTAATTTTGAACCTGACGCTTCTTCACGTGCTGCTCAATCTAAGTGCATGGGTGTCCTTGTATTTGGCCCCCATCGAATCCACCATGGTAGGTAATCGAGCTCGTGACCTCGAGATTAGCACCTTGCTTGCTGAGCTGTCACGGTAGCTTTCCTGTAATTTTACTGAGCGTCATAAAGAAAACCCAGGAATATTCAAAAACGCTTGCGATTACGCTATTGCTGCGCTCTCACTCGCGCCGAGTAACAAATAGCGCTTTCAAGAATGTGTTTATACGGAGTGTTTATTTGATCCTCAAATTTTTCAAGAATAAGGAAAACAATTATTCGGACAGCAGGATTTTGTGCCACTATTTTCGGTACGACCTTGCTGGCCGTTCCGGAGCATTGAGAGTATAACACTGGAGGACATATCTTCCTTGTCCATCCTCGAGGCTGCGCGGAGCTTCTTCTCAGGCGGTCGCAGAATGTGCTACGTAGCTTCTATACAGGTACAATGCCCGTCTCACGAAAAGCTGGGAAACGCCAATGCCTGATGTCAAGTTTTTGTTCCTTGATCTATAGCTTCTTCGTGTTGTCTTCTACGCGGACATCTTGTTGTGACAGGACTCCTTCGAAGCGACAACGCCACTGCTTCACCATGGCAACGTCGCATGCCTGTTCGCAGCAAAAACAAACATCCCTCTCCTGTTTCAAATGAGGCAGCAACCTTTCCAGAACGAAGCAGCGATGGAAAGATAAAGAAATAATGAAAAAGACATTATCCGCGGTACTGTATGGCGTAGCGTATTTCGCATGGCCGGAGTACTCGTATTATCCGGTTGATCACATCCAAGGGACGCAAGTGATTCGAGTAAGACTTCGCCCGTGTCTATAGCTACGATACAACAGCGACCCTAGACTGCTTCTGTGCTTTTCTTAGGATGAAGGAAGTACACTTCGCGAAATAATGACGTCATTCTTGCCATTCGATTCTTGCCCCCTTATTTTCTATTTCGCTTAAGTACCTGTCCATCACTGTGCTAAAGTTCCATATCTTGCTAGCACGCTGCGTAAGCCAACAAAATAGTTAAACGCAGAAAAAAAATGAGTGAGCATGCCCCCTTTAAGTGGTGCTGGGCTCCGTATACGTCACTGTTTCTTTTGTGGAGATCTCGTTCGTAGTGTTACAAAAAATATATACTGATCTTCAGAGAGCAAGTAAATCCTTCCCGTATTGTGTCTTTTTCTAACAGCGCAGACTCACTGCCGCCCACTAGAGCATAAGCTCGGTATTCTTTTGTAAGTTACCGTATCGCGAGTTATATTGGTAAAGTCTAAGTAAAGCTTCTTGCCCGTGCTACCGCTCAGTCATATCCACCGCACAGTTTGGTAGCGAGAAAGAGGCAAACAGTGAAAACTTACCCATGGTTGTGTTTTTCACCGCTCATAAATTTGTCTTTACGAGGAAACGCTAGCTCTATAACCTGCATAGCGCGCCTTCTTGAGCGCCATGTTGCGCCCATTACAGGACTGTGTGACAAAACAAATCGAGAAGATTTGCGCAGCGAAGCTGTATGCATGGGCTGTATAGGGAGCCCTTAAACCCAAAATTATAGAACTCGTTACTCCTATCAACTTTCATCCGAAAAGTGTACGCTGCCGTCTGTTTCGTCACAGAAAGCATAAAAAAAAAAGCTCTAGCTGCTGCACCGAAAGTTCCAACGTTCGCTTCGCCATCCAATCGTTGGATGTAGCTGGCACTTCGTACTTGTCCTCATCCGGTTGTAATGGGATATAGTAAAAAATAAAAAATTAAAAATAAGGTGCAGGCTATGTGAAGCTAAAGTCTAGCCACTTACGTGGTAAAATGCATCAGCATATCGACGTCTGGTTGTCAGAAATGACGCGAAAATACTTTAGACTCGTTTGCCATCAGCAGGTCTCGCAAAAACTGGAACAAGCAGCCGCAACTTGTAGAATTTTTTCCCTCTCTCTGCCCGCTGCACTGGCGACATCAGCCCTATCTCACTTCGTGGCTTTTGTAGGCTCCTTCGTCGACGCTTTCATTAGACGAACTAATGGATACACTCTATCACCCCCCCCCCCCGTTTATTCTTTCGTGGAGTGTGACCCGTTTTCAATGCCGTCTGTCATTATCGTGCTAGCTTGATCGCGCCTCACTTAGAGCACTCAATCGCGGTTGTCCGAAGAACGGAATACCGAGTAATTGTTCTACAAACGTACAGACGTACGGTCTCGTTTTTCATCAGGTATCCTCGCTCATAATGAGCTTCTTTTCTTCCTTGTCGGCGTCTCCAGGTGCTTCGCGCAAAAACAACTTCACCGAGGCGTGCTGGACGGAGAAACCGTTAGGGCCTTCCGTAATGCATAATGGCGTCCTCGTTATCGTTAATGAATGCATTATTGCGGTAATCACCTAAACGCTTTTCTAACGTGCTGCCTTGATAATTGCTTCTTCACTCCCTTCGGACACTGCTGTGTCAAATTTCATTCGTCTCGTGACATTCGTGCTCCGTTTGTTTTTGTTTTTTTTTATATAGAATACGATAGAAAGCCCACTTAATAAATATTTATTCCTGCCACCTTATTCGTACACGATTAGGACCTGCATTTGAGACGTTAGAATGAAGGCTATACTAACCCAGATGTAGCGATATATAGCAGTGCCACCATTGCGATTTATTTATTGATGTAGTGTGACACTTGACAGCGAGAGCCTTGGGGAAAAAGCAAGCCTAGAACGTGTCACTGTAATTTGTAATTTGCGAATTCCTTGAGTGTGGGAAAAGTAATCGACAGTTCAATGCACTATTCAGTTATTTCTACCCAGACCTGGTATAATATAATGACACTGCTCGCCAGGGACATCGAGCGCGCTTTCCTCCCTTTGCTTACCCCGAGTGCAGGTTTAAAGCAAGCCAAGCTCTCAACTGGTGGAACTTCCCGTTCCTTGCCTTTTTTTCTCTCTCTCTTCCTTCGTGAACCGGCTCAGAGGCTTCCAATGTTCCCACTACATGGTGTGTCATAGCCGTATCGTTGTTTTTGAACGTAAGATCCCACTGTTTTATAACTTCCCTTTTGTGCTTCAGTGGCGCATTTGACAACTCTGCAAGCGTTGACCGGGAGCGGTGCCCACATCGACCGATAGCGGGTCACATTCAACGGATCCCGAAACTCCCGAAGTGTAGCGCTGCCACGCTTCCAGTATAGGACACTGTGAACTTTTTCCGATAACTCAGTCTGCGAACCTTAGTTGTTTTGGAAGAACTGGCAATTGGGCGAGAGTTGGTTATGATTCATATTTAAACAGCGCAAAAACACAGGACGAAGGAAGGACACAGGACGGGCGCTGTCCGTCCTCTGTCCTTCCTTCACGCCCGTCCTGTGTCCTTCCTTCGTCCTTCGTTGTTTTTTTGTTGTACTGGTGTCAGAAATGTAGCGCCATGACGAAACATCTCCAGACGTTGTGGTCAAGGGAGCGTCTTCTTAAATTGAAAGCGTAGAACTGATTGGCTAGAAAAGCCTTCAAGGAAAAGCTTCTTGAAGGAGGACGTTTCTACAGACGAATGGAGAAAATGTACCACGAAAACTAGAAAACGGACGAGGCAAATGAAGGTAGCCGCAATCGCGCGTCGTCAACATCGTGTTCATTTTGTACTCACAGTCATACTACACATACAAGCTCTAATTATAGATGTGCGGGCCACATGCAATCAGGGCCCAGCTTTAGCGTCCTAAAAAGGTTTTAAATGGTTTAACGAGTATGCATATTGTCGCGCGTGCAAGAGGCTCCCGTTACATCGCTTCCAAATAAAGCCTCTTGTATACATAACAATATATGTCGGCTGATGATCACGAATTGCCGAGTCACCTTAAATGTAGTCTTTTAGAATGTTTCTGAATAATGCCTTATGTGGCCAGTTTTTGGTAGCGTATCGGCAATACTAAAATCAATAACTATTTAGCCTCCTCTGACGCGCGTTTTAGCTCTCTCCGTTGGAGATCGGGTACCGCACCGGAGCGGGAACATTGGGCGGGGCTGTGCGATACATACGGCACAGGCGAGTGACATGCTTGGCGCGGACTAGGCGCTCTTTGTTTTCTCTTTCAAACTCGTCGGTACACTGAATATTGGGCTGCAGACACACACAATGGAATAATAATGTATGCAAGTTCGAGCAGTGGTCCAAGTGGCACTTCGCCGTAGTTGTCTGTACAAACAACCGACGAAGCGAAAGCTGCTTATGGATGCAATGTGCGACACTCACGGTGACAAAGGAAAGCTTTGGATGTGCGGCTTGTGCACTCGTTGCACAAGAAGTTTCCAGCGCCACCTGAAGCTCGCGGTGAGTTGGCTGCGAGAGGAAACACAAAGGAGGTCGAGCACAGCAAGCAGGCTCGGGCTTGGCACAGTTACGTTGTGACTATACGGTCCGTAACAGGCGCCATTTTGCTGTACTTCCGTGCTTTACATCCATATACTGTTCATGTGTATTTTCTTTATTTTGGCTTTTCGCAGCCGGCAGGGAGTGTATACAGCCATTTTCGCAGCCGGCAGGGAGTGCATACAGCGCGATGGAAGAAAAGATGGCTTTCATTGACCCTCATGTATTCACATTTTCATTAAAGCCGCTGGGTCTCCGGAAGAACCTTCGGGAAATGCCACTGTGGTTGTTCTTCCGAGAAGCAGCCGCTAGTACGCAGCCAGCAGCCAACAGCACGAGTGGAAGAGTGTGAAGCATCCCGTCCCTCGGGCTCATTTTACCGAACGCGGTATACAAGATTCGGCACGCCAATTGCGAATTCGTGTGTATTGTTGAAAAGCGGAAGATTCTGAGGACACTTAAAGCAGCCCAAGGATCATGACGCGAGAGGGTACACAGTGACAAGCGAAGCAACAGCGCAGAGTGAAAGGCAGGGAGGTTAACCACCAGTTAAAGGCAATTGGTTTGCTACGCTACACATGGGAAAGCGATGGGCGAAGATGAAGAGGAAAGAGAAAGATAGACAGTACATGACAAATGCCCTTTCAGAGCATTCCGAGATGACAGGTCAAGATATAAGCCGGGGACAACGGGCGTGTCGTTTCCACGGAGAAAAACTTGACACCGAGGCTCAACCTCGAATCAGTAATCCTTCGTATGACAAATAGCACAATAAATAGATACGTTAAACCTGGTGTCCTCCATAACTTTGCGCGATACGCTCGACGTTATCTAAGAGCATTCCGCAGGAAAGCGACCAGCTCGGCCGATTGTTGCATCATTAAGTCGAGAACAAAACGGCGTTTGTCGTCGTATCACCGTCCCGCCTCAAGCGCTGTTTTGTCCTCGTCTTAAAGAAAATTCCGCGTAAACGATATTCCATTGTGAATAAGGAATATGTATCAGTCCCGAAATGTAATATTATCTGTACCCTGACTTCGGTCAGTGACCGGCTTCGTTTTTTTCAATACAACCTGTGGATATTCATATCGGTATGGCGCATGTTATGACATCTAGACACCCATGATTGACGAAGCAACCTAAGAAACTTAGCACAAAGCGAATGTAAAAGTAAACCTGCTGAGTGTTTTTTTTTAAATTAGGAAAATAATGATATGGGGCGTCTGAAACACACACACACACACACACACACACACACACACACACACACACACACACACATGTAATAATAACAATTACCGGGGCTTTATGTCCCCAAAGGCAGCTATGATTACTATGAGAGACGCCATAGTGGAGGGCTCCGGAGATTTCGACCACCTGGGGTTCTTTAACGTGCACTGACATCGCACAGTAAACGGGCCTCAGCATTTCGCCTCCATCGAAATGCAGCCGCCGCGGCCAGGAGTCGATCCCGCCACCTTTGGATCAGCAGCCGAGTGCCACCACAGCCACTAGACCACGAAGCCCCCTCCCCCGCCCCCCCTTTTTTTTTTCATCGCCGGTTCAATCCCGACGGTCCATTACAACCATTATCAATTATTTGTCAACTCTGTGCGCTTGTTAATGAGGTTACACACACGTTAGGCTTTAGTGTATCACAATGTTTGATTCAAATGCCCCACATTGGGATTCCCATAATCACCATCATTTAGTAGTGGCAAGGGTTTGTCGAGCGCAAGATAAGAAAGAAGTTCGCCCTCGCGCTGTCAATCGCTAGCCTCCTGGTTAGCTCAGTTGGCAGAGCGAGCGCCTCGGACAGGCGTTGGTCGAACCCCTGACCAGGACGAATTTTTCGGCAACTAGGAAGCTTTCATTTCTGAGAAATCCGTATGGATTTCCTTGTAGCCTTGTGCTACAAAACTGGTGGATGCTAATGTTCCCTTTCATAAACGTTACCCCATCCACCTTGCGGGTTTCCGCAGAACTCATTTGCCATAAGAAAGAAGTGTGCGCGCAGAAGGGCTCCACAGTCATCCTTCTTGTGCCTCATCATGTGCAGGTGTAGATTCTATGACATTACACTCCTCTTTGCACAATTTCGAAGCCAAATAAAGACGCGGATACTGGTGGCGGTTTGTAAAGTTATTTTCATGTAGCGATTTCCGATACAGCTATAAGGTTCGGTAAAAAAAAATGTGTTCCCTTCTTTTTGATCGAAACATACAACGAAGCTTCCACGAAATGGTTTACAGGTATTCCTTCTATCCGCAATAAACCAGCCGACAGCTGATACTTTGCGCGCCGCTGCTCGCAGAAATTGGGGCTCAATGGACGCCGTGCGGCTTATATATGATTAACACCTAACGGTGTTACGAATAAGACAAGATCGCCGGCTCGTCGACATCGCCTCCCTTGCCATTCAAGGACTGTCAAGTCATTGTGATCTGTGCCCCTTTCGCGCGTTTTTAAGTTTTAGGACATCTCTCATCACAGTTCTTTTATTACTCAGTTTTTCTAGTAAAAATGCTGTGACAAGAATCCAGTCGTTGTTTAGTTGGTGTTATCTCCTTTTGTGTCATGCCTGCCTTGTTACTTTATTTTCCTGCAATGCAGCGTGATTAAAAACGGTGGCCAATTAGCTCCGTACCTTGCACTGTCGACCGTGCACCAACTTGCCGAGCAACGCGTATTTCTCAGAAGTTTATTTACAATTCGTGAAGAATAAAAACAATAGGTGTGCTATCGCCGTCAGAGCACACTTACGTGCGTTCTCGAGCCGGAAAAACTCCTTATCAAGAAACTTAGACTCAGAGTTATATGGGGCCGTCTTTAGTACAACTAATGAACAAGTTATGGTTAGGGAGACGCGAGTTCCTTTTTTTTTTGGGGGGGGGGGGGGAGGGGGGAGGGGGGCTAAGATAGAGCGGAACAAAAAAAAGTAAAATAATTCGTGGTATCGCCGGCCATTTCTGGGCAAGCTTTATCATCCGTAGAGAGCATTAGCGTGGGAGAAAGAGGGTTGGGAAAGTTGGCTCGTCCGTTCGGCTTAGCAGTAGATGAAAAAGCGACGCATGAAAGCGGCAAAGCAATAAACAACACACGCACGGAGAAAGTTCTTTGTTCGAGTGAAGCACATATGATTTATAACTGAACAGTGCACCCCGTCCTTTATCTCACTCAATGTCGTCGTTTTTCAAGCTGCAAACGATGCGATGCCAGCCCCTGCCCCAGCACTGTACTCGTGCGTATACTTGTATTTCCAAATAAGCCGAGGTTTCAGCGCCACAAAAATACCTGGTTCCTGTCAGAGTTCCTTATTAGTGTTCTTGTTTTTTTTTTTGCTGCTTTATTCGTCTAAAGACGAAGCAAAGCAGCCGATATTCGGTTGTCATTCGAGTTCAAAAGCCTGCCTTATTCCTTGTTCAGTGAGACGCACTTGAGTCGGCCATCCGCGTCACTGCGCCACAGAAGTATTATGCATCGAGAGTTCGCAGCGTGCGAGCCTTTGTCAGAATTCAATATCATAGAAGCAAGGGAATTTAATAGCTATACGATTCTCTTCTTTCTTTCTTTCTTTCTTTCTTTCTTTCTTTCTTTCTTTCTTTCTTTCTTTCTTTCTTTCTTTCTTTCTTTCTTTAATTTTTTTATATATCTCTCAAATTTACTTATTTTCATCCCATCGTGCAACATATAGAGTTATAGGTGAGCCAACCTGCACAACAGCTTTCGAAAGGTTTTAGGAACTCATGTGGGCCGAGCTGTGTGTAAAGAGTCGCTGATCGGCTGCCCATCGATAGGTACCTACACTCGGCTGCAAAAATAATACAGGCCACGCGAGCGCGGGCTGGCTTTAGCCTTAAATATAGTTAATGTATATGGCTCCCTACGGGAGCCATATACAGTTACTCTAGGTTGAAACGGCCGTTTGCGCCTTCTAGTGGCGAGCCGTCTGCTGTCAAGAGCGTGGCTCTGGCGTATTGTTCTGTACTAGAGCAATGCCCTTTACAGCAGACGGCAGTTTGGGCACGCGCTCGCGAGATCCGTATTATTTTGCGGCCAACTGAATATTCATCTTTAGTCAGAATGCACACTGATTCAGAGCTTCATGGCGCTTCGGCTCATCGTTCGTGTTCAGTACACGTGGTGATTTATTAGTTTCCATTCACGACACATTCGTCTCATTTCCCACGTAACCGTCAGCAGACAGAGCAAACCACAAAACCATCGTATAATTAGAAGCAGCTCAAGAGTTTATTTATGACACACAAGAGAACATTCAGCACAAATTAGTGAAATATACTGACGTTCGCTGTTACCGAGATCTTTCTTGTGATCATGCAAGTATCCGAGCCGTAATTGCAATAGTATAATCGGACTTCTGCTCCGCGCACCGCGGCTCGTAGGGCCAGCCAGCAGAAGCGGTCGAAAGATATCTAGTGAAGTGACGTCAGCACCGGGATCCCGGGCGCCCACACCAACGTTGCCTACAGGTTTTCGGTGTCAATGGCGTTCTATTCGTGCCTGTTATCCTAAATAATCAGTGTCTCCATTCTGTATTTCCAGCTTACACATTAAATAATTGCTGCCGCATGGACGGCTGTACGTGCACCGCTAGGACTGAGTCGATGGTGTGTTTTCAAGCTTCTCCCAGCAAAACAGAAAAATTAGCAGCTCGGTGAATCACGAAGTAATTGAACCTCTGAGGACCACTTTCACCTGGGAGGAACATCTTTGGGACTGATCGTGTCGAAACAACCAGGAATACATGGCTAGCAAAAACGAAGTATAACTACGGTAATTCGCACAGACCTTTATGACAACAAAGATTTTCAGGCTATTATTATTATTATTATTATTATTATTATTATTATTATTATTATTATTATTATTATTATTATTATTATTATTATTGGTCAAAATTTTGTTAGAGCTTTGCAAGCCACCCATCGGGGCATCGCCAGTTTCCAGTAGCGCCCCGGATAAGAAAGCGGCGCACAAAAATACTGCGCTGACGTTTTGCCTGTATGTTTGTGACGCATCTATACCAGGTGTACTGCTAATTTAAGAGCAAAATTTATTGCGCATGCAATGCACCTCAACATTTTCAGGGAGAAAAAAATGGAAGAACTGCGTGTGTCATGTATTGTTGCCCGTTTTCCTACAGCACAGCAATTCGTTTTCAGCTATGAACAACCCAGTTTACATCCCTTGCAGCTGGGACGGACCAGATCATATCATTTGAAACCACTAGCAGATGTGTCACCTTGTCAACCTTGTACCTAGATTTCACAAGAAATTAAACTGTATTGCGAGCACAGTTATCAACATGCGACATCTATTTTTCAGGCCCTTCGGCAGTTGTACGAACTTGGTTCCTTTAAAGCCATGCATCATTAGTGAAATTCACTGTGTACGGAAGGAATCTCCGGCTTCGCATTGAGAGCGCCAGTGTGGGATTAAGACCTCGGTAACGTCTGAGGACATGTTGATTTTCATGTGGATGTTTTGTCGCTTTTCGTTAATGCCTCGTTCAGGGAGGTAGGTGTGTATTTAGCTCCTCTCGTTCAGCAGATTCCCCGCAATGCACCGTTCCACAAGAACTGCATATTTTGCTCAGCGAAAAAGCTCTTCTTCACTCCATCGCCGCTACGGGCCGCAGCCACAGACACTGCGTGTTGGCGGCCGCAGTAATTGCATTTTACTTAGGAGGGCCTGTTTCGCGACTGTTGATATCAACTAATCACTTTGTCAAAGGTACCCGCGGATCCCCCCAGTTCTTCTCGTTTATGTTGATTACTCCTGTACGTGCATGAATATAAATGCTTCAAGAAGTGTAGGGCATGTGTTACTTCAAATTTTCTCGCATCAATTACTGAGACAGCTCATCGATGAACAAATCGCAAAATACGATTTAGAACAGGGAATGTCGCAGGAGCCAACGTTTCGACAAGCGGGCTTGTCTTCGTCAGGGCGTCAGGCAGCTCATGAAGTTTAAAAAAAACACCTTTGGTTTTTAAAGTTGATTAGCTGACTCCAAGTTGAACTGATTCTAATCGATGGAAATAACTTCATCATCATCATCATCATCATCATCATCATCATCCTGTTTAGGTCCACTGCAGGACGAAGGCCTCTCCCAACGATTTCCGATCCACCCTATCCTGAGCGAGTTGGTTCCATTTTATGCCCGCAAACTTTTTAATTTCATCGCTCCATCTAACCTTTTGCCTGCCTCTGTTGCCTTTTCCCTCTCTTGGTATCCATTCCGTTGCTCTTACTGTCCATCTGTTATCTTGCCTCCTCATGACATGTCCTGCCTAGGTCCACTTCTTTCTTTTAATTGATATAATAATATCGGCTACTCCTGTCTGTTCTCTGATCCATTCCGCTCGTTTTTTATCTCTTAGCGTTAACCCCTATAATTTTTCTTTCCATTGCACGTTGCGCGCTCCTTAGTTTCATCTCCAGTTTTTTCGTTATCCTCCACGTTTCTGCACCGTACGTTAGTACTGGGAGAATGCAGTGATTGAGTACTTTTCGCTTTAGTGAGAGCGGTAAGTTTCCAGTCATGATTCTAAAGATATGCTCGACTAAATAAAAAAAAATGACTCATTACCTTTTGAATTATCCAGTTTGCGGCATACAGATTTAGGTTTTGTTAGACTTTGTTTTCCTTGGTCATTCGTCCATGACGCAGCGATTGCAGATGCGATGATAGCAACGCACTTGGGAGTTCGCGAACCTGTAGTTGTATCTGTTTTGTCCCCGTTTTCAGCGTCGTCAAGCGCTTTCCTAATGTGTGACCAAGTAGCTGTGTTCGAGATACCGCTAGAGATGAACGAGATGCGAAAGACATGGAGGTTAACCGGAAGAAAGACATTCGGTTTGCAAGCCGGCACTGTAGAGGGAGAGATCAGAGGACGCAGAAACGTAAAAAAAATTGGCGGGTCGCACGTACTGTGGAATAAGCGTTATGCGAAGCAGTCAGCAATTTGCCTGTGCCAGCCGACGTTAGCTATCTCAGAGAAAATTAGCTTGCACCAGCAGACAGCCAGCCAAGATTAGCGAATCTCCCTGCCTGTACATCGCCAACACTAGGCGACAAGTGACCTAAATTAGGCCACTTCTAAAGTACACTTACTAAATGTGCTCCAACGTTATGCAGGGGTGCGCAACCCTGAATAACGCATTGAGTCAACACTAGCCGAAAGTCGCCTATTAGCGTTTGATTTTATATGAGCAAATACAGTACCTGTTGCGGCTTGTAAATCATGTAATGTCATTTTTATTGTGCCAGATAGATTAATATATGCCCCAGCTAAGGAAGTGGCTCCGATGACGTGCTCCCACATGTCATTCGCGTCATGACGTGTGTCAATAGCCTTCATGGGATGGCGTGCCTTCTATTACCGTATATTTTTAATTCATGCATATTTTGGTATAGCCGATTTCCAAGAAACGACCACGATGGATCCGCGACGTAGGCGTCATGTTGTATGAGCCAATGATGTCATGACGTACAGGACACGCATGTCATGAACGATCACGTCTTGACCTAGCTGTCATTCATATTTGTCATAAGAGCATACTGTGTGAAGAACATTCTGTTGTGTGGCAAGCTAATGAATTGAATAAATATCACAGCATCACAATGACAACTTGTGTACGTCCCGGCACATGGCATGCATGTCATACGATGTCCTTCGATGTCCTTGTCAAAATATATGATACATGCCCGTCATATGCTCCTATTATGTCATGTCAGTTTTGGTATATACCAAGAAGACAACCAGGGACTGTAATCACAAAAACCACTATAGGCTAAAAAAACCTTTATGAAGACAATTTTTCAGCCACTTTTGAAGCTGGGCATATTATTAGCGAAAGCACCAGACCAATCAATGGCAAGGGGCGCTTACGAAGTCGAGGTAATGTGAATTCGATCCCAGCGATCCCATTCACGGATATTTCTTACGCTAGAATTGTCCCTGAAAGAAAACTTCAGCCAATAGTAATGTTGAACATGTACTTAGCTAAGCTTGCCCCGGCCAATGGCAAATACTAACTAGGAGCTTGGTGAATCTAGACCCAGGACAGCACCAATACGTAGGCGGCTAGATAGATCGACAGAGGCATAGCAAGAAGCGTCATTGGTACCCCCCCCCTCCCCCCCCCCCCCAAAAAAAAAAAAACGCTTCTCAATTTTAAGTGAACGAAGATGCGCCCATGCAGTTGCGTAGAAGCTTGGCAACCCTATCAGGGCCCGTGTCCACAAAAGCGTCTTTCGATAACAAATGTTCGTCAAGGATTTTCTAAACCAATCGTGACGCTGGACATTTCATTAGTAAAGCCGACAAGCTAATGACAAGAAAAGGAGGTTTTGTGAACTCATTGATATGGCACAAAAACTTACGAGTTTATGGCGGGGTAGATCTCGGCGAGAAGGTTGTACGTCTGGTAGGGCAGCCAGCACAGGGCGAACGTGACGACCACGATCACCATCATCTTTATCACCTGCAAAGATGTGAGAATGTGCAGAGTTGCAAAACGGAAAAGAAGAGAGAACGTGATCCTTCGGCTCGTAAGTATGAAAGAGTACCACTTTCAAATGATAACAGACTGGACTCGATGCCATTTTCAACATCCAAAGTCCTTGGACCCTCGCCATGTACTTCGAGGACTCAGAATGCAACGAAGGCGTTACTGAGGTACCTGAAGTCGACAGGTCTCTGCGCCTCTGGACAATGTGCTTGTGCCAGTGTGAGCGTCATTGCTGCTCTTCGCCGTCTCTTCTTCTATTTTTCATTCTATTTCACCCATTTCCCCTTCCACAGCACAGGGCAGCAAACCCGACGTGCGTTTGGTGAATTCGGTTACCCTCCCTGCCTTTTCTTACTTCTCTATTTCTCTCTCTCTCTGATTACCACAAAACATAAATACTTCCAACGCCGCTCTTGCGGCCTACACGTAATAGTTTACAGCCACTCTTGGATAGCGCTTGCGCGCTGGTTGGCTCAGCGTGACAAAGTTATAGGCACTTTAGAAGATCGCAGCCGAAGACAACGCATGTGGAACGCGCGCGAGATATACAACTAAATTATATATGCAAGAACCGCAATCAATTCCAGCACGGGGGGCTGCCCGTCAAATTTTCTTTTTTTTTTTTTTTTTGCCGTCTAACCAGTGAACTTTTCATCGATGGCCGTGTGAAAAAAAAAAAAAAGGAGGTGGGGGGGGGGAGGGGGGGGGAATGCACGTTGTTTGAATCCGATCTGCAGTTCTTCACCCCTTTCGGGCCGTTTGCGGTGCCCATTTCCGCCGCATTTGTCAGCCACTAGCACGACCGTTCTTCGCCCTCGCTCGGAAGCATGCCCTCGATTGAACACGGGGCTAGCGGAAGTGAGAAAGTTGGGGGGAAAATCCAGAACAAACAAAGGGAACGGTCGACGCCGACAGGGCTGTTCGGAGAACGATAGGACGCTTCCTTATCGGTGTCCTATCGCAGACACGAAACACGTTTCACATCGCATCTCTCAAACGGACTTCCGTGCCATTGTCTCAAGCAAACACAAAGGACAGCTGATAGCGGTGTTCCTTTTCAGTATGCATGGTGAAAATTCGTGGCAACGAGTTCCGTGCTGCGGCAGATGTGGCAATAGCGGTCGTACGCGGGCCACGGTTCGATAGTTATAAACATTTTTTAAAAGGTTCCGGCGCGGAATATTGGCATGTCGTCACAATTCCCGGTCCATATCCGATATATCGCAATTCCCGCGTGAGCGACAGCCGTTAGAATACGAATACTTATGAAGAGGTTTATCAAATGGCTGGCTCAGCATACATACCGCAGCGATCCTAATGCTAGTAATGTTGCTTCTTTTCATTACCAGGGAAATGTGCCTGACAAACATTTTCTTCGAATATCTGTTGCTTCGAAACTGTCAGAATTAAAGCAACTATTAAAAGTGCAGCACTGATATGTTCGCCCAGTACATCTATCTATCTATCTATCTATCTATCTATCTATCTATCTATCTATCTATCTATCTATCTATCTATCTATCTATCTATCTATATCTATCTATCTATTTCCGCCACTATACCAACGTAAATATCATGGAACAAAATAAACAAAAACTTTCCTTCGTAAGTGTTTTTCCGCATTGATTGGCGAGCTTCGCTATTAATATGCTGAGCATCAGGCTTGGGAGAAATATTCCCTCACGAGCGCTTTTGGCGCAAGACATATCTGTGAAAATGGGTCCCGACTGCCCTTGTTTGGCCGTTTCTATTTCACTATGAAGTATTGCATTTCCAAGAGACCGAAAAGGATATGATTCAAGGGAGGTAATGGTCGTGGGGCTGCTTGCACAGCCGTCCGATAAGTGTTTCTGTGAGATCAATTCAAGCTTTAATAGGGCTTTATTCTGCGCCTTCCTTAATCGGTTGCAGTGGCGTCACCGAAATTTCGCGTCTACTTTCACGAGGATGTCGATTTCGTGCTCGAGTAATGTGTCTTCTACCGCCACACGATGTAGCACCGCAGCCACTATATACTTTCAATCTAGGGAAGCACTCGTATATAGGGAAGGC
Source organism: Hyalomma asiaticum (assembly GCA_013339685.2). Taxonomy (NCBI): domain Eukaryota; kingdom Metazoa; phylum Arthropoda; class Arachnida; order Ixodida; family Ixodidae; genus Hyalomma; species Hyalomma asiaticum. The sequence continues at coordinate 139,488,831 of CM023481.1, read as the reverse complement.
AAAAAGGCAAGAGAAAGCTCCTAGCGCCGTAGGTAAGGATCGCGAAGCAGTATAGCAGCTTCTAAGCGCGTTCTTCCATCCTTTAGATGAACTGACACTGAGGACAAGCGACCATTCGGGAGGTGTTTCTCTAAACTTTCCTCGTATGTCATAATCTTGTGCAGATCGCAAAATACGATTTAGAACAGAGAAGGTCGCAGGAGCCAACGTTTCGACAAGTGGACTTGTCTTCGTCAGGGTGGCGACTGCCTTCTCCAGCGTTCGCTTATGTACGCCATTGCACACTCTCCCCCGTCCTCGGAAAGAGAGCAGAAGAGCAGCACGTGCGAACAATAAAAAAAAAAAACCGCAGATCCCGCGTGAAGTGGGAATCAAGGAAATGCGAAGCACGCATCAAGAACGTAAAATCGATCTGCTTTGTTGTGTCGCTATACCGATTTTCGTACATATGAAGTTAACGAAACGGCCAGGAGACCACCAAGACCGTGGCATGTAAATCATGCCGCTCATGACATGCATATCATGATTTTCATGTTATGACCTGTCATTTATGTTCGTCATGAAGTCATGTTGTGCCATACCAATTTTCGTATACATCCCTTTAACGAAACGGCCAGGAGAGCACCAAGACCGTGGCATGTAAATCACGCCCCTCGAGACGTGCATGCCATGATTTTCGTCTTATGACCTGTCATTTATGTTCGTCACGCAGTCATATTGTGGTATACCAGTTTTCATATACATCCCATTAACGAAACGGCCAGGAGAGCACAAAGTCGTAGGCGGCTAGCTAGCTAGCTAGCTAGCTAGCCAGCTAGATAGATAGATAGATAGATAGATAGATAGATAGATAGATAGATAGATAGATAGATAGATAGATAGATAGATAGATAGATAGATAGATAGATAGATAGATAGATAGATAGATAGATAGATACGCTCAAAGTCGCTGAACTTCGCTAAGAAATGCTTCGCTTTTAAAAAAGTGTGCGAAAGAGTGTGGAAAAAAGTGTGCAATCGCGTACATAAACGAAAACTGGAGAAGGCAATCGCAACCCTGACGAAGACAAGTCCACTTGTCGAAACGTTGGCTCCTGCGACATTCCCTGTTCTAAATCGTATTTTGCGTTCTGTTCATCGATTCAAGCATCCATCTTCCCCTAAGCTTCTCTTCTAGTTTTGATAATCTTGTGCAGTGGTGCATGAATTCCGGCGCGGAACACTAATGCAACTAAAGTAAAAACTTTGCAGCTCTTCCCCTGCCAAGAAAATGAGGGAAAGCGAAGCTTGGCGTGTGCGTACCTGACCTACCACTTTTCCTTATTTTATTCCTTCGTTCTTTCTTTCCTCTTGAATGTTGCGAAAAATCCTAGATATTTATATTGTTCAAATACCTTCGCATCTCGACATCTCGCAAGCGTGTCGTCTAGTGGTTGAGACACTCGCCTTGGGACAGCGGGGACAGAAAAAGCAGGGCGGGGGGGGGGGGGGGGGCGAGTTGTGGGTTCAAACTCAGTAGCGGTATCATTTTCTTTCGACTTCAGTGCTTTTCTTATGTGATGTGGTGGAAGGAACTAATGAATTTCTTCGGCTACTACTTGAAGGGCGCCATTAGTTTCACTTTTCGGGGTTTTGGCATGAGGACCAAAACAACTACTCTGACATGGGGTAGACAATACAGGCACTGCTTGAAAAAAAATTCGTTGAGGAAGTGTTCCTTCTTCGTAGCGTAGTTCTAGCAGCTTCTCATTTTTCTTTACCTATACTTCTGTCCCCTGTTATTTCTTCTGCCAGTACCTTCACTGTAAAGCGCGCTAACATGTGCAAACTTCGGGCCAAGTTTGGTATAGCGACGGAACCTCCCGCCAGGGGCGCCACTGCAGTCAAGAAGGCCAAGTAGGCTTTCGTCGCATCCGTTTAAACGGTGCATTTTTGGTGCGTTACGAGGTTTCCCTAGCGGAGACTCGCTCTGGTGGCTTCACGGACGTCTTTCAGGGGAGTGTCATATCCTGGTCTCCCATTGCTTACAGGCAGCGTACTCGTACCTGTGCGTAGCGGCGGTGTTCCTTTGCTTTCGGTCGTGGCGAAATCGGCTTGCAGCCACGCGCGCTACACCGATCCAGCAAACACGGTTTGACTCTGTTTGGCAATGCCTTTTTTCGACGCTCTCAATCTTCTTCGAGACTGTTACCGACGCAAGCGGAAGAACTGGGACCGGGACGAACAATGCCAGTGCGCAGCCGTATGTACTACCTTCGGAGACGGGCGTGCTTCACGCCTCTTTTGCCAAGAAATGTATTGACGCGCGCAACTTACGTGACGGTGCTTTCTCGTGACGATGTATCCATGCTTTGAAAAAATACTTCGCCTAAATTTTTCACAATGTACATGACTGAGTTAAAAATTACTTTCCGGTACATTACCGTGTGGCACCGACGCTCGGCGTAAGAAATGCTGTGTTAGAGGAAAAATAAATGTAGGTTGCCCGCGCGTCAGTGGCTTCTCTGTCTCGAGCGACTGTATATACAAAACTCTTAAGCAAACGTAACAAGATTAATGTAGTAATACCTGCACACAAGCGAAAACACCAATGCTGGCCCGCCACTGTGGTCTAGCGGTTACGGCACTCGGCTGCAGATCCGAATGTCGCGGGTTCGAATCCCGGCCGCGGCGGCTGCACTTCGATGGAGGCGAAATGTTGAGGCCCGTGTACTTAGGGCTAGGTGCACGTGAAAGAACCCAAGGGGGTCGAAGTTACCCCGGAGCCCTCCACTATGCCACGACTCTCATAATCACTGCTGCTTTGGGACATAAAACCCCATCAGTCAACCATTATCGCCCCGCTAGCTTAGAAGCTAAACTGTACTGCTAAACATACGTGGCCACAACGCTCGCATTTCGAAGGGAACGAAGCGCAAAAACACTTGTGTACTCAGGTTTACGGGCGCGTTGAAGAACCACACGTGGTGTGTTTGTTTTTCTTTCTTTTTTTTGCAAAATGTCTAAGGGCCCCCGCACGCTGTAAAGTGCCAAGAGATTGTTCAAGGTATTTCACAGTCATGCTGTACAACAGCTCCTTTCACTTGGAAGAATATCAAAGAAATGTCTTGTGCGGCTGATTGATCTACAAACCATTCAAACGTTTTAGAACTGCAGTAAAAACCAGTAGGTTCCAAATACTTTATATTTTCATAAACAACTCGTTGTAGGCTGTAAGCATTTTATTTTCAAAACGGTAACTGAAGAAGGTATACATACAGGTGCAGAAATATAAATGACTATCATGATTACATGCTCAAAACACATTTTAGAAACAGGGAAGAACAGTTATCGCAGTACTAAAAATAGATAAGGTATAGATAAATAGATGCCCTGTATAACCTGCTCGTCTTTACGAATGATGTCCTCCTTATCGAAATCTTTTTCGCAGAAGCGAACGTTCGGTGAACTAAACGAGAACGTACCCGTTTCCTGACGGGGTATCGCTCGTTTCCACTTCTCTCGGCTTTGGGGGTCACTGGGCAACGCGAACAACGACACTTTTTCGACCGTTCCTCTGTAGCCGAAGCGTCAATTCGGCACACACCACGTCGTCGGCATTGTTTGCTGAGCTGCCGCTAACTATTCATAATATTATAAAACGGTAAATGCACAGACAGCACTGTACATTCGCGATAAAACACGACGCCAACGGAGCCAACACACCACGCCGTCGCCTCGAAGGCCTCGACGAGCGCCTTCTTAGCACCGGTGGCGCCGTCCAGCGGTCAAAGTCGGCAGCACACAAAGCTCTCCCATAGAGTGACGCAGAAGTTTCGTGACCAGTAAAAGGTATTGAGGGACTATGGAATATTTATAAAATAAAAATGGCGACCTGCCGCGGTGGTCGTGTGGCTATGGCACATATGACTGCTCACCCGAAGGTCGCGTAATCAAATCCCGGCCGCAGCGGTAGCGTTTCGAAGGAGGCGAAATGCCAGAGGCCCATGAACTGTGCGATGTCAGTGCACGTTAAAGAACCGCAGGTTGTCGAAATTTTCCAGAGCCCTTCACTACGGCTTCTCTTATAATCGTGTAGAGGGTTTGGGACGCAAGACTCCAGAAATTATTTAAAGAAAATTGGCACTAGAAGTATATGGATTCATTATGTCATTGTCTAAGCAGTTGAAGTAGGTCACTGCTCCGTGGAAACGCGTGAATTCGCTACAAGTCTCTTAAAGGGGCCCTGAAACGGTTTTGACGATTTTGTGAAAACATGGTGATCCGGTAGAGCGAGTCATTAGGATCATTAGAGGACAGATTTCAGCGCTCTGCGTAAAGTGTGTAATTTACAATAAGGCTTTGAACACGTGCATCGCGAAAGATCGCAGCGGCTCGGCGAAATGCGTTTTCAAACGCCCCCGCCTATCGAGCGATGGAATGCGAGACCGCTGATTGGCCCCCTAACATGTGACGTGCACGTAATTTTCCCAATCTAAATGCAAGAACGTGCTCCTACAACGTGCTCCTTCGTTTCAGCCAACGGTATCGTCGCGGCATCTGGCGGCGTACACACGAGTCGCCGGCGCTCTATCGCAGAGGCTAGCACTGCCGAGGCCGGGGAGCTTAGTAAAGATATCGGGGCGCTATGTAGCTGTGGAGGGCTCCGCAGGGCGGCGGCCGAGGGAGGCGCAGTCGTCGCTAGCGCGCACTCCGCAGCTGATCGAGTTGAGGAGGAACAGCAGTGGTAAGGAGGAAGGCGACAGAAATAAGCTCATAGCTGCCTTAGCGCGTGGTGCTTCGCTTTATTTATGGCGTGAATGATTTAACAATTGTGTTGCCTAATCAGTGACGCAATGTCAAAAAAGCGTTTCAGGGACCATTAAACAACAGCCACTGAAAATGGCCTTCGAAGGTAACTAGACGTTCAGCGGAATTTTGGCCGGCAATACGTACAATAAATGCCTTTCGGTATTACAAGTCCAGGGCAACTTACATTACTTTAAATTTTTTAGACGGATCTCCCGAAACCACTCGCTGGGGCAGCAACTCCAGCCAAGTTGCGCACAATCACCTTCTTACAAACACGCTTTGTTTTATTTCGCAGTACTGTAGTCCAAACTCAGACACGTACGTATACACTGGCTTAGGTGCACTTTAACGAAGGAAAGGTCAACAATATAATTCGAGAGCCCTGCACAATATGGCACGCTTATACACTCATGGCTGCCTTAGAACACTAATAGCCATTGACAATGCAGCACTTCAAGTGCTCATTTGTGTGCCAGTTATCAACGCTAATCTAATCTGACGAAAAGTTATCTGACACTACATTGCCGTCAATAAAATACACCCGTGCCACCAGCTAGAGAATGACCGTACGACAACTCCAGTTCTGAATGCCACTGGTCTCCATATACAATTAAATTTCTAACTGCGCAGAAAAGCTGAGTCATAAATGTGCTACCCGATGCTAGCTTTGGTGATCATGACCGATGTGTTGAAACTTCCTGTAGGATCACGACGATTTTATTTATTTATTTATTTATTTATTTATTTACAAATACTGCAATCTTTCATTGAAAGATCGGGGCAGGGTGGAATAAAATGTTCAAGATAATATGCACTAAACAATCGAGGTACAATCAATCGATAAGCACAATGTGACAAACAGGCAGAAACACTTATTACAATTAATGTACAAAGTAACATAATAACACAATAATTACAATAACGCTGAAGCTGTTTATTTGAAAGACAGTGGTCTCTTCCTCTAGCGGGATACGAATAAGGTGACCTTGTGGTGCCGGAGACTGGAGCCTTCTTCGCTACCTCCGTACTACCTGGCTGACTATTGGGCGTGAGGGCCACCACCGGAGATGCTGGCGCTGCGGTCGTTCTGACGTGCAAAGTTGGATCACGTGACCCCACGATCCCACCTCGCGCCGAGCCTCCGCCGAAGTGGACGGTTCACACGCGTTGTCAACAGCTATTCGCTAGCGTTTTTATCTAGAAACATCATTGCTTCGCGTTTATTTCACGTTTAGGGACACCTAGGGGCCACAACAGCTGAAAAGTGCGCTCGGAGTTATTGGAAGCGTGGTATCTGCTCATAGACGACGTCTGCAAAATGAGCCCAGCCAGTATCACTTCTTCCCCTTTTTCACTGCAGACGACGACGTGGCCAGCTTCAAACACAGATTCTCCTTCTTCAGCAGCCGCGGGGTGTCATACGGCTTATCGATGAAGGTGTAGATGCTGGACACTGATAGTTTCACTGAAGCATTTAGACCACAATACGTTACACATTGAAGTTTGAAGTTTATTATTAGCAGAGTAGCGATACATAAAATGAAGGAGACGTTTTACAGACTAGGGTCCCATAGTCCGAAGACTTTAGGGAGACCCACGATGAATGAAGCATAAAAAATGCATAGGCAAATGGCAAGACAACACTATTATACAACAACTAGTAAAACAACGAAGCGATAAAACATAGTAATAAATACAACTAAAACAATACAATCGCTATATAACAATTCAAAAAGAACATAGAATGATTTATGACGATAGAAGGTATAATTTCAGTTTTTTGAACGTGTACAGGTTATCTAGAGATTTAATATTGGGTGGAGTAGAGTTCCATAATGAAATGGCTGTGAATGACAATGATTTTATGCCGTAATTAGTACGAACTCGGGGTAGTAATAAACTTCCTTCTAAAGCGAAGCGAGTGTGGTTAGTTGCATCGTACTAGTTCAAATGCGTAAACTAGTACGTCCGGGTCTTACGCTGTATTTTCGATCGCTATTGGCTCCTTTGTGCGAAATACGGACGGGAGTCATTCCTCGAAAAATGCAGTCATGAACTGGCTCGATCGCGATCGAAAATCGCCGTGTGACGACCGTCTTGAATACGCGGGAAAAATAAGCAACAGAAAGGAGAAGCAAAGGACAACTGTGCCCCAGACTAGTGTCCTTGGGGTCATACTGGCGAGAATTTAAAATGTGACCAAGCTACAACGTCCTACGGTGAACCCCGTGTTCGAAAATAACAAGCTTTAATGAGGCGTGCACGTGCGTATGTCGTGTGTACACCTTAAATTATGTGAGAAAGGTCGCGATTGAATACAGCTCTATGCCTGCTGCTTTGCTTTCCGCAAAATGAAGGAACCACTCGCATCGCCCTCCATAGGGGTATGCGTGTTGAGCATGAATACAAATTTGCCAATTCCATTTCTTCGAGTCAACGGTGGTCGCTTTGTTGATGCAAACATACAATGAATGTATGTTTGCATACATTCATTGGCGTGCGACGAGAAACACGTCGCACGCCTTTCTTGCGGCTAAAAACTATGTGTATTTACCGCAACCACGCACTAAAACCATCTTGATGCTTACTTTTCATTCATTTTCATTCATCAAAATGCTATCTCACCTAAAAAAAACAGCGGACTCCGCACGCGCGGTATCCTCGCCGGTGACCATAGCAGACAATAGCAGTCGACGCGGTGTCTAAAGCTTTGTAATGAAGCTGTTCTTTTTCCGGAAGAGTTAACTTGTAGTGCATTCAATAATGTAGCCACAGCAGTATTTTACAGATATCGTCTAGCTGAAATAAACGACAACAACAATAAAAAGGCGACGCGCAGAGCAGCTCCGTGCTGAGCAAGGCAGTGCTGGCGGAGCAATCCAACTTTGCGCGTCACACCGGATGTTCCGCGTGGCGGCGCCACGGTATGTCCTCGCTCCCAATGCCCTACCTATACGGGGTGTTCTGTTTTTAGTTGCAACAAATTTTTTAAATTAGAACATAAATCGCGGGAATGTCTTGTGTACCATTCGAGTGTACGGATTGGAGGCTCTAGATACAGAACAATTTCCGCACTTGTGTACATAATTAGCGAGATTACGCTAATTAACCTTTTAATTATCAGTAATTTGTGCTATACTAAATAAGTACTTTGGAGCCCGTCCTCGACACTACCTATCCCAAAGATCAAATTTTAAATAGCGGAGTGCATGTCGGAGCTACGCGAACAATTAGTTCCCCTTGGAGCGCTCCTTGAAACCGAAACTGGCCGGGAAAAGAGCGTCTGTGACGTCAATGTCACCTGCCCCCACGGCTTTCGTCACTTGCCCGTGTTCGCCGCTCAGGCCGCTCCTGCCGCGCGAGCAGCTCGCGTTATCTCCTTGCTATCTGCGGCGTTGGGCGCCGCTGGCGAGTGACGAAATCCGGGGGGTGGGGGGGGGGCGGTGACATGACAGTCACAGACGCTCTTTTCCCGGCCAGTTTCGGTTTCAAGGAGCGTGCCAAGGGGAACTAATTGTTCGCGTAGCTCCGACATGCACTCAGCTATTCAAAATGTGATCGTTGGGATAGGTAGTGTCGAGGACGGGCTCCAAAGTACTCATTTGGTGTAGCCACCAATTACTGACAATTAAAAGGTTAATTAGCGCAATCTCGCTAATTGTGCACAAAAGTGCGGAAATTGTTCTGTATCTAGAGGCCGCCAAACCGTACGCTCGAATGGTACACAAGACATTCCCGCAATTTATGTTTTTCTAATATAAAAAAATGTGTTGCAGCTAAAAAAAACGCCCTGTATATCGCTGGATCCATGAACCATTTCGCCGTTCTGTCCTTGAATTCATTCACGAATCAAATTTATTTGTGTACTTTTGACGTCTACCCATAACGCCTACGGGCAAGCTTTTGAAATTAAAGGAATGTCACATCGAAGCATTGCATCATTGTAAGGCAAATGTGTCTATTACAAAAGAAAACTTGTTCCTCTGACCATGAGGTTAGCCAACTTGAAGAAGAATAGACTGTTGAGTCAGTTGGCATTCTATTACCTGGAAAACTGCGCTTTAAAAAACTTGGACAAGGAGAGCAATGAATAGCACAAGCGCGTGCTAACAATTTAGATTTTTATTGAAAACACGCAATGTATATAGGACAAAGAAGCACATGTCCACGTCTGCACACCAGGAAAACCTATTTGTGCACATCGAGATAACCTAGCTATGCTTTGTGTAAAGCTACGGAGGGCTTAGCGATACAACTGTCTCCGGCTTTGAAAATAAAATAAGCTCAAACAAGCTCACGGGGCGTGCGATCCTTGTGTCGCGCAAGAACCTGGCTTCCTTGAAGAAGCGGGTTGCGATTACCGTTACGGCAGTAAAATGACAAGTTTGCTGAAAGCTGTCTTTTCATTGATATACAATGGTTGTGTAGCCAAGTCACCCCCCCGCCCCCTCCACTGTAGCATTACCCATAGCAGAGATTAATTATCTTGATGCGGACATTTAGGTGTTTTTCTAGCGTGTGGTCACGCCAACGTGCTTTCTTTGCCCAATACATTTTTGCGTTTAAAGAAAACTATCAGTTGTTAGCACGCACTCGTACTGATCTTTCCTCCCTTTCTCAACGTGTTATTCACCTAATTTTCCAGATAGTGGAGAAGAATGCTGCAGCTTTATGTAGAAAGCTTAATTAGAAAAATTAAGAAGCTGCATCGCACGGCTGCTGACGAAGTTTTATCAAGTGATTACAGAAAAAAGAACCCTTAGAACCCCATACGGGATTTGAGCCGTTCAGGTCTATGTAACTGAAAAGGGCTCTTGGCAGGACACATTGTCAAGGTACTTGCAGAAGCACTGCAATGTCATTCCTTTATAAGACGCTTTCTTCGCAAATTCCTATCACGTTATTTAATATTGTTCTGGTTATGAAGCCTCTCGTCAAACGAGGTTAGCTCTTTCTATTGTTCTACTCAATTTTTCGCCCCAAGCTTGTCTGGCGCGCTTAAGAATGCCACTGCAGATGATGACGATTATTATCCTTCACATTTGGCATCTACCCACTTGTGGGGATCAGCCAAGACTCAGACGGATTTGATGCGGTGCCACTGGCCTTCCACATAGGCGTCGTCGTTTTAGGGGCGAAGCTCCTTAAAGCGGCACCCGTTCGTCCCTCGTCGTAGTCGTAGTGCGTAACCAGTCTTACGCTTTGACCTCCAAGGTGGTGCCGGTGGGAGATTTCTCCTGTGCGTTGTTGAACAATAAAAAATTCGCAGCGTGCGCGTTAACTAAAAACCGAATTCTTCTGTCTCTCATTCCCCATTAGCAGCCATTGGCAAGTTCCAGTAGGAAACGTTAGTAGAAGTAGAAGTGTAAGTGTTAGCTAAAAGCCGACTTCTTCTGTCTCTCATTCCCATTAGCAGCCATTGTTTTCCTCCAAGGTAGTGCCTGGTGAGATTTCTCCTGTGCGTGATTAAACAATAAAAATTTTGTTCAGAACGCCGTTGATTGATGAAATAAACCAACGAAAGACGCCAGATGTTTTCTAAAAGCAAAACGAAAAGACGCCAGATGTTTGTAAAGCAAAACGAAAAGACGCCAGCTGCTTAACGAAAGACGCCAGGTGTTTTCTAAAGCAATGGTTTTATATTCAAAACCATATCGCGATACAGGTTTGTCAATCGTTTCACGTCAATGTTATCGGGCGAATTAACGGAAGAAATTTCACGGTTTAACCGATGATTACTTCCAGAAGCTTCGCCCAATCTCATCATCATTCACCTCGTGGATCTGCCGTCAATTTTCTTTTTTTGTTGCTTTTGTTTGCCACGATGATCTTTGATAGTCCTGTTCAGAACTACATAGCCCAGGTGTCAACTCTTAGAAAAAATACTCTCCTTGTTTTACAGCGTAAGCTGTTATGAGATCACAACAACGGCGCCGTAGTTGTCCGCCGCCGGTGTCCGCCCGTGTCCGTAACCAATATCGCTCCTCGTGAAGAACAGGACAACTGCTGCCATCTATTGGCACTGATTTCCTCCGCATAGCCTTCGCAATGTGTTTTTACGAAGCGCTGCCTCGTGAAGCAGTTTTGTCTTATCGCTCCATGCATCACGCGACAGGCGACGTGTGCAGCCCCGACAGCAACCTGACATGGCTCTTCGATATACCTGATGGCGCCTCCTCGCAAGATGCGGACCGCTGCTGAAGAAGTGAATCGCAGAGTTACGCGCGCGACTGCAGTAGGGCGACGTCGGGCACAGCAGACCGCTGTGCAGAGAGGCGCCCAAACCGCAGAGTTATGGCGCAGGGGATACCCACCGCCTGTACTTGCACTAGTTTCCCCAAGCGTTTACAATGGCCTCTACGTAGGTCGCTCGTTCAGCTTACGCTGTCACTGTCCTGCGATTCCGCGCAGGCCTGGCTCTTTTTTCTTTATTATCTTTTTAAGCTAATCACACACCACGTCCTCGTAAGAGTTGCGTACTCAGTGGCTTCTTACTAAATCCTATCCTGCGAACATCAGTTTCTATCGACAGTAACACCTTTCATTCACGTCTGCGTACTGGATGCACAGGCGTGTTCCCTTGTCTCCGGCTAATCTCGATGCATATTGGGCCTATATAAAGCGCCAAAAATTCAACAGTGGTGCAGAGTAGTTATTGCAAAATTATGGCATCAGAACGCAGCCATGCATAACTGCATGTTTTCTTCCTCCTCTTCATACAGAGGTAACTAAAATCGTTCGTCATTGCTGCTTCCAATATCAAACGCTTTCTTACAAAGTGCATGTCACGTGGTATTGCGTCAAGGGCAGGTATTATCACGCGTGAATATTGCGCCTTCGTTGATATTACAAGGAGCTTTATAATGCTGCATGCGCCGCACATTTAGCTGCTACCGCGGTGGCATTCTGAGTGCACTAGAAAAAAAAAAAAGCTTTTCACTTCCCTCTACACAACACTGACGAAAATTACCATTTTTATTGAAATTCCCCTTGATGTAGAATGCCGGCCAGTAGCCATCTATAGATGACTACTGGCTGCTATAGCTTGCTTGTTAATATGTGCTGCTCCATACTTATAGTGTGTTGCTGTTTTACTTCTCAGCCGGTTACCTTCTGGTGGTGTTTTTCCTTAATCATGCGAGTCCGTCTTTTTATCATGCGCTCATATTTATGCCTGGGTAAGCGTAGATAACATGCTCGTGAAAAGCTACTCCGGCAGAGCATGCATGCAAACGGCCGTATGCAGCGCGAATCGGCAGAAGATACAGCCTGCACGAGGAAACGTTTACTGAAACCTCCTCGCCACCACCACCGGCGCGCTTTAGTTTGTTCTGCGGCCACCCGCGAAGAAAAAGTAATAAACGAAACAAAAAGAAAGAAAGAAAAAATAAAGAAAGAGCATCCCATTTCAGGAGCTGCAGCAACAGTGCCGTGACGCACGCAGCTACTGTCCCGCGCACCGCATGTATCTCCCCTGCTTCCCGTTATCTCTCTCTTCATCCACACGCTTGCCCACACACGCACTCACGAACGCACTATAAATAGACAAGAAATTCTAACTGCCTGTGGCAAGCTTGAACTCCGTGCCCTGCGACGCGGCTGCTTCTACTCGTCGTCGCCTTCGCGATGGTAAAGTTAATTAAATTCGCGCAGCCGTCTCTCGCTATCAGTAAGTGCCAGAGTACATATATGCCTGGCTCCCTCTAAGCTGTCGGTACTTCATTCAGATGACGAAGAAGAAACAAAAAAGCAAGAAGCCTATACACAAACATTGACAAGTGATTTACAATTTGAAAAAAAAGGAAATTGCTGCCCGGCTTAGATATACTATATCTTATAGCGATCACTCAACATTCTTGACGCCAGTTATTTGGAGAACGCTTTGTCCCGCGTACCTGGTTGCTGGGGAGAGCCAGTGTGCGCCGCATATCTCCGCACATTCACTTACTCATTTGTTTTGCAGAACTGCAGCTGAAGAAAACACATTTCGTTGCCGAGTGGCTCGTGCATCGAATCTTTACGCGCACATCTCGAGACTCGGCAGGAAATTATGACAGGCTTTCTCGGAAATTTAATTGGAACCCGCATTTCCGGCGTTTCAACACGGCCTGCAAGTATGATGGGAAATATCTGCTTCCACCAACATAAAATGCTTCGGGAGAAATTAGACGGGACTCTGCTACCGCGAACAACAATGATCAGCGGAGCTATGGAGGCTTAGCAACCCGGATTCTTCGTCGGGAGTCCTGACGGTAGTGTCTCTCTCTTTCTCTCTCTTTGTGCCGCCCATAGCAAGTTGTCTCCCAATTCTCGAAGCTCCACCCTCTCTATCTCTGTCTTAACGTATCTCTTTATTTCTATCGCTTTCTATCTCACTTTCATTTTATCTTTCCGTCACCTATAGCGAGTTGTGTTACAATCGTCGGTACAACGCAATCATATAGTTCTCATAAATGCATGCTCCGCAAGCGTCGGTGTATAGCCCAGTGGTTACGACACTCGCGTTTGCACTGTGGTATACTCGCTTTCACGTCTCACCTCGCCAAGAACATTTGCTTTGTTCTGTTCAGTCCTTTATTACTCTTTCCTTTCTGCGCCTCATCTCCCAATTTCACACTCTTCCGGACAAATTTCAAGCGGCCGGCGGTCACGGCATGGACTGAAGCATAAGCAGCTCCGCTGCTAATGAAGATTCTTTTTTTTTTTGCGACGGTGGGTGATTAACTGTAACACTTTCTAACATCGTTCCGCGAATATTAATCAATAACTGCCCACTTCGAGGACCAAAACAAAAGCTTTCATCACTGCGGACCTAGCCGCTGCCGCTGATCGAGAAAGGCAGGAACACGTATGCATACTGCAGTGCATTGACGTATAGGCAATAAGCGACGAGCGCTAAGGCGTCATTGAAAGAAAGGAAGAACAATGCGAAATGGCGCGTGCTGAAGAGGTTACGAACTGCAACTCCGCGAAATTCGCATGCAGTGCGGTCTCATTTATTGAATTCACGAGCTCGAGCGATGTACGCAAGGAGATTCTCCTTTATCTTATTTTCTTTTACTTACTCATTCCCCCAGAATACAAACCAAGCGATCAGTACCGGAAATTGAACTCGACGTCGATATCAGGGGTGGAGCGCGCGGCTTCAGAATGCGTCTGAACGTGGCGCAAGAAAGTGGTTAATGTATAGAGCCATCTCAGAAGCCTGACAGCACCTTCTTTGATGGCAGGCTGCTGCTACGAAAAACGTTATGGATTCTAAGTTCTTTTTGATGCAGCTTTTGCTGCGTTGTTAATGCTTCTCTCTCTCTCTCTCTTTCTCCTATAATCATACTTTCGATCTTGATTTTCCACCCGCCATGGTAGCTTAGACGGTAAGGCGCGTCAAGTGCCTTAACTCAAAGCGCGCGTTCGATTGCCATCCACGGCGGATGCATGTCGGCATATATGAAGAACATCCCTGTACTCAGATCTAGGTGCACGTTAAAGATGCACAGGGTGCCACCGTTAGTCAGTAAGTCTCCCACTATGGCGTGGCTCACAATCATATCCAGGGTTCTAGCGCGTAAAACTACCAGAAATAATATTTTATGATGTCGTACTTTCTAGAGACAAGTGGGGAGCAAACAATTCAGGCCGCCTTTTTTTCGCACCAGTCTACACCGGTTTAAAATGTGGTTTCATTGGTACACTTCAAGAACACTATTCTATATGGTCGTATTGTCCACGAGCTGCAGACGCTTTGAAGGTTAACAGTTAGGCCGGTGAACAACATACAATGCATGGAGCTTACTGTAATAAGGAAACAACGTTTCTACGTGAAGCATATGACACTCTACGTGGCAGTCTAGAAACTCAAAGAAAAAGTTCCGCTCACAACCGGGGTATTGGTTGCTCACTGAGGCTTAGCTCGAATATCTGCATGAGCCATACTGCAGCGACTTTAATTTTTGAATCAGAAGACAAGAAAATGTTTACTGCAGTCTCTTCTGCACATAGTATTAATGCCTGAAACGTTTGTTCCAAAATTACTGACGTCTTACAAGTACACGTGCCGACGAACTTGGGATGTGGATCCAGTTAATACTTAACTGTTGAACAGGTAGTACAGTTCCTCGCATTTATTCACTTAATTTTCATGTAGAATAGCGAGTCTAACGATTCCTACAGACACAATGATGTCAGTACTTAACTGTCAGATTCAAGACAGCGGCATTGCAAGGATTCTCACACAGCAACAACGCGACCAACATCACAACATCACAAAACACGCACAACGACCAAGAATAAAAAGCACTCCCTCGGAGAAGAAAGAACGAACAAAAAAGAAAGCTTCTTACTGCAGTTAGTAGGACATGCAGTGCCACTATGTCTAATAACTTTTTTTCAGTCCTTTCGATGCACTTTTCCGTATGGGTCCCAAGATCGTTCCCGGCGTTTTAATGCAGTTATCCGTAGCTGTCTCCGAGCTAGCCCTTTATAAAATTGTACGCGTGAGAAAGAGTTAAACAAACAAAAATAAAGTTTCCGTTCCATTCATTTCGTGTGCTGTAAGTGGGTAAGTCTTGCGCTGTTTCCTGCGGCATCGATCGAACTAGACGGTGAAGAATCGGAGATGCGCTCGAGTAATCCAGGAGAAGCAACGCAAAGAATGCTTCGCTTTAAAAATGCATGGCCACTTGAACGAGACTCGGCGTCCTGTCTTTGAAGCACGCATACGAAACTGCTGCGATGGCAAATTGAATTCGGCATGTTGCGCGATATGTACAGATGGGTGTACTGTTAAAGGGAACACTTGAGCGCAGGTCGCGTCCGCATTTTGTTTCTTTGAAAAGTTTCTGCACCACACATTTCCGACAGACGAGTTCCGGTTGGCGGTTCTGGCTCTCTTCGACACAGCTGCATTACCGAAGGAGGTAATTTGCTCAGCCACTGGCAGTAAAGGCGCCAAAATTGGGACAGGCGCGAATTCGAGCGTTCCCTTTAACAGTGCACCATATGTACGACGTAGGTAGCAAAAAAAAAAAATATCGCGTATTAAGGTACCATGCACACTTCTTTACTATTCGCTCAACGTCGTCATGACAAGAAAGTGCGCAGACAAGAAAGTGCGCATGTACGAGTTCCTCTCAGGTCGAGGAATCCAGGCAGCTTGGTTCTTCTCCTTACAAAACTATGGCAGCTGTGCTTGCGTAAGGCGAATAAATAAATAAATAAATAAATAAATAAATAATCGCGAAGTATCCTGTTTCCTCAGTACGCCTTTGCAAGTCTTCGCTAATTGCTCACTATCAGCTCAAAGGCCGGCAGCTATAACAAGATGTCAGGCTGATACCTCTGTCATTTTAATAAACCACTGGAACCACCGCTCCCCACCATCTTCTACTTTAATTATATTGCTTTGTTTTTCTAATTATTTCTTCACGCAAAAAGAGAGAGAAAGGAGAGACAGAGAGGTTAACCGCTGCATAGACCGGCTGGCAATTCTTTTTCTGAGGTAACGGGGTAAACAGAAGGCTACCAAAGTAGGTGCGAGTTATATCAGCGAAAAGAAAAGACCGCATTTAATTAGGATGTACAGACTATGATAAATCTGAAGTACTGAGACTTTTCGAAATCACATTTGCCATAAGACGTGTCTGCACATTGAACTGAGCGCAGAAGGCAAACAAATGAAATGCTATGCAGTGAATATATTCCAGCGATGGCTTACACAGTACTTGTCCTCCGTACTCCCTCGTCCTCACTCATACTATATATATATATATATAATAGATATATATATATATATATATATATATATATAGTAATATATATTATACTATAATATATAATTATATGTGTGTGTGACGTTAGGTAAAGCGGGAGGCACGAGAATGGAGATCGAAGGGCGATAAGAAGAAAGGCGCGTGAGTAGATAAACATGCCGCTGGAACAACGGCACGGCTCCGTTTCTCTAGGTCCACATCTACCACACAGCAACATACACCCCACATATATATTAGATATTATATATTATATTAGATATATATATATATAATATATGATGAGTCATTGTTTAGCTGTCAAGATTTGAAATGAGTTCTGTGGTTTACGCCCAAAAGCACGGCCTGAGATTATGAGAGACGCCGTAGTGGAGGGCTCCGGCAACTTCGACCACCTGGGGTTCTTTAACGTGCACTGACATCGCACAGTACACAGGCCTCAACTTCCCACCTCTATCGAAATGCAGCCGCTGCGGCAAGGATTCGATCCCGCGACCCTCGGATCAGCAGCCGAGTACCACAGCCATTAGACCACCGTGGCGTAGCGCTTGACTGTCAAGAATGTTTTCGGGTGCTGGAATTACGCGCGTGGGGAAGGAAAGTGGAGCGCGCGGAGAGGGGGGAGGGCGATGGTCACGGAGCACTGAACATAGGAAATAGAGGCAAACCAAATGACGATTACGCTTATTTGACTAAGATCAACCAAATCATCTTAAGTATTTTGCCTTGGGTACATCATTAAGCCTCACCGTAAGAGGTTTGCCATGGATCGCGTTACTATGACCTATGTCACGAAGCGAACTTGAAACAACCAGGCACGGCGCAACCTCTTTCATGCACAAAGTCGTTAAGGGCTGTTTATAGAGCGCATTATACAGACATCGGACGGACCCCCTAGGCTTTCTTTGTGTCCTGCGTTCGCTAACTAGTAGACGCCTAAACTTTCTTTTCTTTTCCTCCTCCTTCTTCTTCCAGTGAGTTACTGCAGTAATGGCGAAAAAATGACGCCCGCTCAAGATAGTCCTTCTTTGACCTTCGAAGAAGACAGTAAAGTTCATTCCAATCCACTCGGGAAAAGGTTCATTTGCTCAGCTGCCGCACTGTCGCAGTGTTCGATTTCGAATGGCGCCGACGCTTGCATCTTCCTGTAAAACACGGCCGCCCAGGCATGCACCACTGGTACTCTGATGAAACACCGAACGCGACTTCTTTAGCTTACGGTTTCGGCACTATCCCATTTACTGCACTAAAGAAAGCGCCGCCGCTTCTGTATATAAGCCCATTTACGGCATGTGCTTTCCTAAGTGCAGTCTGGTTCTCGCCTCTTGAACCAGTGCGACGCATGACTACAAACACTCGCGACGCTCCTTATATCTATCTCAGACCCACTCGGCGCGAAGAGATGCAGTTATTTCACTGACAGTACTTTATTGCGCAATTGAATGGCATTCGCGGAGTGCATGGCTGCTCTCGTCACGCTTCGAAGAGGCGAGAAACGGCTGCAGCGACACTCACTTTATACTCCGGCTTGTTTTCACATCAGGTCTGCCACACTCCATAGCGGGAATACAAAATAATTTTTTTATTTTGCAGACCCCACCTGCAGTGGGAATCAAGAAAATGCGAAGCACGCATCAGAAACGTAAAATGGATCTGCATTGCTGTAGCGCTATACCGATTTTGGTACATATAATGTTCACGAAACGGCCGCAAGAGCGCCAAGACCGTGGCACATAAATCATGCCGCTCATGACATGCATGTCATGATTTTCATGACCAGTGGTTTATGTTCGTCATGCAGTCATGTTGTGCCATGCCAATTTTCCTATATATCCCATTAACGAAACGGCCAGGAGAGCATTAAGACCATGACATGTAAATCATGCTGCTCATGACATCCATGTCATGATTTTCATGTTATAACCTGTCATTTATGTACGTCATGCAGTCTTGTTGTGGCATACCAATTTTCGTATACATCCCATTAACGAAACGGCTAAAAGAGCACGAAGTAGTAGGCGGATAGATAGATAGATAGATAGA
The DNA here is from genome assembly GCA_013339685.2 of Hyalomma asiaticum. Lineage (NCBI taxonomy): Eukaryota > Metazoa > Arthropoda > Arachnida > Ixodida > Ixodidae > Hyalomma > Hyalomma asiaticum. Next base: position 139,470,232 of record CM023481.1, on the reverse strand, counting down.
TAGATAGATAGATAGATAGATAGATAGATAGATAGATAGATAGATAGATAGATAGATAGATAGATAGATAGATAGATAGATAGATACTCTCAATGTCGCCGAAATTCGCTAAGAAGTGCTTCGCATTTAAATATAAAACGGAGAACAATTGAAAAATCTTGTTATTCCGATTCAAACGCGGCAATCTGGAAGATATTGTAGTTGAACAATAGTGGGCAATGGGTGTAGCGTTGCCCAAATAGAGGACCCATAAAGAAGACGAGGCGAGCGCAGACTAACAAGTGGTTTATTTTTTCAGACATGATAATGATACCCAGATGATGACGCTTTGATGCATACGAGTCGCGAAGAAGTGTCATTTGTATCGCCATTCAAACATTACTTCTGCATGTATGCGTGACGTCATACTTGCAGAGCGAGAGAGGGAGAGGGAACATTCATTGAAAGACGACGAGTGATTTTCCTGATGTCTAGGTGACGAACGTGCATGTCTGAGCTGGCATGCTTATAGTCTTCAACAATATCGCGGTTGACTTTGGTTTCAATTTTCATACAATACTTACTGTGTCTTTGTCTTGCTTTTGCAACAAAGGTTTGCATTGGCAAAGTCTGCTTTAAAGAGACACTAAAGTAAATTGCAATTTTTTTTCTATTACCTTTTCCCGTTACCAAAAGCACCACTCTTACAAGTAGCCGCTTGGTAATGTAGAAAGTACACAAAAAAGAAAATAAATCCGGCGACGCCTGCTCGGAGGTTCCTGCAGTTATGCGTGACGCCATACATTTTTAGTGGTGCCTGCTAAGTCCTACATGATTATTTATGGGTAAAAAAGATATACACTACGTTCTAAGTAAGCCTAGACTCTTTCAGACGATTTTACTGAGCCTGTGTCGAGATAAAATGCAAGAAAGGAATGGGTGCGCGTCGTGATCTACTCAAAGTATGGGCGCGGGTTTCAAAAGTGAAACAAAGACGAAAGTTAGTTGCTGATGTTCTCTTCTGATACTTAGCAGAAACTGGCGAAATTAACGAATGTGCAGTTTTCCAGTAATAATCTATCGGTCTGACCGCATTAGGGTTTCATTATAGCGTCCCCTTAAGCTGCCATATTTGAATCGATTGAATTCCTGATGTCAGCGCGGTGCTCCCCGAGACGAACGTTATGTAAACACCCCGTCTGCCCGATGTACGTTTTTCTTCCAGAACGAAACTGAAATTACGTATGCAGCTTTGTGGAAGTAAATAATACATATCTGTAACGACAATGCTGATGGCGGCGACTATTGATTATTATAATTAGGGGCGCGGTGATGTCAACCCACATGCCCCCTTCACTAGCTGCCGTTTGAGCTTAGTGTAGGAAATGGGGGAAAGGGGCGGGGGTGCTGGTGATGACACTTTGTATTTGAGGACGCTATCGCCAAAAAAATTCCTTGCCAACTAGATAGAGCTTCACTGTGATACATTGTAATGGCGAATGACTATGAGTGGGTATTGGCTTATAATGCCTATGTATATTGTAAGCTGCCGAGAGTGCAGTGATGGAAGCGCAGATGACTTCACCGTAAGAAACGTAAAACATAGTGATTTAACTGCTTCCATGGTCGAACTCCTTATTATACGACCGAAGCTTCGACTTTTAATTTTAGGGTGTTAGCTTGTGAAACGTGGTTACAAGCACACGGAGAACCAAGTAACATAAAGTAAGCGAAAGCACAGTGGAAACTATGCGTTAGGTTTAAGTAACCACGCCGCGCTGAACACTGCCGGCGCACTTACGCAACGTGGTGCCATCTCTCTCAAAAGAGGCGGGGTAAAACCATCGCCGCGAAACACACAATGGGTTGAAAGGAGCACAGGCAACCTTGTATCAGCGCCGAAAGACGACCGTCAAGTTTGCGGTACCCTATAATCTGCCTTTGGAACGCCTTTATTGGAAATGGGAAAATAAAATTTTGTAACTTCTTTGCACAATATCTAGCGTATGCATTGTATTCCTGTGCAAAGTGTTGGTGGCCAGCGACCGCATTTTAGGGCGAAGCTCCTTAGGGTGTGTGTCGTTCGCTCCTCTGCCGTAGTAGTAGTAGTAGTAGTATGTATGTATGTAGCCACCTCGCGCCGCCGGGAGGCTCGCGCTCGCCCTCGGTGCGTGACTCCCGGCGCGCGAGCTCTCTCACTCTTCCATCTGCTGTCTTGTGTGAGAGCGAGAGACAGAGAGAGAGCGAGAGGCGCGCGTTGACTATGGAAACGCTCTTTCTTCGAGAGAGAGAGAGAGAATAAACTTTTATTGCGTCAACACTTGGTGCATGGTTAAGCTTGGGTGGAGCCCTCTTGTAGAGCCCCACTGGCCACTGCGGCTCGCCGGGCCTGGTCTAGGGTCGCCAGTTGGCTCCCCAGTGCCAGCTCCGAAAGCCGTGCCTCCCAAGACCACGTTAGAATCTCTTGTCGTGAGCGTACCAGCCTGGATATTGCATGGGCTGGCCGCTCTGTACATTCATAGGTAGTGTGTGTAAGTGTGGCTGTGTGGTCACTGCACCACGGGCACATGATGAACGCTATACCAGCTCGCAAAGAAGGTGAACGCGCCCTCACCCGCGAGAGACAACGTTGGCGCAGGCAGCGTCTTCTAGCGAGTTTCTTGATTGAAAAATACCGACTGCTCGCGCTGGAGAACCGTTCACCGGCCACCCGTAATATATATATATATATATATATATATATATATATATATATATATATATATATAGGCACTGGATCTTGACTTGCAATGAAGTGTCGGTGGGAGATTTCACTTGTGCGTAGTTGAACCATAAGGATTCGTAGCGTGCGCCGCGGTGGTGTAGTGGTTACGGTACTCGGCTGCCACCCGAAAAACGCGGGTTCGGCTGCGGCGGTCGCATTTTCGATGGAGGTGAAAATGCCAGAGGCCCGTGTACTGTGCGATGTCAGCGCACGTTAAAGAACCCCAGGTGCTTTAAATTTCCGGAGCTCTCCACTACGGCCTTTCTCTCCTCTCTATCTCTTTCACTCCCTTTCCCCTACCCCTACGGACGCTTAGCCGTGCTCCCTACGTGGGCTGCAGAAATTACCGTCCTTTCCTAACCGAACCGCAATCATCGTAGCGTGCGCGTTAACTAAATTAATCCGGAACTCGGCACGTTCTACGATGAACATCCGGAGCTTCGCCCACTCATCATCATTCACTCCGTGGATATGCTGTGAATTTTTTCGAACTTCTGGTAGCCTAAATGAACAGAGATGGAGCACAAACAGCGCAAACGCCCCTAGGTGAAAATTACACTTAACGCAGGACGAGCGCTGACTTGCAAGTGTGTGTTGAATACAACAAACATGATATTTTCGAAGTGCACGACGCCAGAAGCAATTCCCTGCAGCACAATCAGCCTCATCAACGTATCACTGAACGACATGGCACGACGTTTGCTTGTATTGTTGATGCCAAGTAGCATGCACGCGCAACCAACTCGATCGAAAGTAATACATCAAGACTATAAACAAGTGCAAAAGGGTCTTAACAAAAGATTAACATTGTTATGTTATGTGGGGTTTAACGTCCCAAAACCAGCTCTGATTATGAGAGACGCCGTAGTGGAGGGCTCCGGAAATTTTGACCACCTGGGGTTCTTTAACGTGCACTGACATCGCACAGCACACGGGCCTCAACATTTCGCCTCCATCGAAATGCAGCCGCCGCAGCCGGGATTCGATCCCGCGACCCTCGGATCAGCAGCCGAGTACCATAGCCACCAGACCACCGTGGCGGGGCAAGATTAACATTGAAAAGCGTTTAAACGACGAAGCTACTTAGGAAATCGTTCCTCGTCCAGCAAACCAAAAACTATCATCATCATTAGCTCAGATCCCCCAAGAGTACGCATGCACTTCTTCTATGCAATGTCCAATGTGCGGCGTTCTAACGCGCGCTTCTTTCTTCTCTTGTCCTCATGACGTCAGTCCACTACTACAGTGGTAAAACTGCGGCCAGCAGGCGCACACGTTGCACATGCAAGCAGGAGAAAATAATCCACGCATCTCCACGAAGTGAATCATCACTAGTTGGCGAAACACTCTGGATCGTTCGGTGTTACCGTAAATCACCCGTGACATTGCCCACTCGCACATGTACATGAGTGACAACGCGTGTGTATATTTATACACGCGTTGTCATTCATGATCCTGGTCTTTTATGAGGTTCCTTCCCTCCCACGTCTAGATCGGGCCGAGTTCAGGATTACTTCTATATAGTTAACGCGCACGCTGCGAATCTTTATTGTTCAACTACGCACAAGAGAAATCTCCCACCAACACTACATTGCAGGTCAAAACCCAGTGCCTATTTATACAGGATGGCCGGTGAACGGTTGTGCAGCGCGAGCAGTCGATTGTTTTAATCAAGAAACTCGCTAGCAGGCGCTGACTGCTTCGGCATTGTCTCTCGCGGGCGAAGACGCGTTCTCGTTCCTTCCGAGCTGGTGCAGCGTTCATCGCAGAAAGGGCGTTTCCATAGTCAACGCGCGCCGTTCGCTCTCTCTCACGACGGCAGACGACACTGTCTGGGTTCACTGCCTACAGGATCGGCCCACACATGCACACAAATTGTCTGACTGCACTGCCTCTAGGATGGGCCCACACCCACAGACTATAGCAACGGTGCTGTGCCATGTGCACGGACACACAACAGAAAACGGACAAGCCTCGACCCTATAAGGTGCTTCGCCCCTAAAAGAAGACGAAGACAGCGTACGGCGATTTGTCCGGTGCACAACGTCTCGCAAAGCTGTTCGTTTGTATAGCTTCGCACCACGACAGCATGCGTCCTTTCATGGCGCGAAGCTATGCACAAATACATAGCGTAGCACAGCAAGGGGGAAGGACCGAGACCCCTTTTCGTCTGCCACCGTCTGTGGTTTGACGCGAACGTCTTTACGCTGAGCTCGGTGCGAAACTTTGCGCAGCGTTCGCCGGACCTCGCAGTGTTTTGCGACGTGTTTCGCGAAGCATCGGACCACGATTGATTGATGCCTGGGGTTTTACGCCCCAAACCAGCTATGACTATGAGAGACGCCGTAGTGGTGGGCTCCGGAAATTTTGACCACCTGTGGCTCTTTAACGTGCACTGAACATCGCACAGCACACGGGCCTCAACATTTCGCCTCCACCGAAATGTGTCCGCCGCGGCCGAGATTCGAAACCGCGACTCTGGGACCCCGACCACGACGAAATACTGGTGTTCCGGAGACAAACACGGACCAGCCATCAGCTTCGGTGTTTCACTAGCCTTGCGCCACTAGTTCAAGCTTCACAATTTTTTTCTAAGTGACAAATGCACCAAGACAACGAGGAATACAAATCCGACGAAATAATCGTCAACAGTGAGAACGCATTAAAATAAGTACAGCATATAAAACCTTTGACATATTCAATCTCGGATTCATTAAAACAGAAGGCTTCTTGACGCACCTGCCTCCCACTTCCTTAAAAAAAAAAAGAAGAAGAAGAAAACACTCCTACAAGTTCACGTTCAGTTTTGCATCTTTTTTTATTATCTTCTTTTTCAGAACCGAATGTTCTTGTAAATAGCCATACAACCGGTTTGTTTGCTATATTCAGCTATAATGCTTTCTCTTTTGTTGCGCACATTCCAAATATCTTCCTTACCCTTGGCCCCGCTACGGTGGTCTAGTGGTCATGGCATTCGGCTGCAGATCCGAAGGTCGCGGAGTCGAATCCCGGCCGCGGCGGCTGCATTTCGATGGAGGCGAAATGTTGAGGCCCGTGTGCTGTGCGGTGTCAGTGCACGTTAAAGAACCCCAGTTGGTCGAAATTTCCGGAGACCTCCACTACGGCGTCTCTCATAATCAGAGCTGGTTTTGGGACGTTAAACCCCACAAATCAATCAATCAATCAATCAATCAATCAATCAATCAATCAATCGCCTTTAATTCAGGCACCTTCCACTCCGCCCTTTATACTGGAATTTGCAGCTGGCGGGACCCTTGTAAACACCATTTGAAGTACATACAGTGAGCACACTTTATGTTTCGTCTTACGGAGGAACTGTTATTCGTCTCGTAACACAACCTGTAAAACTTTCAAGCTGCGGAAAGAACTACTTTGACATTGTGCTTTGAAGCTCTTCTCTGCATATGATGCGATGCTGGGTGAATATAAGGAATCGAATGAAAATTCTACCTGCTATTTACCGCTGAATGGTTGGCTTCACGCTGTTTAATCTTTTGCAGCGGCGCGTGACAAACAGCCGAAATTACACTTGATGGGTAGCCTGCTTCCTTGGTCCGGAAGGTGTGACTTTGAAAACAATCAGACATATTGATGCAGGAGATGAAGCGTCCTGAAGTCAACTATTCGGCGGAAAATAGTCGGAGGAATCTACACGTCATTCTCCACGTTCGCCGAGTATCGCATAAACCTAAGAGAATAGTACCAAAGTGCAATATCCAAGCAGTTTTTCCGGCCGTTTGCAAGTTTAAGTTGTGTTCCATGACGAATAAAGAATCACCGTCTTTCTGTAAGATGAAACGTAGAACACGCTACGCGGCATGTCCTGCCAGTGTTGTTTACGGAGATTCCTGTCAGCGGCAGACGCCAATATACACGGCCCACTGGGAGGTGCCTTACGGAAAGAGCCAAGGAGCATAATTTGAATGCGCTCTACAAAAGCGGAAGCTGAACACTGAAAACAATGCTGGTGTGTGTCTATCGTCGAGAACATCCAGTTCTAAAGATAAGATAAGAGGCATGACGGAACGTCAGATTACAGAAGCGTTATTTTTTTTATGAAGCAAGTTGGAGACAGCTGCATCATCAAGCATTATGTTTTGCTGACGGACGCTGAGATTGAACATCTGAAATGTTTTATATATAGTGTGTAGTATATATTTCAGTGTGTTTTCGTTGTTGGTGACAATTTTATCGATTTTCTGTGCTTCGTTGCCTGGTTACGCTTGCCTTTTTCGTGCACAGACATTGGCCGGCGACGCTAATCCTTGACTTGGGTGTTTCTCAATGTCACTTGCACGACGCGGAAACGCTCTGCTCTTTCCAAGTTCGCGCGCTCTTCTTTAATTAATTTTCTTCATTATTGCAATAGCTAGATGCCCCTTTTGTATTAAAGAACCCGTGCACTATCACCATATCTATTATACAATTCTTGAAACGTCTTCTTTCATCCAGTATATACTGCTTATTTATTTTTGAAATTTTATAGTAATTTTATGAGAGAGGTGAATGTAAATTAATGTTTGTTAATTAAGCTAATGGTTAAGTACATCTTTAGTATAAAAGACGTACTGCTCTAATATAACGCCCATTACACTTATCATGTCCTCATATGTAGAATTTTCTTTTTGGGGGGGGGCGGGGTTAATTTCGCAATGGATTAGCTAACACGTTCTCGAGTCGGAGGCGAACGGAAAGTGCTGCGCAAGAAATAAGAGTGTGTTTTGGTACTAGTGCCACTAAAAGGCGCCTTGTTGATTGTTAATGTTTAATTAAGCCCCTGTTGCACTTGTTTCTGGCCTTGATGTCTCGTTTTTAATGGAGTATTGAGGTGGTGGAGTGCGCGTGGTAATTGTTGTTAAAGAGCGCAAGCAAGCGTTGCGCGACAAAGGAGATTTGGTTTAGCGAAGCGTTTATGAGGCCAATTTCGAGGGGATGGTCGCTGCAATAAAAATTCAGTTTTAAGTCATCGCTTGTCCTGTGGTCAGTATATTTGTCCCTGGCTACTTCGGCAGGTTTTCTCCCCCAGATTACCATGAACCAACTTGCTTAAATAAAAGTCCTGCTTGCGTGTGTATGTTCTCGTCTATGCTTTGTTGATGCCCCTATGTGTATTATTACTTGAACATGTAATTCCTATGCTCATTTACAATCTTAACTACACAAAGTAGTTAGATAATACTAAATAGTGTAACAGAACATGGTAGGACTGCTTTTCTTACGTTACGCTTTTGTAATAAAATGGACTTGATGGGGCAGTGCGCCCCGCCAAGGTGGTCTAGTGGCTACGGTACTCGGCTGCTGATCCGAGGGTCGCGGGATCGAATCCAGGCTGCGGCGGCTGCATTTCGATGGAGGCTAAATATTGAGGCCCGTGTGCTGTGCGATGTCGGTGCACGTTAAAGAACCCCAGGTGGTCGAAATTTCCGGAAACCTCCACTACGGCGTCTCTCATAATCATAGTGTGGTTTTGGAACTTTAAACTCCATATAAAAACATCGATGTGGCAGTGCAAACGGCACATTTGAAGAAATAAAAAACGCATTCATGAATTGTTGGTTAATTGTACATCGCTAACCTTATAACCGTACACCAACAAGGTTGTGAATATCGTGACATCTAGGAGGTACTTTCAACAAACTGCTTTATTATTAGCGTGAGTTTGAGTTAACACTTTTCATTAGCTCTAAGAGGTAGCGAATTGCACAACCTAACATTTTAGTAGCTTCATTTACCAGGAGGTTAGTGCTTTTTGTGGCAAGTAAACAGTTTGAATTTAGTTAGCGAACATGTCGACTTTTATTACCTTTTATTAAGTCTGTGGCAACACTGCTCAAAGCTGCGCAAGGTGAATGTATATAGCCATGAAACATCGTTTTAAATGCGAAGCATTTCTTAGAGAACTTCGGCGACATTGAGCGTATCTATCTATCTATCTATCTATCTATCTATCTATCTATCTATCTATCTATCTATCTATCTATCTATCTATCTATCTATCTATCTATCTATCTATCTATCTATCTATCTATCCGCCTACGACTTTGCGCTCTTCTGGCACTTTCGTCAACGGGATGTATACGAAAATTGGTATGCCACAATGTGACTCCATGACAAACATAGATGACAGGTCATAAAATGAAAATCATGACATGCGTGTCATGAGTGGCATGATTTACATGCCACGGTTTTGGTGCTCTCCTGGCAGTTTCGTTAACGGGACGTATACGAAAATTGGTATGACACAACATGACTGCATGAAGAACATAAATGACGGTTCATAACATCAAAATCATGATATACATGTCATGAGCGGCATGACTTACGTGCCACTGTCTTCGTGCACTCCTAGCCGTTACGTTAATGGAATGTACACGAAAATTGGTATGCCACAACATGACTGCATGACGAATATAAATGACAGGTCATAACATAAAAATAATGACATGCATGTCATGAGCTGCATGATTTACATGCCATGGTCTCGGTGCTCTCCTGGCCGTTTCGTAAATGGGACGTATGCAAAAATTTGTATGCCCCAACATGACTCCATGATGAAGATAAATGACAGGTCATAACACAAAAATCACGACATGCATGTCATGAGCGGCATGATTTACATGCCACGGTCTTGGTGCTCTCCTGGCCGTTTCGTTAATGGGATGTATACGAAAATTTGTATGCCACAACATGACTGCATGGCGAACATAAATGACAGGTCACAACATGTAAATCATGACATGCGTGTCATGAGCGGCATGACTTACGTGCCACGGTTTTGGTGCTCTCCAGGCTTTTTTATTAATGGGATGTATACTAAAACTGGTATGGCAAACATGAGTGCATGACGAACATAAATGACGGGTCACAACATGTAAATCATGACATGCGTGTCATGAGCGGCATGACTTACGTGCCACGGTTTTGGTGCTCTCCAGGCTTTTTCATTAATGGGATGTATGCTAAAACTGGTATAGCAAACATGAGTGCATGACGAACATAAATGACAGGTCATAACATTACCATACATGCAAGTCATGAGTGGCATGATTTACGTGCCATGGTTTTGGTGCTCTCCAGGCTTTTTCATTAATGGGATGTATGCTAAAACTGGTATAGCAAACATGAGTGCATGACGAACATAAATGACAGGTCATAACATTACCATCATTACATGCAAGTCATGAGTGGCATGATTTACGTGCCATGGTTTTGGTGCTCTCCAGGCTTTTTCATTAATGGGATGTATGCTAAAACTGGTATAGCAAACATGAGTGCATGACGAACATAAATGGCAGGTCATAACATTACCATCATTACATGCAAGTCATGAGTGGCATGATTTACGTGCCACAGTCTTGGTGCTCTTGCGGCCGTTTCGTTAACTTCATTTGTACCAAAATCTGTATAGCGAGACAACAATGCAGATCTATTTTACGTTCGCGATGCGTGCTTCGCATTTCCTTGATTCCCAGTGCATGTGGGATCTGCCATTTTTTGTATCGCCAAGCTTAAAAGAGCAGGACACCAGCGCCTTGAACGCCCTGGTAGCTGGTGTCGCAACTTTCTCTGGCTGGCCTCCCGGTTTTTCTGTAAGTTTCATGTCTCTCTCTGTCGGCATCCATTATCACGTATCGCAATATCCACGTTTAAGCGAATGCAACGACAGCGCATCATGTCTCATCTCGCGTCGTGCAATAATGCCCGCCTAGCGCATTTACACGTAGTTCGCATCGGCCATCGGAAGACGACGCCGTAAACAAACTCGATGTTACACTTATTTTCTACTTCTTCTTCTTTGGCAAAGGCGTTTCGACCGTGAATGGGCGAGACCCACAGAGGTCCAAGTTCAGCTCTCGTCCCTTTGATCTTATGCGCTGAAGCAGACTTCACTGTATGCCTCTTCGTCTATACTTATGCTATATATCTTACGGGTGAAATTGGATTTCAGTACATTCGAAAATACATACTCCTTACATTCAACAGTACACATGCGCCTCAAGGCTACGTGTCGTTCTGCAGTTCCTCATCCCATTTGCGTGAATGCGAAGCGCTACTGTCGCATTTATATAAACGCCGATGAACAGCTCACTACAGAATAGCCATCGGTAGGTCGCACTTCCGCGCATCGTATGGAGTGTGCGTGTGCACTGAAATTCGCAAATGTCGGAGCTCTCGCAGCCGCTGTTTATACATATTTATAGCGAATGGAAATAGCCTCACAGTAGCTTCCGGCATCCGGCACATCTTCTCCCCCCGTACGTACAGGTACGCTGATAATCTTTTTCCATTTTTCCATTTTTCTAAAAAACATTGACATTCCCTGGAGTTCATGCGACATAAACATACGTATTTCGGTCACATACGTTGATGAAAAAATTATTGAAGAGGATGACGACGGGCACTATGATATAACAGTAAGGTTCCACGCTTATCGTTTCAACAGCAACAAAACTGAGCATAGTGCGCGAAAATTTTTGTTGGCGATTCACTTTTGATTAAAATGGCCCGTGACTGTAAATGTAACCGGACGGCAATTGACTTCAACTTACGAGCCTCATGCTTTCCGATGTAATTCCCCGGTTGCGTAACGGTGACGCGTCAGATTGCTGCCTTTGCAGTATTTGCTATCATTTTGAATATTCATACGAATACACGCAAAGTATGCTTGGGGCATTCGTAAATGTTTGTCGCATGTGGAACGACTTCCATTTCTCAACTAATTTCTTCAAATTCAACTCTTGCTCGATACTTCCTTTTTTGTCTGTGTCCAACACTGCGAGACCTTCCTCATTGTAGTTTGAGACTGAATGTGCTAATGGAATTCGTACTTAGAGAATTCATCCAGAATGAATGTTTAACCGACGTCAAGCATTGCTTTTACCGTTCCGGTTGCCATAATCTAGACCAATAAGGTATAGCTAAACTCTAACCTTTACAAGGTTGTTCATCACACTCTGCAGTGCCTGAAGCTTCCTGAACAGGCCCTGTTTTGGTTACCGCAAGAATATATTGCTTGAGTGCCACGGTGGGATCAGTTGGTCTGGAATGACCCATCTTTAAAATGAAATCTCATTTGAATGTGAGCAAAGTACTGCGTAAAAAGGCACAAAAGTAAGCGACGCTTAAAAACGCACCCACGGTATGATATGTAAGATTTTATAACGAAAACATCGTGCCCCTTTTATGAAATGTTTACAGCACTGCGCAAGCCCCTACACGAGTCATTACATACGTGTTCAACCCGTAAATAAAAGGGGGCTTCAGTGGCCTGACGTGTCACGCCATTTCTGATTCTTCCAATTATTTTGCACTTGTAGAAAAGGGTCTCCATTGGCATCCGGAGACTGATTCGTCATTGGCATTCTGCATGACGAATCAGCCTCCTTCCTAGGGACAACCTTATTTAAGTTGTGTTCCTCTCTCATGCATCTGATGCGCCCGTGAATCTTTTCAAGATGACTAAACCGAGAGGCAATTGGGGTAAGAAATCTGCACTAGAAAAGCACCGCACCAATTATGTGGGGCGTAATCAAGGTGCGCTGTAGTGTAGTCTTGCCTGCACGTCGTGCAGGCAGGTCGTTGAATGGAAGTAATTTAAAAACGCGTCACGCCACGAGTGTATCAATAATGCAATAAATACACAAGAAAGCAAGACAGATGATTGGTTAGCATACACAGAAAAAATTACGAATGCAAACCATTGTTTCTTTAGGCCGCAACGATCACAAAAAGAAAATAGAAACGAAGCGACGCAAAATATTCTATAGTTAGAATTCATGGAGTGAGTGTGGCAGCGGACGCTATGTAGGCAAAATAACAGCTTTTACGAGTGGATGCACACGTGTAAAATGAGTTGCCTCGGGCGTTGCTCGGCGATGTACAACATTCTATGAAATGGTCAGAATGCGTTCGCAGTGAACTGCTGATAGTTTGTGCTGTGCCCGTTCAGCGTTCGTGTCTAACGGCTGTAGAAGACAGGTGGCTGGTTAGCCACGCATTGAAAACGCTGGTTCAAATCATTTTTAGACGAATGCACGACAAATGCGAAGCTAAAGGACTAATGAACTGACACGTTTGATCATCGAAGCGCACGAGCTGGAAGTCGTGCTTTTCAGTATTGCATGGATTGTTTTCTCAGAAAACGAAATATTTCTTTTGAGGGGCTGCACACGTGTGGAATAATTTGTGTCGGGGCTTGCTCATCGATGTAGAACATTGCATATAATTGTCAAGATGCTTTCAGAATAGAATTATTCATTGTTTGCGCTGCATTTGCTCCTGCGTTCCTTACCCCTGTGCGTATTTTTTACGCACCACGTTACACGAACTAACGGTACACCAGCAGGCCCAACTATCAGCCTAGCAAATCCCACTACAATGCATATGTTTTCTAGCACTACTTCCAGCGGAAGACCGTGCTTTGGTAAGACAACACATTATACGGTTCATGGAAATATATATAGATGGTGTCTGATGTAGATATATATGACAACGCCGATTTACTGCAGACAGAAAGCAGAAATAAAGCTGCCGCAGCAAGTATACCCGTACCATATAGGTAGTCGGCGCAACATGTAACTATACCGTACCGTACAGTCAGCGCTTAAAGAAAACAAACAGGATAGTGGCCAAAGGACGCAACCATATCATACAGTCGGCGCATAAAGAAAGCTTGAAAGTACAGATGCAGCAACAAGCAACCACATCCTACTGTCGGCTCAGAAAAAAAGGCCACCATATCTTCCGCGACAAGTTGCCCTCCCATAGACGATAACGTTGGCAAAAGGATGGCTAATATCGTCTAGAATTGGCTAAATTAGCGTTGCAATATTCGCGGTGTTTTTATGTAAGCTAAATTATGGCTAATATCGTGTAGTGTTATTTAATGCTGAATAGGTGTTGCTGTATGTTAGTTAAACAGAGGAATTCGAAATAGTGCCTACGATCTGCCCGACAGTTCTTGCGTAGGGAGTTTCTTCTACATGCTTTATATGTCCTATAGTGCATCCCGTACGGCGAAAACGGCGAGTTTCGTGCTTTTTCTAACCTGATTTTCAATATCTTTTTTATTCCTCGTATTCGACGCAACTAAAGCAGCGAACAGGGCGACGCTCAAAGAAAAGGACATCTTAGTCTTAGAACACTATGAGTGTGTCATTAGTGAAAAAAATCGGGGGAAGTTCTACACTAACTAGTGTTCATATCTTTATGAAAAGCAAGTAGGAAATGACCTAGCAAAATATAGTTGGCTGGAGAAACTGTGGGAGATTGCCGCGTCTCGGCCCGCGGCAGCCAGTCCCGGCCGGCTAGCCAGTTCAGGGCCGTCACGCCCAGCCGCGTCCGCCAGCGTACCTCCGAGCTCCGGCCCAGCCTAGCACGCTGGCACCAGCGCGCGCCACGCACTGCCCAGTCACCTCGTCCTCGTCCTCTACACCGTCGTCGTCCTCTCGCAGCGTCCCTTGGCGGCGATCCCCACACTCTCCCCCCCTCCGTGGTTGTGATGGCACTGGTCCACAACGGCCCGCACGATGGTCGACGCCCCACCAGCGGTAGAGCCTCGAAAGCTGGGGCACCGAGCGAGGTGGCGAAGGAAACCAGGTAGCGCAGCGCCGGGCATAAGGTCTTGCAGGATCCCGCGGTCCTAAACCTCCGAAGGTCTTGCAGGAACACGCGGGACTTAAACCAAACCCGGGCGCTGTAGCACGACCGATCGTCATCGCCAACCTCTCTCAGAGTAGTGCACCCAGCAGGCAGCCGGTGGGTGTAGTCGCTCGATCGTGGAGTCGATTGCAGAGACGCCGGCCACCATCACAGATGAGCAACACGTGGGAGGGTGTCAGAAGCCGCATCGGGACGTTGAAGGTGCCGCCCATAAGTAAAAAACCCCTTGAAGTCGGCCCAGCCCGGCTCTCCGGACCGTCGTCTGCCTTGCTACTTCACGCATCACCCTCATCATCGTCCTCAAGACCTTCATCTCCGTCGGGGTCGTCCCCTTCCTTGTCGTAGTCCTCAAAATCCGGAACTGCATCAACATCGTCGTCATCACCGCCATCGTCTTCACCGGCGCCCTCCTTGTACTTGTCCTCGGACTCCCCATTTTATTTCTTGTCTTTGTGGTATGTCTTTTGGACCTCCCTCACGTCGTCATCTTCCGACACGTCAGATGAAGCCCGCTTTTGCGGCGACTTCTCCGTCTTGGCGTCGCCGGCGCTCCCTTCCTTGGCCGAGATGATATTGGGCCTGCTGTGCCGCGACGTCAGTCTCCTTGTCTGCGTAACTCGAGAGCCGACGCAGCCACTCGCCTTTTTACGTCTGCTGCGCTCCATTGCTCGCAGAGGTCACCAGGCAGATTGGGCGGTGATCGTTTGTGCGACGGAACGGGCGATGCGGCGTCTCCCACGAACACACGGTCCTTCCCGGAACGCAGCCAGGGCCCCACGTTGGGCGCCATTGTGGGAGATTGCCGCGTCTCGGACCGCGGCAGCCAGTTCAGGGCCGTCACGCCCAGCCGCGTCCGCCTGCGTCCGCCAGCGTCCCGCCGAGCTCCGGCCCAGCCTAGCACGCTGGCACCAGCGCGCGCCACGCACTGCCCAGTCACCTCGTCCTCGTCCTCTACACCGTCGTCGTCCTCTCGCAGCGTCCCTTGGCGGCGATCCCCACAAAATGAATTGACCGAGTTCGTACAAGAACACAAAAACACTCGAATTTTTTCAGAATATCAAAAAAAAAAAAATTCACAGCTTATCCACGGACGGAGTGAAGGATGATGAGTGGGTGAAGCTCCGGAGGTTCATCGTAGATCTTGCCGAGTTCCGGATTAATTTAGTTAACGCGCACGCTATGAATCCTTATGGTTCAACTACGCACAAGTGAAATCTCCCACCGGCACTTCATTGCAAGTCAAGATCCAGTGCCTATATATATATATATATATATATATATATATATATATATATATATATATATATGGGTGGCCGGTGAACGGTTCTCCAGCGCGAGCAGTCGGTCTTTTTCAATCAAGAAACTGGCTAGAAGGCGCTGCCTGCGCCAACGTTGTCTCTCGCGGGTGAGGGCGCGTTCTCCTTCTTTGCGAGTTGGTAGAGCGTTCATCGAACAAAGAGCGTTTCCATAGTCAACGCGCGCCTTTCGCTCTTTCTCTCTCTCTCTCACAAGACAGCAGATGGAAGAGTGTGAGAGCTCGCGCGAGCCTCCCGGCGTTGCATGGCGTTGCATGGTATTGTGAGTGGTGTAGGTCACACGATACGACGATACGTGACAACCGACCCACAGCTTAAGGAGCTTCGCCCCTAAAAAAACGGGCCTGATCCCGGTGTCATTGTAATTGATATAACACCAAAGTGTAATGCGTCCTCATAGAAGCGGTTGGATGTTCCTTACACCTCGAGATTCCGCGCGACAGCGCATCAATGCACGTCCACTTGCGCGGCGACGTTGACCGATCGACATCATTGCCTTTCTGCGACGCCTAATAGAGCAGTTTGCTTAATCGGTGTCATCTCACGCCAAGCCGTAGCCGGCGTAGAAACACAGCTGGGCTGGCTGCTGCTACATTATACTGCCATGGCAGTGAGGTGTCGCATGGTAATGCAACGCAAAAGGAAACGCGCGTAGCTGCGTTGTCACCGAGTGCAATCACGGCGAGAACCCTTGGCGAGCACCACTTTGCAGCCACAGCGGTCTCGCGCGGCAGCCTCCGCTGCGTGGCTGCGTTGATATTACAAGTATTGAGGGACCCTGATATTACGGAAGCGATCACTAGGTTGAGTGCCATGCTTCAGACACCGCTTAACCAATCCTAATGGCGGCACCGCCCCAGTGCGCACTTGAGGAGGCGAACGGGAAAGGCTGTTGAGCAAGGGTATAAGGCGCGCTCGCTTACCTTAGAGCGTGTGCTAAAATAGTGCAGTCAGTACAATGCTCGGCACCTTTCGTCATGAACGGGCGTTCGTGGGTACGGGCGTTCGTGCGACCGTGTGAGCGAAAATTTTTCTACCGTTTTTTTTTCTCGTTTATACCTGTATTCCTTACTGCATCATATCCGTTACAGGAAGTGACAGTATGATGTCTTGGTGGAATCCGGCCTGAAGTACTTTCGTGTTTAACAAAAAAAAAAACGAAAAGCGCAGGGCTA
This sequence comes from Hyalomma asiaticum, assembly GCA_013339685.2. Classification (NCBI taxonomy): domain Eukaryota; kingdom Metazoa; phylum Arthropoda; class Arachnida; order Ixodida; family Ixodidae; genus Hyalomma; species Hyalomma asiaticum. The sequence goes on along the minus strand of CM023481.1, from coordinate 139,453,316 downwards.
CTGAAATAACTTACCTTCGAACTAGTGCCGTTCGTTCGCCATATGTTGCAGTCTCTTATAATTATCATCATCAACCTCGTTCTCAGAATTTGACGAAGGAGTATAGTCAGAGGTAGGCCCTACGTTCTGCAACTGCTTCTCTATTTTCTTTTTTTTTTTGTGCTGATAAGGTAGGCTTCACACTTTGCTGACCATCTTGACATATATTTTGACAGTAACGTCACTGTGAAGAAGCACGTGCCAATTAACAAAACAGCTCTTGCTCGGTTCTGCAATCCAGTCGATAATTCGTGATTAAGAACTGTATACGAACACCACCTGTCAAGCCTAATCGTCCACTGGCACGATGTCATGCCTACCAATGATTTCGATACACTCAGAAGGATCCACCTCTTTCTGCTTTCTTTTTCTCTTCTTTCAAGCGCCACGTGGCAGCACACTTCCTTTGCACCATATAGACCGCACAAGCCCCGCGGCCACTGCGGAAGCTAATCCACTGTTCAATAGAGCTGTCATGTTATACGTTCCACAATACGACAAATACTATAGTATAAGGGACTGCTCCAACATAATGAGGCTTCGGTAAGATCCTGCACGAGGCCACTAAAACGAAGCAGGTATAACGTACGGTAGGAAACAATCTCCTTCGTCGGTCGCCCTGCTTGTCGTGTGTCGCGGCGACTAACGATCGGCCGTCGTTATATTGCCGAGTAACGGACGCTGGAACGAGCACGAGCCGGCAGCCGCAATCTCCAGTTACGCTCATCGGTGCAATCTCACGATCACTTCGCGAAGCCAACGAATGGAGATACGCATGGGCCTTCGCAATGGACGCATGCGTGTGGATGGTGCGGTGACTGGGGCTGTGCACCGCAGACGGTTGTTGCTGAGGTTTCTCTCCTTTTTTTTTCCTTGGGAATCAGTTCCTCTTTCTTCATTCTTTTGTTCTCCTTGTTTCTGGCCACTTTACGGGATGGCGAACTCAACGATCCATTGTCCCCGATTAGACCATGCCGAGGCCGGAGAACGTCGCCCGTCGACCGACGAGCGCGCCGGCAGAAAATTAGCGCGAGATTTATTTCCTCTGCGCTCACCGGCTTTTTATTAGGGGCTTTGGAACCCCGCCGCTGGCACATACACTGCACCACGTAGTCGCCGCAAGACGAGCAACGCAGAACGCTATTTATTCCAAAGATCCTATTATTGGCCTTCTAATTTGAAGTGCACTTGCTTCATTTCCGTGTTTTATTTTTTTCCTGTTATTAAACATCTCCAACTCGCGCGGCATTGCAAATTTAGTGATGCTTGCTGCGCACAGGAAACTTCCGCCGCTGTTCAAGAATTGTAAGAGGGGTACATCGGAACCACGATGGCGCGGAAACAGGAGAAAATGTAGCGACACTCTCTCCTACCTTCGTCTGTCGCTCCATCGTGTCGAGCCCAAGTCCATTTCTTTGCACCGTCATTCCCTTCGGAATCCGCTCACGTAGTGGGCGAGCGAAACGCTTGATAAATGGCAACGTAGGTAGCGGCGCACAGTAAGTTCATTGTAGGCGCCACGGTGCAAGCTGTATATATTTCTCCGTGAAATACATTGTCGCCGCTGCCAGCAGCAACGAATACACTTAGCTCTCATCGGCATTGTGTCCTTTTATGGTACGGCGCGACGTGCTTTGTATGGCGCAGTGTCTGGGCGTTCCGCAATTAAAATTCGAGTGAAAGGAACGATGCAGAAGAAGGGAATGAGATGTCCGTCGCAAGCGGCCGGCTTATCACGCCACTTCTCCGGATACGTAGCCATGTCGAAACTGATCTTGGGCCTAGCATCACCGTGCCCATAGGGTGTTTGACAGCTGCCCAAGTGCACTGTCGAATGGGGCAAGAAGTGCGCGAGTCAGCGAGATAATGTCGCCGATACAAACATTGCGACGTCCCTTGAAGAGTATATAACATCTCAAGTCGATATGTCTGTAAGGTTAAAGACACGTCCTACTTCTGTTTTTCTGCCTGTGCATTGTTCGTGGGGTCTGCATATTAATATGCGAGGCTGTATGTATGTTGCTTGGACAGAACAAAAAAAGAAGAAAGGAGGGGCGTTAAGATGCGACTGTAATAGATAGCATGTGCTCGCCGTGTAAAATCATTTCTTCGGCAGGAAAACAGTGAAGGCAGGTGCTTCTGGAAATGTTCAATCAACGCTACGCTTAGCTCAAACGGCGCTCCTGTTGAACTGTAGGTGTGTTTCGTTTGTTTGTTTGTTTTTCTCAAACCATGAGGCATCTTTTTCCACCCTTTGTTCGGCTCCTAAAAGCCCAGAGGGCCCTATTTGGAATCTTGGGACAGTGTGTGCCGTTGAAGCGCTGTGCTCATTAACTCGCCTGGAAATTTCCTCGAAAACAACGCCCAAGTCATCCCAAGGGAGAGTTCCGCCATCGAAATAATGTGCAAGAGACATGAGCAAAAATCCTAAACGTGGAATCGAGATAAATAGAAAGAAAACGAAAACCCAAAGGGGACATGCGTGTATTTCCAGTATACTTAAACATGCGACATTTATTGTTGCTGACGCCTTCTTCCAAGATATTTACCGACAACGTGTAGGGAAAGGTAAACGTTATGCTTCTAAATTGTTCCATTTGTTTCCTTCTTCTTTAGCTTGCATGGTGTTTGCGCCAATACCGATGCGGGTAAACACTCGGTGGATCAGTCGTCCTGGGGCCACATTTATATCTTACTCCGACGAAAAAGGGAATCTTTACATTCGCTTGAAAAGTGCTCCTTCGTTGCTGTTACGTGCCCATACCTGACGCGTGCTATATTTTTGTACTCGTCTAAGCCCCACAGGTAGGTCGTTTAGAATGCTGATAAGGAGTCTTTGTACAACCTAATATATGAATCAATTGTTATTCCACAACTCATTGGGTTCTCTTGCGGTTATCGCTGCCAGTAATGGCTGATGCACTTACAAGGCAAATGAGTTCTGCAGAAACTTGCAAGGTGGAGTAACGTTTTTACGAAAGGGAAGATTAGCATCCACCCGTCCACCAGTCTTGTAGCCTAGTGCTACAAACGGGAACATGCTAACTTTTTCCCCCTTTCTGAAGCACTTATAGAAAAATACTTCAGGGGGAGCCGACGACTCCGTGACATGTCACCTTTTTTGTTCTGTTTTTAACACGAAAGTGTTTTATGCCGGGGTCCACCAAGAAATCACTGACGTACATCCTGCAACGGAAGTGGATCTTTGAAAAAAATGAACTTACTTTCACGCTGAAACTGTTCCACCCATGTGGACTCGAACCCATCTTCAACCGGGATTTGACGAAAGGAGCTGGATACTCTACCAATGCACCACCGCAACACGTTTCATTCAAGGAACAGATGGGCCTTATATGGCCACTATAACACTTTAGAAGTTTCATGTAATTGTCGTCCGGTTAAAGCAAAGGTGTTTAGTACAGTGAACTATGGTGTTTCTTGGTGGACACTGATTTCTTGGTGGACCCCGGCATAAAACACTTTCGTGTTAAAAAAAGAAAAAGAAAAGGTGACATGTCACGGAGTCGTCGGCTCCCCCTGAAGTATTTTTCTATAAGCAAAATTACTCTTAAATTAACATCGCCCACCTTAACACTGCACTCTTGGTTTCCTTAGGTTCGCTGCGGTTGTACCGCCATATAGGAACGATAGATAGAGCGAAGCAGATTGTCGTGCTGATTCGCGCCGGCAGTCAGCGTTTCGGTAGTGTTCGCGCCTCGACCGCCGAGGAAGTTAGGGCTGTGGCGGCGTGGTGACTGCTCATTCCAGGGGCAAAGTACGAACGCGGCCGCTACAAAATTTGTCTTGCGTGGCCAGGTGTGTTGAGTTGCGACGTGCACTGCTCCAAGATCGCAGAGACGGCCGTACACATGTAAATGATTGGCCTTTCGTTGCAACGGGCTGTGTTTTCATAAACCGATCCGCTGACAATACGTTCGGTTTCTCTTTCAAGGCGTCACCATTTACGAACGATCCTCGTTTATGACAGGCTTGCGCAGCGCTCTGGCGCGTGCTATTCAGTGTTTCCAGAGCAATGTGAGTCGCTCGAAAACCTTCTCTCGTGTACAACTGACGAGAATCCCTGTGCCGTGTCGAGGTGCCGCTGATGTCTAGATTTAGCGTGCTCACATGTTCTCAGTACCCAAGCCTTCTCCCGCCCCTCGATTCGCCAGATTGCCGCTTATGCATTCCACAACTTCGCGAAGACAGGTTTCACTTTCGTGTTATACAGATTCCTATGAAAGAGGGATCGACCACATTCTTTTTTTACTTTGTCCTTCCTTCGTTCCGGCGCAGCGCGCCGGTTATAGGGCGATGGCATACCTATGCAGAGGCGCTTGGGAGGTAATTCCTCATCACTGACAACTACCATGTTTTGGGCCGCATCGTGTTCAGAAATAAAGAAAAAAATACATCGAGCTGCTTGAGGCTTTTTATGACCGTCAAAACAGGGGCCTGTGAGCAAAACTATATTGTGTGGCGCATGGAAATTACATTGTGCATGCATGAAAAGTTCGTTTTCGAATGAATAAACTTCAGCACCGTGGTTAGGAGCGGAAACTGGGGACGCTCTCGAAAGGCGAAAGTTATTAACACGAAAGTGCTCCATGACGGCCTCCAACAAGTACTTACTGACGGTGTTTCAAATTAAAAAATAGCGGCAATAAAATCACACGCTACAGCTTTCTGGCATCCACGAGAGACGTTGGTTAGTTGCCTCCGGGTTTTCGCCTCCCGTCTCCTAATTCACAGGTCATTTTCTAAATGTTCGGAGTTGCATAAGGAAGGGCGCGATGCAGGGTGGCATTAAAGACGAGGGCAGCGTATGCCTCATCTTCAACTGTACAGTTGCAATACATGCTAAATAGTGAACATTTGAGGGAAAGGGTAAAGTACTCCCTCTTATGCAGTAGCGAACATTTTCGCACAGTTTCTGGCTTATAACAGGAGCAAATATTGAATTTCCGAATAATAAAAAGCAAAGCCATTTCCACGCCTGGGAAGTCTCAGTAAACAGCGAAGCTGTATGGGGCAAGGGTGCAAGCCAAACTGTCGCTGTCATGTAGCACTTTCATCATTACTATCACTTAGCTGTGGGCTAAGGGCAAGCATGTGGGCAGTGGGTTGAAGGAAGTAGCGGGTCTGTTTTTCCCTGCTGCGTGACATCTCGGCTGTTAGCTGCGTGCCCCACTCCGTAAGGTGCTACTTCGACCTCAAACAGCTCCGCTATTAAAACTGACCTCTTCATCTTATACACAGACCACCTCTTACGGGAAGCACCACGCTCCGAGAGTGGCGCTCGCATTCCAAAACCATCGTCGCGCAGATGCACGTAGGGGTAGGGTGCCCTAGAAGTCAGCCGCACACCCGAGTACGCATCCGAGCACACTATCAGACAGCAGCCGGTAGGGCCACGAGCCTTGTGACTAGCGTTGTACGGAACGTCGTGCCTGGAACGAATTAATTTTGCGAGAAAAGGATTAGAAATGCCATTGTTGGAACTCTAACGGTAACCCGTTACATCTACGGGGGAACGGCAAACGTAAGGACGTTCCTTCTGCAAACTTTCCACGGCATTTCGCAGGTGTTCTCACGTACGCAGCACATCATGCGGGGCGGATAGGCTGGCCCCCCGCTACGCGTCTGTCCTCGAGTCACCCTTTCTTTGTGACCAGTCTCGTTTGCTCAAAACAAAACCGTACACGCAAAGTGTGATTTCCTTTCTCTCTCTCTCTCTCTCTCTCTATATATATATATATATATATATATATATATATATATATGGTATGGTAAAACTTTATTGTAGAATCCAACGAGTTCGTTGGCCCGGGCTAAACCACCGGGTGGTCCATAGCCGAGGGGGGTAACCTCTCGGCGATAGTCCGAATAATAAAAAGCAAAGCCATTTCCACGCCTGGGAAGTCTCATTAAACAGCGAAGCTGTATGGCGCAAGGGTGTCAAGCCAAACATGCTTGCTATATATATATATATATATATATATATATATATATATATATATATATATATATATATATATATATATATATATATATATATATATATATATATATATATAGCAGTCATCGTGGTGAATAGGCCGGAGGCGTGAAGGCAGAGATGAGTAGTAGACCCTCGGAATTGGCAACAAAAATGCGGAAAGCGTTTATTCAACGTTTCAGCCGGAGACCGGCCTTCATCAGGATTCCTGATTTATATATATATATATATATATATATATATATATATATATATATATATATATATATATCAGTGCACTTTAGGCGGTAGTCCTTTGTTCGTGGTGGCGCGGAGTGAAAAATGAGTAGCCGCAATTAACAAAATTGGACTAATTTTGCAAGAACAACAGCGGTACAAGACGACGACGTGCAAAGAAGGAATGAATGCAAAATGAATTTCCGCCAACTAGCGTAAAATATATTTTCTAGTTAAATCAGACTAATTCACTTATAAACCAATACAGCTAGACGCTCAAACCAAATTGATGAATGAAAGTCATTTACGCAGGGGATCCATTATTTGTTGTAATATATTCAAAAGGGCAACTCTGGTGATTTCTACAGATCGCTGAAATCTGGCTAACCGCGCCCAGACAACCAGAACTGAATGGCGAAAGGGCGCAGTGGCCGCTACCTTCGATTGTGGCCTCTGTGACACACTTGATTCGCTCGCATTGCCGAGCGACGATGAGCAAGCGTCCTTTTCAAGAAGCGATCTTTCGTTTCGTTGACGAGCCTGATCGCGCTTCCCGGAATAGGCGCTTGACAGCGACGCATACTCGTTGTCTCATCGCAATGCGAAAGGAACAGCTGGGTCGCACAGGTCACTACCGCAGGCAGCGGTAACTGTGCTCCTTCGCCATACACTTTCGGCTCCCTGGGTACAATTAGCCAGATTGCAGCGATCTGTAGAAATTACCAGCCTTGCCCTTTTGCAAATATTACAAAGGATAATGGAACCCCTATGAAAGTGACTTTCTTTCGTCAATTTGATTTGGCCATCTAGCTGTTGTGGTTCCAAATTTAATTTGCCTAATTTCCTAATTGCTATTTGTTATATTACTCCTACCCGTTTTGCTGCTTGCGCCACCATGAACAAAAGTTTTGAGGGAAAAGTACACAAATATCTGCTTTTGTGTATTTACAAGCTTCTTAGGCAAATTTTCTGAAACACCCTGTATAAACGAAAAGTCCTCGTCGACAACACCAGCAGCGGAAGTCTTCAACTACGGCTTTACTTCGGTCGCAAGTAGATGTTCCGGCCAGCAACAAATGCACAGCACTTCTACTATCCATAGCCTTCAGAAACTAGCCAATAGTCGTTAGCGTTTACGATGCCAGAATATTCTAGGCCACGCGAGTATTTATCTTCATACATTAACTGAATCTAACACAAATAGGGGCCTCTACTTCTGCTATCCATAGCCTTCAGAAACCAACCAATAGTCTTTAGCGTTTACGATGCCAAAATATTCTAGGAGATGCGAGTATTTATCTTCAAACATTAACTGAATCTAACACACATAGGGGCCTCTACTTCTACTATCCATAGCCTTCAGAAACCAGCCAATAGTCGTTAGCGCTTACGATGTCAAAATATTCTAGGAGATGCGAGTATTTATCTTCAAATATTAACTGAATCTAGCACACATAGGGGCCTCTACCGTACCATAGAATACGGCGTACTATTCCCTGCTGGCCCTCCCTGGTTGGTCGATTCTGCCTCTACAAGCAAAATTAACCGATGTTTGAGCGATTTAGAATCCCAGGTTGGTTAGTCCTGCCTGTCAAGGCAGAAATGACCAATCAGGGAGGACCAAAGCGCCAGGCCTAGCCCACGGCTGGCCACGAAAAAACCTTGAGCTTTTCTACGAGCCATAATATAGAATCGGGTGTACGCAGCCGAAGCATGTATAAGGTCTCGGCCCCACCTAACAGGGCTGTCTCCGCGCTATTCTCCGCGAATCACTCGTCTTTGACTCATGTAAACGGATGCACACACCTCACTCACTGACGCAATCTCTGTAGCGTATACCACTACCCCCATAGTTGCAGAAGATCAAACAAACTTTGCTTCGAAACTAGGGGTGGAAAACCGCCAGACTTCGCAAATATGTGCACTCTAACCCACAACCGAAAGCATGCGTTCAAATAAGGCCAGTTTGCACACTTCCTGAAAGAATCGATACCGGCGAGTACTTCCTAGACCCGTACGAGAACTATATGAGCCAGTTGTTTCCGGAAGTTTTCTCCCTTGTCTATCGTACAGCAGAAATAAGCAGCTACTATTATTATTATTATTATTATTATTATTATTATTATTATTATTATTATTATTATTATTATTATTATTATTATCCGCGTTCACAATGTATCGTGTTGCACTATTCAAGGAAGAAAAAAGCCTGTTCCTCAAAACATTTTATGGAAATTACGTACCCAGCAACATGGTTTATGATGACAGCATGATCTGTACGTAGCGACTGATAGGAACTCACGGCTACGAACATAACGTCTGCGCTCATCCCAAACGTGCTGCGAAAAGTTAGCCCCAGTTAAAAAAAATCATCCGTTATGTACAAGAAAAATCTTGCAATTTATTTACGCTCGCGCGAATGCAAAAAGGTCCGCATTCGCCAGACAGTTCACGCATGGCTAAAGCGGCCCCTTAGGAACGTACATTGCAGATGGCGACCACGAGAGCTAGGGCAATTCGTAATTCAAGAAATGCTGCTGCACACAAAAAGATTTCGGTACTCTAACCCATCTTATTGCGCACAATTGCAAGAATACTATCAGATAACGCTGATTCGCAGGGTATCAGCGAGAAAGTGCGCACTCTTTTCGTAGTTAAAAAGTAATTCACTTCCATCTTTAGCGCATGTTTGTCCTGCATATCTGTTTATGGTTGCCATAGATGGGTACCTGGAGGCATTTTGGCCTCATACATTGCTTTACGGCGCTCGCCATACGCGCATCGCGCGAAGGCTGGCCTCTCAGAACTTCACTTACTCTCGTGCAACGAGAGCAAGTCTAGAATTCAATGTAGCCCCCTATAAATCGTGGATTTTGATTCGTTGATGGTTGTAAGTAATTGAGGTGGTCGGGTTCAGTTTAAGATAGTTTAGTTAGCGGCAGTAAAACTGGCTAAAATTATTGCGAACACCTCTTATACCTTCTCAGAACCACGACACGAAAGTAAGAATAGCCCACAATTAAATAAAGCTCTGATAAATGATACGGTTTCAGTCTAGTTCATGGTTTTACGTGACTAGCGTATCAGTCTGACTTTATTATTAATTTAACATAGAGGAATTGATGGTTATTATAGTAAGCAGGCGAGGGTCCCAAAGTCTAAAGACTGCAGCAAGACGCTCGATCAAAAACTATATTCGTACGTAGCAGTTAACTGATACAGCAGGCAGAAATTTATGTTATTTACAAGTAAATAAATAGTGAATGTACCAGTGCAAAAAATAAATTTAATGCTGCACAAAACTTGCATACATGTAAATAAAAGTTGCCTGCATGGTCGGGTACATTTTAAAGAAGTTATGTAGCCAACGGAATAAATTAAATAAAATTGAAAGATTACCTGCACGCTGCAACACCACAAAAGTGGCCGCAGTAGCGGCTGTAGCTCTACTGTAGATAGAGATGGAAAGATGTCTAGGATTCAAGTGGATCCTGCGCTTAGACGTGTAATATTATAACCAGTTGGACTCCAACCCGCGACGTTCGCATAGTAACAGTAAGGGGGGAGCTTGAGGGGTCGTAGCTCCGCTGTAAATAAAGACAGCAAGACGCCGTCCGGTATTTAAGCAGATAATGCGTTTAGGCGACCAATTTCACAATCAGATGGACTTGAAGCGCTTACTCTTTCAATATATAAGTAGAGGGGAGTTTATTTTGAGTCCGCGAAAAATTGGTGTTGATCCGGTATAGCTACAAGCTAGGAGAACGCCGTTCATAACGTAAGATGTCGAAGTTCATAGAAATGAAAGGCGCAGCCTCGCTGGAGCCGAACCCGTGGCCTTAAGATGATTTACAGCGAAGCTGTTTCCGGACATCGACATAGCAGGGCGCCTCAAGTCCCACAGGCGAGCGTCGAAAAGTCACATAAGGGAACACTGAGGACACCTACAGTTATTTTAATAACGTCGCAGCCGGCACTTTGGAGATATGCGGCCGGCTATTAACGAGAGCTGATCTCCACTCCTAACGGTATTCTTTGCATTATGCGTTTGATCCGTATCCTATTGCGTATAGGTAGTCACCTGGCAGGTCATGAGTTTTGAGCGGCCGAGTAGTCATTTCTCTGCGCAGGCAACACGCGATCTCGCAATTCGTTTTGGCGATGAGGAAAGGGCTTCTACTGTCGTGCAACCAAAAATCGCCTCGCTTCACGTGCTCGGCCTGCCCCTGCACCGAGATGTATCGGGCGCTGCCACGCTTCCTCGGCTACAACGCACGATTTCACAATTGACACATCTCATACGGAGGGTGATGAACCGACGCAGCGAACAGGATAGATACCGCGAGCTTAGTCCAAGCAATATTAATAAGCAGGAATACATACGGAACCCCGTACCTCACGCTCAAGGCTTCTGAAGTTGACAAGCTAAATGTGCTCATCCGAAAGGCTACGAAGCTCGCCATTGGGCTACCACGTGTAGCCCTAACTATCCGACTCCTGCAGAATGAGTGTACACAATACGTGGCGAGAGCTGGCGGATGCACATCACACAAACCAACTTGAGAGGCTGAAGCTCACATCAACAGGCAGATCAGTCCTTGCTCGCCTCGGCTACGAATAGCGCTGTATCTCCGATGCCGATCGCAAGATCAAGATCGCAAGTTCTTATTTACGAGAAACCCTCATCATCGACAAACTACCGCGTAATATGCATCCTGATCATCATCAGAAACGCCGGCTCGCTCGAGTCGACGTCATCGAAGAAGACACACGCACCATCAAGATGCCCACTACGTGGATGCGGCGAAATACCCGCACAAGAACGCGTACGCCTTGAGTGTCGTCGATTCAACAAAGAGCTGGAGTCAGCCGCCGTCAAAGTCCCGAACGCCGAGATGGCGGTAGGAGCGGCGATCTGACTCGTTACAACCACAGGTACAAACGACATCGTAGTTTTCACGCACTCGCAAGCCGCGGTGCGCAACTACACGAGGGGTCGCATCTCGAACCGAAGCAGTCAAGTTTCTAAACAACCGACACACCCCGCTGCCTTACACCTATACGTAAAGTAGGTCCCAGGGCCTGAGGGGCTCGAGGAAAACGAAGCTGCTCATGCGGCGGCCCGCGGTCACGTCAACCGGACTTCCCTTGCCGCCTCACACGAGTTGCGGTGGTTCGACGTTGAAACACAGCCAGAGAGCGTGCCGATGACATATAACGCTATTCTCCAGCACTACTGCCTGGGATGACGAGTGCACCCGCCACCCGAAGTTGCACCCGAAGTTGACCAAAGAGGTAAGCACCGCGTTCCGAAGGCTTTAGAGTAGTACGTACACCCACGGCATCCAGTGACATCGCCTCTACCAAACGCGTTACGCCTACGACTGTCCGATCTGTGATGCGCCAGACACACCAGCGCACCTACTGCTCGAGTGTCCGTGGCGCAGGTAGACGGCGCTAGAAAGCCCACAGCGCCCGCAGACGCCAATCTCCTCGCCGAGACGTGGGAGGCCGGAATCTCCGCCCGCGAGACCTGGACGACCAACTAGCTCACCAATCGATCCTTATGACCAACGACGGCTCGTCACCAGAGCCCGGGATGCGATTGTGGCCAAAGGGTTCCTGGAATAAGGGACCCTCCCGCGAAGAGTGGCTCTGAGCTTGCACGCTCACAACACTGCCCTCGCAAATAAACGTTTATTTCATTCATACATTGAAATGTCGTCCACCAGCAAAGTGATTTGATGGCGATACAGCGAAGCATTTTTTTATTATATTACAGTTGCCGACCTGGAAATTTTATCGCAAGGAAAATATTGTGCAACAGATACGAATTACTCGTCGTGCTCGCTTACTGACGGAGGCGTTGCGTTGCGGCGCTCGCGGACGCGGTTTCTGTTTCCAGCCAGAACGACCGCGTATCGACGAGGCGAAATGCAAAAACACCCATTTCCTTAGAGATAGGTGCACGTTCATAGTCCCAGGTGACCCACTTATTTTTAAGGCTAGAATTACAGAGCAGCAAAGCACGAATGAATACAGATGAGGTTTAGGACACGCGCTAAGCGGAGAGCTGCACTACTACGTAGCTTGTAATCGTATTGTGGTTCTGGCCGAAAAACCACGGCATATAATTTTTCAGAGGTATGAATTCCTACTCAGCGGTCGCGGCATATCACAGGGCACAGTTTTATCCCACCTCCTCTTCAGCCCTGGTAGATGTTACGTTGCCCTTTGGTAACACGCCGGGGATCCACGAGGAATACATTATCCTCCCGTCATCCACGCGAAATACATTACCATCTTGTCATCTCATGGCAACATAGAGCCGTTCGCAAAAAGCGGCAGACAGGGTGAGCGACTATGCTAATTTATGCGGCCCCAGCTACAACCGTCCTTCCAGAAGTCGCAGCTGCTTCTGTCATTACCTGGAAAGAAGTCCACAATACACATGTAGCTAAAGGGGCACACCGTCCTGCTGTCTCAGATCAAAGTGCTGGGAAATAGTTTTCCTGTCGTATTGCACCAGTGCCATGCTAGTGAACAAGCTTAAGACTATAACAGCCCAATTTGCTCACATGACATGGTGATTATCAACCTAGACAAGAAACAGTGGTGGAGGTGGAAATGCCTCGAATAACTAAGTTACTATACAAGCCTCCTCACTGCGAATATATTCAACTAACTGGACGTAATTATCAAAAATGAGTCTAAAAGGCAGCGCATGTGTAGACAAGTACTTCAAGAGGAACCCTACTTCGGCTGGCCGTGGGAAATACAAGCGAGGAGCTGCTTGACGCCCATCTTTACAGCTATCGAACAATGCCTGGGGAAGCGGAAACAGGTAAGTTCAGCCTCTGACCAGGAGCACCAACTAAAAGCCGCCAACGGGAGTTAACGTAGTCGTATGGGTATTCCTGTCAAGCAGATCGCCAACCTTCTGGCACGAGATTTGGACCACCGAGCTGACTCCGAGCGACCTCACTCGCAGCGCATGCACACTAGCTTCATACAAAGACATCACGCTGCATTACAAGCTAAGCCGTAGAACACATCATCCCGAACACAAGCCACAGCCCAGAGCGCAGGAGATACTACTTCAAGTTCTAAGGTAAATCCCGTTCATCAACTAACCAGAAACGACGCAATATCCTCTGCGCATTTCTCTCCGCAACGCGGCTTCTGAGGAAAACACGATTACATTCGACATATGGTAGGGTGCTTCAATCATACTAATGCTCGCTTCTGTCTCCGTGGGCTTCGCCTGCGTTCCCCATGCCCGTCGCTATGACTGGAACACATGCCTCAAGCTCGCAAACCAATTTCTGCTGACCACGGTGACAGGCTGTGGTGTCAGTGTGCAATCTCAGATGAAGTGGCAAGCTTTGTTTTCTCTCGTTTCCTTATTTCTTTTAACCCCCTGTTTACCTTTCTCTGTGTAGGATAGCAGATTGGACGCACTCCTGGTTAATTTTCCTGCCTTCCTCCTCCCTCTTCTCTCTCTCTTTCTTCACTAAAGTACCCCCAACCCTTAACCCACCAGCGAGCTCTTGGGAAGTCTTATTAGTACGCTCCCACTAACCGCCATGGAGAGCTGCGAAGGACCAAAGCACAGCCCCAAGCTCAAGCCATCTTTCAATAAGGACGCTTCTCCGAAGCCTTTTTCTGAAAAAGAAGTTTCATTTTAGTTTAATCTTCTGATTAGGTTTTTTTAGGGGCATTCTTTGACGACGCAGTGTAAGTTTGCCCTCATCGTTATCTCAGCAACTCGGATAATTTGCTGTTGTTGCGGGGGATTTATAGAAGTGCAGTTCCTTTTTTTATCGTAAACAAATTCGGTAAAACGGCAACCAACTGGAGTAGTGGGACAACGACTTCACCGTAAAAAAAAAAAACGCTAGCTGAGAAAAGGCGTAAGGGGGGGGGGGGGGGAGGTCATGAAGATTCTACTGTGTGGAGATGTGAAGCGAGGCCGCGTGGAACGTGACAGAATTTTTGTGAAAGGTTCAGACGCACTTTATTGTCTTGAACGGTGGCTGTGGTCATCACAATGAAAAAGTACATACACACACGCTCACACCTACAACTTTATCCTTGATGTGTGGCCGTCACATTCTTTGATCACTGTGTTTCTCCTCGGTAGTGTGCTCGACACACGGCATCCACATTACAACGAAGCAAATAAATTCATAATGGAGAACAACACCAACGGTACCAAAAGCAATCTGACCGAGCAGTGACCCATGACATAGATGTCGCGATGACGTTATGTTGACGTCAAAACCCAATAATACTGGATGGCATCGTGATTACGGCATCAGTTGCACCACTGAGGGCACAATTTAGATGGTGCGAAACTACAGGCCAAATGTCTCTTGCACAAAGTGAGATAACTAATTCTCAGCTAGGGTGGACGTCTGTTCTTGTTTGTGGCACATTTCAGTGTTGAGCGCGGAACTTTTGCGGACGCGGACGGCGTGTGGGTTCTCTTACTGTGCCTTCCGCGTTCGAAAAAGTTTCTTGTTTAACACTGAAACTAATTCTTGTCTGGTTAGCTGTTGCTGTTATTATTATCGCGTAAGAGATATGTTCAGACCTGGAACCTTGGGCAGCTAAACGTGACGCGAATGTAAATTGACATCGGCTGTAAAGGTTGACATTAGTCAATCCCGTATGACTCGTACCCGATATCCCTGGCCCATAACCCAATTAGGAGGGTTTTCCATTTACGGACAGAAAGAGTGTCCTAGCCATCGCCATAAAAATTATTGACAAATACGTTTCAATTGAACGACTGATGCGTGAGTCAGAAAATCTATATACGTGAGTTCTCACACCCTTTGGAAGTGCGAGGGATATTACGTGGCTCACGACGTCGTCCCATGGCAGGAATAACGCACCCTCAACTTTCAATGTTGCGGCTGTAGAAACGTTTAGATTGCTTTCAAAGTGGACTCGGTAAAGCGGGATATGTGGAACTGAAAATATAGATTCATGTCGAAAAAAATTCGCACGTGCATATGTTCCGTGTTTGAATTAAACGTACTCAAGGTCACATTTATTCTATATCCATTGATGATCACATTTTAATGCCATTACGCGGCTCCAAATATAATTTCGACTACCTGTGCTTCTTTTACATGCAACTCACGCAAGGGCTTTTCTATTCCGCCACCGTCGGAAACGACTGCTGCGGTCACGCGTGATTTCGTTCTAAGCAGCGCAGCGTCACATAGCCACTAATATTCCGCGTCGGGTCATCGCACTGAGCCGAAATCCGATATAACTGCGAAGGGCAGAATTTGTGCCGTTGAACAATTTTCTCCATCCCGTCTCACGGGGGATTTGAGAGTCGGACACCGCAATGGTGAGCCGATCCATTACCTTAATGATTTCTTCCTGTTCCTCAACATGTCGTCGGATGATCGAGACCAAGGGACTATATGCACTGCCATCTGAAAACTACATATCAAGGAAACCGCCAGAGCCAATTTACGAGTATCTCTCTCTCTCTCTTTTATCATCCATCTTTAAGTTCGCCACTACAGTCTTGCACTTCTTGTTCTTCGTTGTCGTCATAGAATTAACATTCAAGCATCACCTCATGATTATGCAGTAGTTATTTCCTTTTCTAACTTCCGCGGCATACAAGAAGCAGTAGTATTCTGAGAGTTATTACTTTGGTTCAGAGCCTGGGGGTGGCAGCGGTCGCATTTTGACGGTGTCGAAAGGCGTGAACATTCACTCAACTTTTTTTGTGTCCACGTTGCAGGGACGTACAAGTGTTTAAAAGTAACCTTGATATCATGGATATGGCGGTTATCATAGCACAGTGCTGTATCAGAAGGAAAAAGGGGAAGGTGGCAATGTATTCCACACGCTCGTCAACATGGTGACAAAACAAGGAACTTCGAGTTCACCAATTTATTGCATATATTGGGTATAGTTTAAAGGTTGGGGACCGCAACCCTCAAAGGAAGCCACAAGAGGGTGAGTAGATGACATCGGCCTCGAAGTGCTCTTATAGAAACACAACAGACGTGTGGAGAAAACAAAATGTTTGTGTTTGTGCACATTTGCTGCATGTCCGTTGATTCAGTGGCGCAAACATTGATTTTCACAGGTTAATTTTATAGCCGACAAATCGTGTTCTCATGTGAAATACGTCCATAATTTTTTTCACAACTATGTGAGGAGGAACATATCGATAATTAATATGGCTATTCGTCACTGCGATATCGTTGATCGTAGTAATTAAGAACATGGTAGCGATTTCGACACTTCAATTGCACATGCAACGTTAAAGAAACTGAGCTAACTAATCCGATGCAGATAAAGATTACTGGACGTGTAATGCGTTGAGAGAGATGCAAGATGAAGAAATAAGGGGAAGTTAACAAGGTCGTGCCGCGTAGGCTCAACAATCTGGGAGAGGGAAGCAGCAGAAGAAGGAAACGGAAAAGGGAACGAATAGGAAGCGATGCGTGCGTGCACACAACATCGTTCACCACAAAATGAAGAGCGGTTGCAGAGTTCAGTCGACTTAAAACGCGCAGCAGAGCTTTCCTCACTCTTTATGCAAATGATGGTCGGGAATCGCAGTCACGATATGTCTTTTTTGCGGACAGCGAATTTATTGACGTTTAGTTCTCCAGATTCAGGAAATAGAGCCTCCTGCGGAAGTGTCAAAACTAAGCGATGTTTCGAAAGTTAGAATGCTAGTATAGGAAGAAATATCATCGAACTACCAACGCCTTATGAATGCGTACATTTTATTGCCCTCTTCGGGTGGTGAACATCGCATTTTCTCTTTGCTCAGTGTTTTCAGGCGGTCAAGCCACAATCCAATATATAATGAAAAAAAAAAGAACTGGTGGTACGTGATCCACGTCCGAGAAAATGTTGTACAGCAGAGAGATTGCACTGGAGTTCAAGAATTCTATGGAGGAAAACTGTGAATCTGCTTCATTATACCTTGATTCATTATAGCACCATTATACCTTGATGACAAATTATTCGCATTGTTGTGAGCCATCACGTTTTTGTCACCAAAATAAGTGAAAGATTACTAAACGTCTCACAGGTCTGAGAGAAGCGTCAATAAATGTGAGATGACAATGTATTTGATTTATTTCTGGGGTTCTACTTCCCAAAACCACGATATGATTACAACAGAGGCCGTAGTGGAGGGCTATGGAAATTTTGACTTCGCACAGAACACGGCCCTCAACACTGCGGCTGCATGTAAATTTAGCCCCCGCGGCCGGGATTCAGTCCCATGACCTTCGTATCAGCGGCCGAGTACCATAGCCACTGAACCACCGCGGCGGAGCGTAAAGTGAGTATGGAAAATGTCTATTTTGTTGTTTAGGCAACCAATATCTGGATATCAATGTATTTGCCCTGAGCTCTATTAAGGCCCTTTCGCAGAATGAACTAAGTCACCTTTAAATGTCATTGAAAAAAAGAGTTTTAGAGAATTACAACTCCATCAGCTCCATTTTAGTGCTATACAAAAGCACACACAATATATTCTTTTTTTTTTCAGGTGAGTAAATACAAAGCGCAGTAAAAGCGCTGGTTAGTACGGGTGGACACAAACACCAACTTACGTAAGGAAAACAAATATGGGAAGCGAAGAGTAAAGGATATTAACGAAATGAAATCGCCCATGGCGTCTTTAGCTCCTGGACAAGCCAAACTATCGGTGCTTACAATAGTGATGTGTGTATCTCTCAAGTGAATTATTAAACGCCTCACCATGTCGACAACCACTGCACAGCCATTGCAGATATAATTATTCACTTCCTGCCTATGCATTAATTATAGCAGGACGAGTAACACGTTGTCGTTTAATTAATTTTTCTCCAGGCTAAATTCATGATCGCGATAGGTAGCAACGGAATACAAAGAAATCTTTCTAAAGTTAAGTTTCAGAGACAAATTTCTAACGGTTACCGTCAGTCAAAAGAACCGCACAGGCCGTTTCACATGCACCACATATACTGAAAGCGATCTTCCAAAACAAGTTCTGCGCGTTAAACGGTTATGACTCTCCTTTTGGCTCCTGAAGAATTGAACACGCGATTATAACAGTGCCCGCATGTGCATACCATTCTATTTAACTCAGTGTCCTCGCTTGTGCTTGCGTCACTGTATTAGATCACATAAAATGCATAATTGTGGCTGTGTAATATAAGCGTTGCTTTTTAATGTGGTTGAGCCGCTATGCTTGCGAAGCGTTTGGCAAACAAACGATGCACCAGCAGAGCAAACTCACTGCAACCGAATTCGTGCATCATTCCCGCAAGGTGAGAGCAGCCGTCACAAAAATTAGGCGCTGCCGGAAGCGCTTGCCGGCAAGGTTGTGGGAGAGCATGCGCAGTTTTTCAGTTTTTAAGAGCCTGACAATGTGTCGGCGCAGAAAGTTATTCACAAGTCAAGGATGACACCGCTGCCCTGACCTATATGGCTCTCCTCACCCCTTGACACACGCCGCAGGCTTCTGTAGCCCCGCGCGATTGAACTCGACATTATTCTCGTACAACGGTAAGCGATTTGGGGATCATGAAAAGACTTTCCTCCTTTTCTTTTTGCGAAGCAAAAGAGCTCACCTTGTTTTTATTGCGAACGATGTTGGCGTCGCGCACGGTCTCCATGTTACCGGGCACCTTGGACTGGCGGAGCTTCTTCCAGATCTTTCCGTACGTGAAGCAGATGACGCCCAGAGGCAGGAAGTACTGAACGCAGACCAGGGCATGGTTGTAGGCCTTCCAGGTGAAAGGCCGCATGCCTGCGTTGACGCAAAAGGGCCGCTCTCGCAGGCCGCTCAGCTTGTCGACGACGAGCACGACGCGCAGGGCCAGTGCGTTGGGGCTTGCCACGACCAGTGACGAGAGCCAGATGATCAGCACGAGCAGCTTGGCCGTCGCCTTGGAGCAGAAGCGCGCCTTGAGCGGTGACGTGATGGCCCGATAGCGCTCGACTGCGATGGCTGTGAGGGTGAACACGGACACGTTGACCGAGACTACCTGGACGTAGGGGCAGAAGGCGCACATGAAGTAGGGAAGTGCCCAACGCTGAAGCAGTGCAGCCTGGAATTGGAAAGGGATCGAGAAGACGCCGATGATGACGTCGGCAACTGCCAGGTTCGCGATGAACAGGTTGGTGATGGTCTGCATGCGCCGCGACGACGCCACGATCCACAGGACGAGCACATTGCCCAGTATGGCGACGAAAGAGACCAGTCCGTAGCAGAATGACAGCAGCACGACGATGTCCACTGGAACTTCATACAAGCTGTTGCCGCTGCTGCTGACATTGCTTAGAGCATCAGAGCTGTTGGCAGCCGCCGGGTCCACGTCGGTGCTTACGTTTGCTGCGACGACGATGCTCACCTGTAGCACGCTCGAGTTGTCGGCGCCGTCTGTCAGGCTGTCATTGAGACTCGAGAGCTCGTAATACTGAAGGACTTCCATTTGGGAAACGTCCAGTAGGTTCTTTTTTTGTTAATTCTACTTTACTGTCATTTTAGTAGCATCGCTCGCTTGCGGCGAAGCGCAGTGCGAAACGCGCGCTCTACGCATCGCTCCGTGGGCTCTCTTCCCGTTCGGGCCGATGGCTCGCGCGCCGGGTCACTACCGCCGGCGCATCGGGGGGAATCTGCGACGACTATTCCATAAGCGCGCCCGAGTCCGCCGTGAGTCGCCACGCGGGAGAGAGAAATCGGGAGAGCTCGCTACCACGTGACTCGCGCGTCCACCGCTGCGCGCGTCTTCGGAGTTTGAACCCACGTGGAGAAAAGGAGAGAAGAGGTGCGCGGGAGTTCCCGGGCCCGCCCGCGACTGTGCCGCCACCGCCGCTCCTTTCGCGTAGTTACCGCGGAAGGGAGCGTTTCCGTCTTCTGCTCGCACGTGTAGGCGCCCTGTCTGAAATCGCGTCGTAACTACTCTGCACGCTGATCCAATTTAGCAGTTGTATACCTCGGCTGAGCTTTCATGTGGCGCTCTACCCCGGTGATACGGAGTGAACGTGTGGATACAAAAAGATACAATTGCGCCAAACCAAACATTTAACTGTAGGGCAGTGACCAGAGTGAAAGAGAGAGACCTAAATGCTTTTTCGTCCATTCTTATGCTGGGGAGGTAGACTATCGAGCATGCTCTGACACACCGCCCTGGGGTTGGCCCGACGTGGTGTCGCAGTGTAAATGTATTTGGTAGGTTTCTGAAGCACAAAATAAATAAACAAAGAAGTAAACAAACGAATAAACTAAAGAATAGGAAGAATGAAAAGGACACGCGGTGGGCTGTCTTCCAACTGTTCGGTCAGATGACTCGCGTGTATGCGTAGGCCTGTTAACTTACATTTCATTCGCAAGCTACGACAAGCGGTGTGCCTTCATTGTTTTAAGTGTGTTCTAACGATATGTTAAGAGTCTATTTTAGCTGCCCTTGCCTGACATAGGCTCTGTAAAACTCAAGCGCCTGTGGCGCATACTCACATTCCATGGGCCGAGCACTACGGGTGCGAGCGACACGCGATTATGAATATGATCCGCATTTCTTATCTTTTTTGTGTTGCCTCTTACATCTCCCAATGAAACGTCCAATCTGTGATATCGTATCTAGTATTGGTCGCAGCCACCACCTCATGCGTTTTTAAGGACTGTTATTGCACGCACTATTGACAAGATAATTATGCACGAGACTGCAGTGAGCCATCGTGAAGCCTACTATATTGTTCCACGGCTTCTTTAGATGGAATGGTCAGCGGTAGACATATGGGGCCGAATTCGCAAAACTTATCTTTCTGAAGTATTTTTCATCATTCGCTGGCCGGCTTGTCTAATGATATGTCCAACATCTGGACTGGCTGAAATTTCTTCTTGTGTACATTTTTATCGCAAGTAGTTTTTATGAATACGGGCCATGGTGCCAGAGGACGACGCTATCATACGACAGCTGAGGAGACAGTTGTAACTTGAGATTGGTCATGAATGCGGTACTGTCCACAACAGGTCATGTTGTGACGTTGCCAAAATGACGTCACTCACTTCTTTCATCGGGCGCGCCTGCCGTGTTCGTCAAATCTTCTCTCTCGCACATACGACAAATTTTTGTCGCACGGAAGAAAACGCGCAAGAACTTTTTACGAGATTTCTTAGCGCTTGGCCTTGCGCTGCAGTTCGCGATCATGGGGACGCAAACATTATGTGCCGATGCTGGTTCTCGTAAGCCCTTCTGGCTTGAGTTCCTTCAGCATTCGATGAGATCTGTTGTAGATGCCGTTGCTTTTTCTGGTCGTGAAAGACGTGGGAAAACGAGCGCTGCCATTATGCGGTGAATCGTGTTGAAGCCATTGCTCCTGTGTGTTTATGAATCCGAGATCGGTACCAGGGTAGCGTCCGGAAATCGCATTTACGAAGCCTTCGTTGTTGGTTTCGGTGACGTGTGGCATATTTCATTGCAGTGTTTGGGTAGCTTCATTAAATGATGCTGGAAACGTACTCTAAGAGAGCGTATTCTGCTTATACACTTTGATTTTTTGTGAGGAGTCGTATAAAACCGTGGATTTGGATGAACTGAATAGGGATGTTGTGCAAACGCTCAGAGGAGTTGTGAAGTGGCGACGGCTTACGGCCAAGTGCCACGCATAACATATGGACGTACTTAGTGTTTCTTGCTTTGCGTTTCTATATGGCAGTGGCAACTTGGAGTTCACATATGAATACACGGCAGGTGTAAGGAAACCGAGTGGATCATCCATTTTGGTAAAAGTATTGTCTATCAGTTACCCGCTATTGTGCGTCATAGCCGTCCACGAAGGCAGGCACTTTGCTGCTGCTGCTGCTGCTGCTGCTGCTGCTGCTGCTGCTGTAAAAAAAAAAACGCTGCTGCGAACTTTTCAATTCTCTCGATAACTTCCTCAGAATAGATCATCGCTCAGAGGCGTTAAAGGTTTTTAGGCATGTAGTACATGAAGCCTCGGTCTCGATCGTCGAAGCACTTGCGAAAACTACTGCCCGCTCTAACACTTCGTGCGTTCTCGGTACACCCTCTTTACCACAAACCAGGTAAAGCTCAACGTGCGGCAAAACGCGGCCACGGAAAAGTAAAGAAAAAGTAACAATGAGAGAAGAGAGCGCCGGAGCGCCTAGCTGGATGTACGCTGAAGCACTTAATATATATATATATATATATATATATATATATATATATATATATATATATATATATATATATATATATATATATATATATATATATATATATGTGTGTGTGTGATAGTATATATTTGTTTCCTGTAATTTCTTAACTATGGACACAGGCCTTAATTGGTGGGGTTTTACGCGACAAAGCCGCGATTTGGTTATCAGGCACGCCGTACGTTCTGGAGATTTTCGGAGATTTTGGCCGCCTGGGGTTGTTTTATGCATACTGATAACGCGCAGTACAAGGACCTCTAACATATCAGGCACGCCGTACGTTCTGGAGATCTTCGGAGATTTTGACCGCCTGGGGTTGTTTTACGCGTACCGATAACGCGCAGTACAAGGACCTCTAACATTTTCACCTCCTTCGAAAATACTCCCACCGCGACCAAGATCGAACCCGTGTCTTTCAGGTCAGCAGGCAAGTACTATGGGCACTAAATCACCGCCTACACATGTTTTAAAACCTCCCCTTACTTCTACATTAGAAATGGAAATTGCAATATTGGAGCTAATCAAACCATTCAGTGTATTGAACTACGGCGTACGAGACAAGCCGTGCCCGGTTATTAACCGCCAGAGTAATTTGCTCTGGTTTGCTTGCGCCTACATCTAAGCATAATAATGTATCCGTATTTCTGCCGTATCAAGGTAACTGGCAGCATTACACTCAAAACGCCTTACTGCTGCCTTTCAAAGCTGAAAAAAATTTTAGCCTCAACTTGCGCACCGACAGCGCGGGCCGAGATTTACGTACAACACGCAACAACTTCTGCCATAGCGACAGAAAATTATATAGGCAATCATTCCACCGCGCCCGAATTTGGCGAATCCTTCGTGAGGTACAAATATTTATGAATGGGTTTCTAAAATTGCACATGGAGGAAGATACGTTAATGTGACATCATCACACTTCTTATATTTCATTTTAAATGGCTTTCATTTGTTTCTTTGTAACCTGTCGCAATAGCGTAGAGAACATTAATTATCGTCACCAACGCTGTATATATTTTTCTTCCTTCAATGAAACGCAGACCACGCGGGCTTCGGCCGCATCGCGACAGTGCGAAGCGCTGTAGCGGACGCCCGGAACAGGAAGCTGAAGGGCAAAGAAAAACGATTCTCTATTCTGACTAACCTCGACAGCAGACGCTTTGCTAGCTTGGAGGCTATCATGTGATTACAAGGCTTTCTTTCGCTGTCGTTTAATCTACTATCGTCTTTCCTGCATGTCCTCGATGTTACCGAATAGGTTAAATGCGCACCTCCGCTATCGCATTCCTTCTCGTCAAGAGATTTCTTAGCTAAGACTTTCTTATGCAAGAGAAAGCTTTGTGAATTCGGCCCCAGCTCCGCAATGTTTAGCTTTGTGCTATTAGTGCAAGCTAAGCCCTGGTTTTCTTTTTTATAAGAGATTTTTAGCTCATATTAACACATTTCTGGCCTTCCCATATTACTTTAGTCGTTTTGAAATGCGAAGCATTTCTTGGCGGTCGCCAGTCGCCGAGCTGCTCTTCGTTGGGAAACTGCGGGAGACGCCTGCGCACAGACACAGACGTGCGGTGCAGCACCGTCGTTTTATGGTGGTCACAGGGGGTGGTTTCGTGAGGCGCGTCCACAACGTCGTAAAACTCCGCCACTACCTCCGTTGAGAGTGCGAAGACAGCGTGGTAGAATTTCACTTGTTGCGGAGTAACGCGCCGGAGGGTAGATGGCCTTAGCGTGCGCAAACCAGGTTGCAGGATTCTTCGGCCAAAACGATGGCAGGTGGATCTGCACCGTGGCGATGCCCTCTGCGCCGATCGCAAGCCTGTCGTTAGTGGACTCATTCATGATATGGTGCTCGCCTGGCAATCACGTCCGGGTCACCACTTAGTGAGGAAGCGAGCGAAAAGCCGTGACGGCGGTCAACGTAGGCCGTGCCGTCGTCGCTACTTTATTTTGACCGAGCGACAAATAGGAGCATTCAGCAGAGCGTAGCAGCGGGATGAGGATGATGATGATGATGGTGGTGGTGGTGGCGGTGGTGTGGTGATGAGGATGATGATGATGATGAGGGGGATAGGCCAAGAATCGGGCGGCAGTAGTGACAGTCAATCTGGGGATGTGTCAAGAGGGACTGAGCCAAGAAGGATAAGAAAAAAAGAAGAAAAAAAAAGGAAGGAGAACTAAAGAAAGAAACAAAAACAACCAGCTGCAGCGTTTCGTCCGGCCGAGAGCGTGATCGCGGTCTTCGTTGCTCGCGCCCTCGAGCCACGTGGCGCGGCGCGGTTAGCGCGGTGCCAGGAGGAAAAAAAAATCGTGGAATTGCAATTAAGAACAAAGAGTGCAGCCAGATCGCCGCCATCTTAGGAGGGGCAAGAGAAGACGTTATTACACAGCAAAAATGAAGTGAGCGTTTTCCTCCAACGCGTTACGAGTTTCATGCCCAACGTTTCTGCCGACCGATACTGCTCTACATGCCTCGTTGTGTTACTGGTTTTCCTCGCAAGCCTCGAAGTCGTGGCACATGTTTTTGGAGATCACATAATCGTTACTCTCCTGAATGTAATAATTTCATCCGGAACAATGACCTGTTATTTTACTACAAGCCTAGCACTTACGTTAAGTTAGCAAAAACATTTGAAGTCTAGGCGAGTACCGTCTGCCAGGACTGTCTTTGAAATAAAGGATGGGCAAGCGTTGGCTTCGCCTTTGCTGGTCAGACATTGCAAGAGCTTCCACACTAGCAGTTTTATTTTTAAATGCGAAGCATTTCTTAGCGGAACTTCAGCGACTTTGAGCGTATCTATCTATCTATCTATCTATCTATCTATCTATCTATCTATCTATCTATCTATCTATCTATCTATCTATCTATCTATCTATCTATCTATCTATCTATCTATCTATCTACGACTTTGTGCTCTCCTGCCCGTTTCGTTAATGGGATGTATACGAAAATTGATATGCCACAACATGACTGCAAATCGAATGTAAATGACAGGTCATAACATGAAAGTCATGACATGCATGTAATGAGCGGCATCATTTACATGGCACGGTCTTGGTGCTCTCCTGGCCGTTTCGTTAATGGGATGTATACGAAAATTGGTATGGCACAACATGACTCATGACGATCATAAATGACAGGTCATAACATGAATATCATGACATGCATGTGATGAGCGGCATGGTTTACACGCCACCGTGTTGATGCTATTGCGGCCGTTTTGTTAACTTTATATGTACCAAAATCGGTATAGCGAGACAACAATGCAGATCCATTTTATGTTCCTGATACGTGCTTCGCATTTCCTCGATTCCCACTGCACGTGGGATCTGCCGTCTTTTTAAAAGCTCCTTGGTGCTGTGGTAGCAAGTGCGGAGCATGACGCTGGCCGCTAAGAGGTGGACTAGTTGGTTCACGAAAAATATTGCAGATACACCGCAAGCTGCGAGACAGTGAAATTACGGGCAGCGCTGTTTCATATGTGTTTCACTGTCGCGTAGTTGGCACTATTCCTGCCATAATGCTGAACTGAAGTTTGCCAAGTGAAACTCCTTACGTGAGCGTTGTCGTGTAAAGCCCAAACTATTGACACGTGGGGTTGTTTGGGTTCGATTAAGGGGAACGCCGTTATCACTTTGACACGCGCGCTTGTTTTGATTGTTTGCGGGGAGCGCGGTTATTGCTTTCTGTTACGTGCAACGCAGGCCGCGTTTATTTTGCATGTCGCTTCGGGAACCATGCCGACAGTTCTTGAAACTTTGCATGCCTGACGCGCACATTTGAGTGTCTTCTAGAATTTCAGAGATAATGCGAGAACGCGTTATGACGTGTGTATAGAAGCCGAGCATTTCGCCGCTTGTAATTTCTGTTTTTTTTTTTTTCGTCGACCGACGACTGTTGACGCCGCTATCACCTTGCAGAGTGATTTGCTTTATTTTGCTGGGCGCAGCTTCGCCTAATAAACAGAGGCGCGATCGGAGATCTTTGTTCGGAACACATCGCGTTCGCTTGATGCAACGTCATGAAACGGGGGCGCGGATCTCGCTGTGCGCGCAGCGGATTTGCGCGACTGAGTGTAGCGCAGGCTTCCAAGATTTGTCACCCTCCTTTGTTTGAGCAAGTACAGTTTTATGATTGGGTGACCATAGCATATGCGAGAAGGGGAGGGTGAGAACAACCAATGGACAAGCGGCGCACTTCCCAAAAAGAGACGAGCAGGTTTTGGTGTCTGCCTTTAGGTGATATAATACAAAACTAAATGTTTTTCGACTTCAAGTGAGTAAGATTGTTTTATGAACAGGATGATTCTTTTTTCGTGAGCGTGTACACATAACGCGCAGAGAAAACGTGATCGTGTAAAAACGTGGCCGCGCCCCGCTGCTTACGAGGCAAGCATGACCAGGGCCAATGACATGCAGTGAAACGCGAACAGAACCGCCCGCGTTCACGAAAAAAAAAAAGGAAAAACGGAAACGATCTCCGATCTCGCCCTAGTTGGACTGACAACGTCTTGAGTTTGCGTGCGTCAGCCTCACGACCACGTGACAGTATTTTTACATGACATGCGCTGTTTGAAATGAATCAAATGCCCTTTACTGAGCGAGCTATGGCGTCGTCGAGAGTACGCATTTCGTACTCTTGAACTTTTCTAATGTGTTCTGGCGAACGTGCATGAACATGTAATGGAATGAAGAGAAATTGCATTAGTTTCTGCGTAGCATAAAGGAAACGGCTATAAGTCCTAAAGCGTGAGAAAGTTAATTACATTTTCTGTGACTGTGTGGCACGGGTCTCAGCACCGACCGCTCGGCGACAAGGATAACGATCAAGAGGACGGCTTTGGAGGAGGGTAACCATCCATATCGTATAGCTTCCATGATACAAGTTGCTCGACTTAAATTAGTGTTGGAATGATTTACACTTTTCCTATTCTAACTGCCTTCGTAAATTATAAAAAGAACCGCTTCATGGTGCCGTTAAGAAAGCTCCATGTATGGTAAAATAGTGCTAGGGATGCAACTGCATACATAGCGGCACTTTGAATCGCCTATGTGGAAAGTTATGCTAACCCTAGTCCTTGTTCACGCTTAACGTTCACGGAATGAATCTTTATAAGCTTTAATATTCCGATCGAATTAAGCGCCTTATATTAAATATGTCTAAATATCAGTTGATATCAGTAATGAATACTCAATATTCTTGTTAGATACTTGTCCATGCGAAGCTTCTATTTCCTCACAAACGTCGGCGTCGTTGGCATTGTTGCCGTAGATG
The DNA here is from genome assembly GCA_013339685.2 of Hyalomma asiaticum. Classification (NCBI taxonomy): domain Eukaryota; kingdom Metazoa; phylum Arthropoda; class Arachnida; order Ixodida; family Ixodidae; genus Hyalomma; species Hyalomma asiaticum. Next base: position 139,425,584 of record CM023481.1, on the reverse strand, counting down.
TCCATATGCGCAAACATTTATTACCGTAAAATAAGCACACGCGCAGTTCTCTTGCATTCGAGTACGCAAGCGCAATGACGCGCGCCCGTACCATGTTCACGCTCCTTAGTGCACGCTCGACAAGAGAAGATGGGAACATATCTGAGTCATGCAAATTTTCTACCAAAGTTAAACGAAAAGAAAGAAAGAAGGAAGGAAGGAAGGAAGGAAAGAAAGATGTTTAATTAAGAAAGACGCGAACACAAAGAAAGAAAGAAAGAAAGAAGGAAGAAAGAAAGAAAGAAAGAAAGAAAGAAAGAAAGAAAGAAAGAAAGAAAGAAAGAAAGAAAGAAAGAAAGAAAGAAAGAAAGAAAGAAAGAAAGAAAGAAAGAAAGAAAGATGTTTAATTAAGAAAGATGCGAGCACATGCCATGCCCCCAATTTTCCAGTTAGGGGTAGGGCGCCTAATCTTTTGTGGGCCAATCTCGTTTTCTCTTCAATGCGCAAGAACAGCACGCTGCCATTTTTGCCTATGAAATTATCTCTGAAGTTGCTTTAATGTTTCCATTATTATTTCTAAATTACCATCGTTCTATAAAGCTGTCCTTCATGCTGCTCATTCGTATTAGAAACACGGATTGACCTCGTACTTTCTTTTGACTTGATGCAAATTGTCAATCAATTCACTAGAGTACAGGCAGGCTCTAGCTCTTTACTAGATCTCTTTTTCGTTAGTGGGTCAATCTCCGCTCAAGCAAGTTGCGAGGTTCTTCCTGGAATATCTGATCATCAGGCTGTGGTACTTACACTTTCAGATGTTGTTTTAAGCAAGCACTGTAAAAGGGCCTCTTTCCCTAACTTTTCCTGCGCGGATGACACTTCTATATTGGACTCACTTTCATTTGAATACGGCTCCTTTTCAAGAAGTAGTGCTGATGTTCACACCTCATGGAAGCGTTTCAAGGACCTTATAAATGAGTGCATCGAGCGATATGTTCCTCGAATTATAAAGAAATCGAAAGGAAAATCCCCTGGATTTCTCGGGAGACGTTGCAGCTACAAAGACGACTTAAACGGTTAAAAAAGAAAAAAGAGCATTGCAGAGACGTAGGTGCTCTCCGCCATCGTATATCTGATTTATCTGCTCAAGTCAAGTCCAAGGTATTGGCTGACAAAGCACGCTATTACGGACAGCAGCTACCTAGCTACATATCGTCGTCTCCTGAGAGGTTCTGGAGTTGAATTTCCCCTAGCAATGCCACCTCTGATGTTTTTGAAATCGATGGTATGGAAACTAGTGATTGTTCGCTTATTTCCAATGCTTTCAATGCTAATTTCCAGTCTGTCTTTACAAGGGATAATGGCGTCCTTGATACTTTTGTTGTCGATTATCCTCCTATATCTAATGTTGTAATTAGTGAACAGGGAATTCTCAATTTACTTTTGAAACTTGATGTTAAAAAATCATCTGGACCTGATGGGATACCGAATGAGTTCCTCAAACGTTATGCAGAGTGGGTTTCTAAGTATTTAGCTATCATATTCTCTAAATCAATCAGCGAGGGTCAACTTCCGGATGACTGGGTAACTGCAAAAGTCAAACCTATACATAAGAGTGGAGATAAACACCTTGTTACTAGCTATCGCCCAATTTCTTTAATCTCAACTTCCTGTAAACTCCTTGAACATATAATTCATAAGCATATTTCGGAATTTATAGATAAATGCAATGTTTTGTCAAGTTCCCAGCATGGATTTAGGAAGGGTTTTTCTACTTGCACTCAATTAGTAACTACAGTACACGATTTCGCACTAGCTTTTCAGGAAAACAGGTAGATGCAATTTTTATGGATTTCGCTAAAGCTTTTGATAAAGTATCTCACAATAAATTGCTCTTTAAATTGGATTTAATGTTTAAAAACACTCAGCTTATCAACTGGATTTCGGCTTACCTCTTAAATCGAAAACAATACGTTTCCTTCAGTGATCACTGTTCCAACACTGTACTGGTTGACGCTGGTGTTCCACAGGGCTCTGTGCTCGGACCACTCCTGTTTCTGTTGTTTATAAATGATATATCGCATGACATACCCGTAAAGATTAGATTATACGCAGATGACTGCATTATTTACTCGGTAATTGAAAGCCAGGAAGACCAAATTCATTTGAACGAGGCATTCCAAAAAGTTATTCGTTGGTGTGACAAATGGCAAATGTCGGTGAATTTTAAAAAGACTGTTTTCATGAAAATTTCTCATAAACGTAGCCCTCTTCACTTCACATATTCAACTAGTGACATTTCTCCGCAGGAAGTAAAACAATACAAGTATCTTGGCCCTTGGATATCTCATTACCTTAGTTGGACTAAACACATAAACACTGCAATAAACTCATGTAACTTCAAACTCTTTTATCTCAGACGAGCACTCAAGCTTTCCACTCCTGCCGTTCGCTTTATTGCATATAAAGCAATTGTTCAACCTACTTTGGATTACGCTTCTATTATTTGGTACCCATACACTAAAAAACAAATACAAAAGAGAGCCGTCAGATTTATTTACAATACTTTTGGTCGTACCTCAATCACATCTTTATTAGCGAAGGCCAACCTTCCAACGCCAACACAAAGAAATAAAGTTCTGAGACTGAAATTTCTGTTTCAGTTAGTTAAAGGTTATTATAAATTAGATATGACGCCGATACTTAATTTTTCCACAGGTTATGCCACAAGACAGCGACACTCCTTGACAATAACGCCCTTCTCTACTCATAATAACGCTTTCAAGTATTCATTTTTCCCAAGAACAATTACAGATTGGAACAAACTAACTAATGAAGCTGTGTCGCAACCATCCTTAAACCTTTTTGCCACATTCCTCGAGTGATGTTTGTTTTCTTTTGTGAAATTTTGGTGTTATTATGTTGTTTTTCTTTTTATATACTTTGCTTTCTTTTGTGTACCACTGTGTCAAGTTGCCAAAGTGTGCACCTTTGCCTGTATTTCTTCTTTTTATGTATGCCAAAATGTAAAACTTATAACATATGTTCCCACTCTGCTAAAACCCATTGGGTTGCAGTATTCATAAATGAATAATAATAAATAAATAAGTTATGCCTATTCGTGGTAATTCATTCTGCCTGGTTTGGCCATAAAATGAGTGCATAATAGCCTGTATGTTATTGTACCTCTCGTCACAGCGATCGTGTCCTTTGAAGGCAGGCTGTTTGCATGTATGACGCATTTGCGTGCGCCTGTACAGGTCTACTTGGATTATACCAGAACGATGTCTTGGGGAGTCGGGTGAGTTAGCGATATACCGTGACGGTCTTAAGAAGGAAGACCGTTTGTAGCATCCTTTAGGGCACTCAAAAACCTTTTAAGAGCGTAGCTGTTTGAGCTTGAGGTTTGGTCAGTGCGTCGTTTAAAATCAAAAATGTGGTTGATCCCTCGGTCATAGGAATCGGTATAACACGAAGGTGAAAGCTGTCTTCCCACATAAGCGGCAATCTGGTGAATCGAGGGGCGGGAGATGCGTTGAGTACTCTGGACATGTGAACCCCTCGCATGTACACACCAGGGCACCTCGACGCTGTAAAGGGGTGCTCAACAGTTGCACATAAACGAAAGCTCTCGAACGACGCACACTTCTCCAGAGACACTGCATTCAACGCGTCAGTGCCCTGCGCAAATCTTCCAGGAGCATCCGAAAACGGTGAAACCTTGCAAGCGAAGCCAAGGTGTTTGTCAGCGGATCGTTTTGCGAACACACGCTTCGCTGTGCGAAAAGCGCATCATTTGCTTGTCGACGGCCGTCTTTGCGTTCCTGGAGTAAAGCGCGTCACAACGCAACTGGCTATGATATGCGTCACAGACGACAAATTATGTAGCGGGCGTGCCCGAAGCAATGCGCCGGCAGGACGCCGAAGCCTGCGCGGCGATAGAGGCGTCGAAACTGCTAAAACCCTAACTGCTGGCGCGCATATTAACGCGACAATTTACGACTTCGCTCCATCGTTTCTAGGTGGCGGTACCACCGGTGAGAACCAAGTGCGCAGTGAAAGGGAGGCGATGTGAACTTAAGAGCAATTTTGCTTGCTAAATACGTTTGATTTCGATGCAGTCATTGCCCCGCCACGGTGGTCTAGTGGCTATGGTACTCGGCTACTGATCCAAGGGTCGCGGGATCGAATCCCGGCCGCGGCGGCTGCATTTCGATGGAGGCGAAATGTTGAGGCCCGTGTGCTGTGCGATGTCAGTGCACGCTAAAGAACCCCAGGTGGTCGAAATTCCGAAGCCCTCCACTACGGCGTCTCTCATAATCAGAACTGGTTTTGGGACGTTAAACCCCACAAAACAATAGATGCAGTCATTTATCATTTAGATGAAAGTTGTAAAGCGGTCTAGTAAACATATAAGGTCCGTCTTTTCCTCCGAATTGCGTATCTGTCAGTGGCGTCGTCGGTAGCACTTCCAGCTCCTACCACCGCACCTTGGTTGGTTGTAGGTAGGTTCGAATCCCAACAGGTGGAATTATTTTTCCATCTGAAATGCGTGTTTAATTTTCAGACGTACTCCCGTTACAAAAGCACGTTACAGAGTTCTTGGTGGACCACGGTGTAAAACACTTTCGTGTTAAAAACTGAGGGGGTATATGGACCACAAAAAAGCGGACTTTACCAAACGGCTCATAGCAATCCATAGTATTGACAGAATTTGAGTGGGAAACGGAAATGAGGTCAAGGAGGGAGAAAGGAAGAGGGAAATGGGTAAAGCATGACATAGCCTAGTATAATACAGTTTACGCACCACAGATAGTGCGCATGTGCCAAGCAGCTCTTGGAACAGCATAGCCATGCATCCTATAGTATCGCAAGCGAGTGGGGAAGAGAAGTGAGGGTAGGAGTGATTTGAAGGCGAGGTGGGAGAAACGGCGGAGGGGAGAGGTAAAGCATGGCATGGCCTATAGTATAGCAAGGGGTGGGAAAGAAAAGTAACGTTGAGGAGGATCTCGTGTCATGGTGAAAAAAGAAAGGAGGAAAAAGTGGAATATAGAAGGTGATAATGAAAGATGACAGCAAAAAAAAAAGAAGACACAGAAAGACAGAGAAAGAAAGGTGAAAGAACAAAAAAGAACATGAACAGACATGAAGAAAGAACCCAATCTGCGTTGGTGGCGCTTGCTTGACAGCTGCGCTATTTGCTCAGATTTAACAGGCATCGAACTGGCTTTAATTTCTTTTCTTATCGACATGTTTAGATTTATGAAGCTTTCGTTTTGTACAATCAGCCGTCATCGGCACACCCATACCTACAACTCGGCCATGCTTCATAACTCTTTCATTATTCATTCTGTATCTGAAGAGAAGAAAAAGACCTCTAGGTAGCTTAGTTAATGTTTTCCTTCATTTCGTTGTTTCTTCAAAGTCTTAGTTGATAAGAATTATGCCCTCGATTGTCTCCCTCACTGAATACGTAGTGATGGTTAGGGCCTTGACAACAACGATGCCCTTAGGTACATTACCAAGACTCATAGCCCACCTGTTTTCTCCTAAAATCAGATACGGTGTTATGCCTGCGGTTAGGTGTTTAAACTTGCAGCCCCCGCTATGCCCCTGGACAGCATTAGCTATCACTGCAACGGCGGGTTTAGTCCACGTCAGCGAATTTTCAAATAATCACATGGGAGACGACTGCCGGCCTAACTGAGTTCAGGTTGCAACTCCCGATAGTGAAGGATTCACTTTTCCTATATTATTTTTATGGGGTGAGAGTTACTGCTTCTCAGCTTTGGGGGACTTCGTTGTCGGTTCACTACCTGTCGACAGTGTGTGTGTGGCGGAGTTGCGCTTAGAACAACGGTACGATGTTTCTTGCATGCGATGTTTCTTGTACGTTATAAGGCTGCGGTAAAAAATTAACAGAGATGAATACGATAAGGTTCTGAGTGTATTCCCCTTAGAACGGTCTTCACACTTAAATTGAAGATCCAGATAATATAGATCATGTTTTCAGGCTACATTCCAGGAACTCGACAACGCGTACTCCGATTTAAGCACAAGGTTTTCGCCAATTGGCAAATCATTGTTGCAGGGAAGACGACACAAAGGGATCAGATGGAAACTAATGAATGTGCATTGGCTTTCTAGAAGAAAAGAAACGAAAATGAGAAGGTGATCCTCGCACAAGGAGGCGTCAAAGAGGTGTGGTAGGACAGCTAAGAAGATTGGTAATATGTTCGACGGATACATGCTGGCGGCAAGGATGGCACAAATCTTCATGCCCCAAATTCCTGGGTACGGTTAATCCGACGTGTTAGAGCATTTGCACGTATACACTTTGTTCTTCCAGACGGTATCCAGGAACTATTAGCGAATGCACCCATTGGGCTATACGCGGAATTCACGTGCTCGCTACTATGGTGGCCAGGATTTCCGGCATTTGTGACGGACGGACGCTTTATAATTTTTTTCACCAACGAGATATCCTGGAAACAAACACATCGATATCTCGTGACCTAGTAACCCGCAGTGCTTCTCAAATGACCGAAACTCATTTCGAATTGCGAGAGGACTAAGATTATATTTATCGTGGATCATTGTGGTTTCTTTGTTACAAGTGCTATGCTCGCCTCTTATCTCATATTTCTTTTATTTAGAGGCTATCCGGTTCCGTCAGCGCTTGTTCTGACCCACTTTCCGGTCGAGGAGCGTGCTTTGATTTTCAAGATTTATAACAAGCACTACAGCCGCTGCAGCAACATTGCGCTGCTGTTCAGCACACACGTCAGGCCGAGGAAGTTTAATGGTGTGTACGATATAAGGAGCCGTGGATCTGTCCTTCTCGCAGGCTGATAGCTCGCGCTCTTCTATGTTGTTCAACATTTCAGACGCCCAAGACTATAAAATGGCAATTCATTGTCAGGGAAGGCTGCAATGGCGTTTTGATTTACGCGGCAAAGTGTTGAGTCGTCGGCTCTTTACGCTTGCTCCTGTGCCTGGCCCAATAGCGACTGCATACAAGTGTGAAGTTTCGCGTGACCCATGTCACACTTATGAACATCTGTCGTCCACCCTGTTGTTTATACAGATTCGGTGTTTCTTAAGTTTACGAATTACTGGAAAAACTCGCCTGTTAGATGCGTTGACACTGTGTCACCCGCGCTCCGACGAACTTGAACAGATCCATCACTCCTTGACCGCAGACGCACGTTATACGAAGGCTTGGTGTTCTGGCTTCAACACGCCTCCGAAACTTCATGCGACGTCTGGAGCATGGTGCGTCGAAATACAGCCAGCCGTTTCGCCTCACTCAGTCGTTGCACCCGCCTGAGATTTCCAGGGTGCAGCGTGAGCCACCATGTGGTGGCCTGCAATGGTTAGATGAGGAGGCATGCTCACCTCTGCACATAAGAGTGTACTGGACAGTGCCCGAAGTATCCTGCGAACTAACGAAATAATGGAAGCAAAGAGCTTCCTAATTTTGCAAAAAGTTTGCGCGGGCATCGACATGCAAGAGATGTGGTTCTAGTGAACAGCGTTGGTTCGAGATGAAATGACTTATAGACCAGAGGTCACTGACCTCTTTGTACAGTTAGATTAAAAAAAATCGAGTGATGAGTAAATTCTGCAAGTGTTTTTTTTTTAGTTCTACAGATAAATATCTAAGTTTGCCGACTAGAGGAATGGAGGGCAACGTCCATTTTGTACATTGCTTTTCTTGTCCGGTCTTCCCATTCTTAGTTTTCCGATCAAGAAACTCATCAAATGGCAGTAATGTTCCTTCGGTGATTCTCGTACTGGTAGGTAGGGTCTTCCGAAAGAGCTCCAATAAAAGGTGGACGGAACTACCTTCTTTTTTCTTCTCCTCCTCCTCCTTCTTCTTCTACATGGCCTCTTGCACGTTCGACCTTGTCAGAAAAATTACTTGAACGAGGGGGCGTGATAGTATTTTTTTTTTTGCCTTCTGTGTGGCCTCTTCCATGGACCTTCACGCGGGCAATTACTCGAACGAGATTCTTACGCTACTTTCCCAGTTTTATGTTATCTTTTTATGTTATCTTTTTGACAACGTACTGGCATGAAAGAGTAGTAGAGAAAAGTGGCAGGCGCAACTGTGGCCCTTTTCCATTGCGCAGAACTTATTAAAGAAAGTCAAAGGCACAGCCTGAATAGGTCGCCACGCTGTTGTGCGAAGCTTGTGCAGTGCCAGGTTAATCAAACGTAGCAATGTTTCGAAATTTTTGGCGCAGAAAAAGGCCGTGACGGCGTTGGTTACACTCAAATACCTTGTTCATGCTGGCAAGACAGTGCTGGAGGAAACTACGCGTAGACTCACGCACGCCCACGTATGCCCGATTACTTGTCTCGCACATTTCCTTTAAATTTCAATAACCAATATGCCTAAACGCGCGCGTACGTACAGTCAACAGCAAAAGTTTGCAGGATCTGAAACTTGGGAAAAACCTATATTGCTGCTTAGCGTCTGAACATAGCCTCGAATTAAATGTTACAGCCTGTACATCGCAAAAACCTCTATTCACTGAAACATTTAGATTGAGGCTATGTTCCGAGGCTAAGCGGTAATGTAGGTATTTATGATGCTTCGGATCCCGCAAACTTTTGCTGTTGACTGTACCTTACCCGCGACATTCTCTACACACGCTGAGTTTTCTTAGAGAGAGAAAGTGCTTCTGCCTGAGATAACGCCTGTAAGGAGCTGATATACACAATGCGTCGTGCGCAGTTGTCTGTAAGAGTACTCGCACTTGGCTGTAACGTGGGACGCGAAAATAGTGGTTGTGCTGTATTTCCCAGACAGAGAGAGAGAAAGGCAAAGGAAAGGTAAAAAGGTTCAAAGGGGTGTATACCTGGTTTCCACACTACACTGAGAGTTGTGGAGGTGGGCAGAAGAAGAAGGAGAAGAGGAAGACGCAGAAAGAAGGAAGGATCCCTAAATTAAACTTTTATATGCACAGAGATGGTCTGGTTCCATCGCCTTTGTGTCCATATTGCGGCGAAGACGAATCTATCGACCATTATTTCTTAAGATGTACTCGGTTATCCTCATTAACAAAACACACATTGAAAGATTCTCTTCATAGGATTGGGTTGGAATTCTCCGTCTTCAATATTTTGTCCTCTTCATTAGGACATTGCCACGGGGGTGTATGCTCTACTGTTGAAAAATTCATAATTGATTCAGGCCGGTTCTGTTCATAAATTCGTACTCTTCACTGTTCATTCCATCCTGATTATTCGATTCTGAGTGGCATTTCACGTTGCTTATGACTTAACTCTTTCAACTTCTCACATCTTGGCCAATCCCCCAGGGTGGGTATGTGCCAGAACTGAGGACAACAACAGCAAGGACACATGGAACAAGGTGCACGCACACGTAACAACGTTCATCGCACTGTTACAAGTGGTTGCTTGGTTGTCTTTAGAAATTGCAACAGCGTACGTGTGACCCATTGTATCTATTGCCACGTTCCCTTTTTAAATGCGAAGCATTTCTTGGCGAACTTCGACGACTTTTAGCGTATCTATCTATCTATCTATCTATCTATCTATCTATCTATCTATCTATCTATCTATCTATCTATCTATCTATCTATCCGCCTACGACTTTGTGTTCTCCTGGCCATTTCGTTAAGGGGTGTATACAAAAATTGGTATGGTGCAACATGACTGCATGACGAACATAAATGACAGGTCATAACAGGAAAATTGTAATATGCATGTCATGAACCGCATGATTTATATGCCACGGTCTTGGTGCTCTCCTGGCCGTTCGTTAATGGGATGTATACGAAAATTGGTATGCCACATGACTGCATGACGAACATCAATGGCAGGTCATAGCAAAAAAAATCATGACATGCATGTCATGAGCGGCACGATTTACGTGCCACGGTCTTGGTGCTCTTGCGGCCGTTTCGTTAATTTGATATATACGAAAATTGGTATGGCGAGACAACAATGTCTTACAACCATGGGTGACACGTTCTAAGAACATGAAAATCGTGACATACATGTCCCGATCGGCGAAATTTACATGCCACGCGTTTCGATAATGGGATGTATACCAAAATTGCTATGGCACAACACTACTATATGACGAACGTAAATGAGAGGTCATACCATTAGATGCATGACATGCATGTCATGAGCGGGATGGTTTACATGCCACAGCCTTGGTGCTCTTTCGGCTGTTCCGTTAACTTCATATTGACACAGAACTTCAGTGCATTTGCGTGTGTTGTGCGGTTACAGCCGTCCGCAGTTTTATTTTGCGCACCGCGGATTGTGGTGTGGAGGTAGAGGAAGACAACGAAGAGGACGGCTGTTCGATCGGTGCCATTTTTCAGAGTGACCGGCTGTTGCCTCTTTCTGCATTTATCGTGGCAATATGTACCAAAATCGCTATAGCGAGACAAAAATGCAGAGCAATTTTACGTCCCTGATGCGCGCTTCGCATTTCCGTCATTCCACTGCACGTGAGATGTGCCATTTTTGTTGTTGTTGTTCTCTGGTTGCTGTTGTCGTTGTTTAATGTTTCATACACAAAAGCGTGCTATCGACCACCCCGAGCAGCTCTTGAGTGTATCGGAACACTCTCGAACGCTTCCGAGCGTTCTCCGTAAAATTCGTGCACCGCGAGTATAGAGTTGAGTACATTCTGAAACTTACGCGAGCGCCTACGATAACGCTGGAATATACTACGACGCATCTATAAAGGCCGATTAATTTGGCCTAAGATCATATTGTGGAAGACTGGCTACTCTGTCCACCACTTTCGTAGTACTGCAAATGTTGCTTCATCCGCTAGGCACAAATTTGCCCAATAAAGATTTTATATTCAAACAGATTTCCATTCTGCGTTATCCAAAGTTAAAACCTCATGATAGTATATGATTATCGAGGACTGTCTCGTCCACTTTTAAATGCGGAGTATTTCTTAGCGAACTTCTGCGACATTGAGCGTATCTATCTATCTATCTATCTATCTATCTATCTATCTATCTATCTATCTATCTATCTATCTATCTATCTATCTATCTATCTATCTATCTATCTATCTATCTAGCCGCCTACGATTTTGTGCTCTCCTGGCCGTTTGGCTAATGGGATATTTACGCAAATTGATATGCCATAACATGACTGCATGATGAACATCAATGACGGGTCAAAACATGAAAATCATGACATGCATGTCATGAGCGGCATGATTTACATGCCGCGGTCTTGGTGCTCTCCTGGCCGTTTCGCTAATGGGATGTATGCGAAAATTGGCATGGCACAACACGACTGCCTGACGAACATAAATGGCAGGTCATAACATAAAAATCTTGATATGCATGTCATGAGTGGCATGATTTACATGCCATGGTCTTAGTGCTCTACTGGCCGTTTCGTTAATGGGATGTATACGAAAATCGGTTTGCCACAACATGACTGCATGGCGAACATAAATGACAGGTCGTAACATGACATGCATGTCATGAGCGGCATAATTTACGTGCCATGGTCTTGGTGCTGTCCTGGTCGTTTCGTTAACGGGATGTATACGAAAATTGGTATGCCTCAATATGACTGCATGACGAACATAAATGACAGGTCATAACATGAAAATCGTGATATGCATGTCATGAGCGACATGATTTACATGCCACGCGTTCGTTAACGGGATGTATACGAAAATTGGCATGCCACAACACGACTGCATGACGAACATAAATGAGAGGTAATAACATGAAAATGATGACATGCATGTCATGAGCTGCATGATTTACATGCCACGGTCCTGGCGCTATACTGCCGTTTCGTTAGTGGGATGCATACGAAATTTGGTATGGCACAACAAGACTGCATGACGATCATAAATGACTGGTCCTAATATAAAAATCGTGACATGCATATCATGAGTGGCATGATTTACACGCCACGCGTTTCGTTAATGGGATGTATACCACAAATTGCTATGGCACAACGCGACTGCATGACGAACGTAAATGACAGGTCATAACGTTAGAATCATGACATGCTTGTATAAGCGGCATGGTTTACATGCCACAGTCATGGTGCTCTTGCGGCCATTTCGTTAACTTCATATGTACCAAACTCGGTATAGCGAGACAACAATGCAAATCCATTTTACGTTCCTGATGCGTGCTTCGCATTTCCTTGATTCCCACTGCACGTGGGATCTGCCAATTTTTTTTTCTTCGTTGAACGCTTCTGACCTTGCCAGTCTAAAGCAGCAGATAATGTATACACTGCGTTGTTCACCAAGGGCAGTATGTGACAACACGCATGATAATGTCTTCACAATCACAGAGGCTGCACGAAGCAGTCTGTCATGCCGATTCGGAAAGAGGCGGATCGGGGGAGTGCGCTTGTTAAACGGGCCCCCAAACGAAATTTCGCTCGTGGTGTTTTGGTTTGAAACGGGTTCCTGGCGTCGCCCTGAGATAACTGCAAAAAGAATATGCACGACTTACGCGTGCAAACAGAAGTTATTGAAATTACAAATTCAAAATAAAAGCAGACAACAAATATAGGCTTCCCCTTTTCCATTTCACTCACGCAGGGACGTGTTCGCTGCTTCCAATAAAAACTTGGCGTACATCTTGCTGTTTCGGAACCGTGCTGTCCACAGTGGCCTTCGTACCACGACGGTTACCACGCCTTTTGGGAGCGTCGTTGCCTTGGGCTACAGCAATCACATGGGGCCGCACAGCGCTTCTTCTGTCAGTTGCCCTCGAAATGAAATTCTAACGCGCAAACTTAATTATGCCTCTTAGTAGCTGCAGCAAGCATGGAACATATTTTCGCCTTAACATTCCTTATAGTCAGTGCATTGTAAGCATGTGCGACAAGTATTTTTATTCTTGCCTGTTCCCAACCAACCAGAACCAGCAGCGCAGCCAGCATGACAACGTCATAGAAACCAGCATAGAGACTGTTGATGTACGACGCTGCAGTCGGCGCGGAAGCTGATTTCAGGTAAAATTTAAATATCAAAACGCTCCACTCTCACTGGTGCTATGGTTATCGTTGAGTCCCACATCAAGCAAACACACAATAAAAGCAACGTGAGTAATTCGCGTTTCAGGGCCCCTTTAAGGCTACGCCCAGCTCCACCATGGTGTCCTAACGGCTGTGGTACTCGGCTGCTGATCCCCAGGTCGCGGAAGGAATCCCGGGCACGGTGGCTGCACTTCGATGGAGGCGAAATGTTGAGGCCCGCGTACTGCGCAATATTTGTGCACGTTAAAGAACCTCGGGTGGCCGAAATTTCCACAGCCCTCTCCTGCGGCGTCTCTCGTAATCATATCGTAGTTCTGGGACGTCGAACCCACAGAGAAGTGGCGTCACATCGCGTTAGATGACTGGTATCTAGACAGAATGATCAACGGAATACAATTGTGAGTTCGGACATTATCGTAAAATGTGTCGTATAAGGTTTAAATCAAGTTTATTATTTGTCAGATTTCGTTATTCATTCATTCATTGCTTTGTTTGTTTATTTGTGTGTTTGTTTAAGTCCTCAAGGGGCCTCAGCACGCTGGCATTTCGAGGCGTAGCTAAACTAGTGAAGCTATTCGAGGAGTAAGTAGGAGTTAACTGTGATACGATTAGCCTTAGTGAGACTGCAAGAACTAGAGAAGCACACATGCTACTAGCCAGTGGGCACATAGTCAGCTACAGAGGACTACCTGAAAAGGGACAGTATGACGGAGGTTTCTAATATGCTGCAGAGACAATGCACGAACTCTTACTAAATTTACAGTATCAGTGAAACAACACTAAATAAAAATCGTGATAATACTGAACAGAAGGTATAAACTGAAAAAAGTAAAATGATGCGCTCCAACGTCTAGCCATGACGAAAATGTGGAACAGCTGTAAGAGCATGTTTAATTAGAAATATGAAAACATGCGAGCCGAGTACGCAATAGTGACGGGATACTTCAATAAAGTAGAAAGGGGAACAAGCTATTGGCAGCAATGGCATCGACTCTAGGAATAGCAGAGGAGAAACGCTAGTAAAATTTGACGGATAAATTCTACCCCGTATAATTAACACCTTCCTCCGAAAGCATAAAAATAGGAAGCGCACATGCAACAGCTCTCTCGGGAAAATGAAATTTGAAAAAAAAATTGAAAAGAGCAATTTAGCTTTCATAACGAGCGGAAAGCCACACTTAGTATAGGGCATAAAACTAGTAGGTGATTTCAAAGCTTGTGAGTAAAGGTTACAGTGAGGGCGAGGTTCACTTTCTACCTGACCAAAATAACAGAGTGGGTAAGAACAGGTGAGTTTCGCACGACCCCATAAATACGATGTCTAAGAGCAAGACAATGACTACATAGAGGGAATAAAACAAACCTCTATAGTTGATTTCTGAAGCAGCATTTGAAGTTGGTGATAAAGTGCAAAAGAAACAAGTAAAAAAGTTACAGAAGAGTCTGATCACGTATTAGTTGGCAGATTTATTGAGTATAAAATTGCGTATAGCGCAAAAGAAACTCAGAGACGAAGTGAGACAAAAGGAATGAAGTATACTGGCTGCGAATTCCAAATAACTTAATTTGAAAAGCACAAGACCAACTTTTACACAAACTAGCCCGTGAGCGCATTCTTCTGCAGCCAATTTCTTCTACATCGAGCACTTTCCTGTCTCGCCAAGCCAACAAGGATGCCGCTGAAGATAACATGCGCCCAGTGTATAAAAGTTGGTTTTGTGCTTTTTGAACTGTAGGCGGAAATCTGCGCTCGTGTCTGTGTGTTCTTTTTTGCTTGAGTTTCTTTGCGCTGAACGCACTTGCAATAAAGCTCACTCATAGCACAAGAAATTTAGTTAAAAACTTAGGGCTCTTCCACTATGTAAAAATAGAAGACCAGTGAAGCTGTATTAGCTGACAACTACATTGACTTATATATAGTTAGTGATATATTGGTTGAATAAAGACACATAGACGTAACACACTTCTTCAGTACCGACCACGCGATTCCTGTCCATAGCAAGACCAAAGTACTACTGCTCATAAACGTCCCTAGGGTGACGTCGATGTCACAAATAAACCAAGCACAGGCATTCGTGGGCAGAGAATGACATTTTATTATTCCGCCATCCGTTCGAATACTATCCCATTTCATTCTATGTTCTAAACAAATACCCATTACTTGTAAACAAGAATATTTGTCGACCGTTTTTGTATTGTTTCCAAATGTTAACTTCACCTAATTAAACACGAAACTGTTGCGAAGGGACGATGAATTTAGCCCCCCTCTTATATTACAGGCGTAAACTATGAGCGCCTATCTAGTGCAGAAGTCAACTTTGCTCGGTGAGCTTAACCGTTATTATTCACGCTTTCTCAACACTTCTTTAGACACACACACAGCGCGCGCGCGCGCGCACGCACCAAAGGCTCATGGAACACTCGGCATCATTCAATTGTCGAGGAGGAGGAGGAGGAGGAAAAAACTTTAATAAGAAAAAAAATTTAAGGGCTGTTCAGGGTGGGGACCTCAGTCCAGGGCTCCACTGGCTCTTGCGGCTCGCTGAGCTTGGTCCAGGAGGGCCAGTGGCTGTCCCGGTCCTCGCTTGCGAGCAGTACATCCCACTGCCGAACAAAGTCCGCTACCCTCACAAGGGGTGAGTTGATGTTTTTTGGTCTAGCCGCGCATTCCCACGCGATGTGGGCTAGCGTAGGTTTTTCGCCACACCACGGACAGGTGTCTATGTAATAGGCCGGATGCATCTTGCAGAGAAGGTTGAGGTGCGGGTATGAATTGGTTTGTATACGACGCCAGTCCCGTGCTTGCGTTCTGTTCTGTTTAGGGTGCGGAGGCCCGAAGGTGCGTCGCTCCCTCCTCTGAATCTCTAATATCCCGCGCACCACGGACGGAGGCCCCGCCACGGTGGTCTAGTGGCTACGGTACTCGGCTGCTGATCCGAGGGTCGCGGGATCGAATCCCGGCCGCGGCGGCTGCATTTCGATGGAGGCGAAATGTTGAGGCCCGTGTGCTGTGCGATGTCAGTGCACGTTAAACAACCCCAGGTGGTTTAAATTTCCGGAGACCTCCGCTACGGCGTCTCTCATAATCAGAGCTGGTTTTGGGACGTTAAACCCCACAAATCATCAAATCATCAACCACGGACGGAGGTCGGTCTAGAGCGCTGTCCGCTGCTCGGTCGTTCCTTCCTCGAGGGATGCGGTCTGCCCTTTCGTTACCTTCGAGTCCGTTGTCCGCACACCACATTTTGCTGTGGTCAATGTCAAGGCATGAGCCGAGAATCCTTGCGACGCTGCGCGGTAGCATTCCCCGCATGAAGAGTCGACACGCTGCCTGCGAGTCTGTGAGTACATAAGCCGCCTGACTCTTAAAGTCGGCGTCTCGTATGGCCAGTGCAACGGCTGCAGCTTCGGCTGTGCATACCGAAGTGGTCTTAACCATGGCAGTTATCGTGGTGACTCTGTTGCTTGCGGCGATCGTGGAGAAGTCCCTGCGAGAAGTTGCGCTCGCGTCCGTGTAGTAGGCTGTTGGGTCATTACCGAATCGCTTCTGCGGGGCTCTCGTCCTGGCCTGCCTGCGGCCTGCGTGATACTTAGCACTCATATTTCGTGGAACAGAGTCGATCTCTCAAATCTCGGGGCAACAAATCTGTTTTGTCTCCAGGGAAGAGAGGTCGAGGGTCGTATCCCAACTGTTGGAGGATAGACCGGCCCTGGGGCGTGGAGCCCAGCCTCTCTCTTTGCGAGATGAGCACCGCAGTTGCATGTTCTTCATATTTGTTCTAAATTCCCAAACGCTCCAGGCGCTCCGTGCTGACTGTGTTCGGGAGTCCCAGAGCCGATTTGTATGCCATTCGGATAAGAGTGTTGACCTGCTTCATTTCAGTTTGGTTGAGTCTTCGGAACGGGAGGCCGTAAGTGATGCGGTTAATCACAAACGCTTGCAACAGCCTGATTGTTTCTTCCTCTGTGAGCCCGTTGCGGCTGCGTCCCACTCGATGGATCATGCGTGCCACGTTCTTAACGGTTAATTTTAAGCTCTGTATTGTGGCATCGACGTTGCCGTTCTCTTAAATAAGTAAGCCAAGCACTCTCATTTGGGTGGCTTCACGAATAGCGTGGCCCTAGAGATGGAGATCTATTCTTTGGATACCGCTTTCTTGTGGCGCTTACTGCGTACTGTGATTCTGATTCTGATTTTTCTGGTGCGCATGTCACACCCGCGTGTTTGGTGAAACTTGCCACTTTTTCTATGGCCTCCTGTAACAGGTCTTGTTTATCGCCATAAGAACCCCGGTGTGCCCAAAGCGTGATGTCATCGGCGTAAATTGTGCATCCGAGGTCCCGCACTTGTTCAAGTTCTAAGGCCAGTCGCCTCATTCCGACGTTGAACAGAAGTGGCGACAAGATTGAGCCCTGTGGAGTGCCTCGATTGGGCATTGCGAAGATGTCAGAGCGCGTGCTGCCCAAACCAATCGTTGCCTTCCTGTCGCGAAGGAGGCTAAGCACGTACCGAAACACCTGTCTTCCGCAAGCTATGTCTTCTAGGCCTTCGAGGATTGTGTTGTGGGAAATCGTGTCAAACGCTTTTTTGACATCAAGCGCCACAACTATCTGGGCTTCCTTGTTGCGAGGTGGGTCCAAAACTTCGTCTCGGAGCATAAGGAAGGCGTCCTGTGCTGACACGTGCGGTCTGAAACCACGCATGCAGTCAGGAAAAAGTCCATGCCGCTCAATGTAGTTGCTCAGTCTAGTTTGGATCACCTTCTCCTAGTTTGGATCACCTTCTCAAAGAGCTTCCCTATGCACGACGTGAGTGATATTGGCCTCAGGTTATGCAGATCTCTGGGTTTAGCTGGTTTAGGTATAAGTATGATGGTAGCCTCTTTCCAGTGGTCCGGTACTGCCCCGTTGTCGGACCATACGTCATTTAATTCGATGTTCTAATCAAATACCCATCACTTGTAAACACGAATATTTTTCGACCGTTTTTGTATTGTTTCCAAATGTTAACTACACCTAATTAAACACGAAACTGTGTCAAAGTGACGATGAATTTCGCCCCCCTCTTATATTACAGGCGTAAACCATGAGCGCCCATCTAGTGCAGAAGTCAACTTTGCTCGGTGAGCTTAACCGTTATTATTCACGCTTTCTCAACACTTCTTTAGACACACACACACACACACACGGCGCGCACAAAAGGCTCATGGAACACTCGGCATCTTCAATTTTCGATACCTCATGCTCTCATCTTCGGCGTCTTCGTCTCTCTTCTCTCTGCATTAGGGCGCGGCTCTTATGTGCCCGTTCCTGCGTTGAGCGTCGTCCGTCATCTATCACCGTAACATAGCGAATGAGCACAGTCAAAGATGTCTTTCCTGGTGCGCGTCGAGCCGCACGGCGCTTTCCTTCTTTTGCCGGGGCCTGCAACACTACCGTGGAGCTATATATGAGCCAATTTTCGTAGAGAGACCCTCCACGGGTCGGGAAAACTCAGTTTTTCGCATAGCCGAAACGGAAGCTCATCGGTCATTTCTCAGCAATGGGCAACGCCTCCAGTTGAAGTGCTTCCTCGGCGCAGGTCTCTGAGGCAAATGTTCGACAACGAGAACATACACGTCTCTCTCAAATTCTTTTACTCAGTGTATATCTCACCGCGTAAACATACGCGTAGAGCTGCCCTTACATTTCGTGAAGTGCAACCGTCGGTAAATTTTACAATGAAGCTGCTTATGTTGGTTGGGCCTGTGCCGTAGTCGTTGGCGTTTGATAAAACGGGGCCACGTGACTTAGAGGTAGACGGAAAGAGAGAAAGATGGAAACAAAGAGAATTTGCTGCCAGTGTTGGTGTTCGAATCAGGAACCCCGCGTTCGGTAGTCAAGTGCCTTAGCCACTACGCTGCACACCACGCTCGCGAGATGCGAATATTAGTGAACTACATAAATTACTTGGATCTTCTCTGGTTTCGGAACCGAATTCTGGAAGGCGTGTGCGTCCTTAGTTTATACGGAGGTTTGCGTTGGTGGTTCGAGCGAGGTGTACGCCTGAGAAAGAAGTTACCTACCGCGAGCGTCAGTGCAAATTGGCTTGTAAAAACAAACTCGTCGTCGCAGTGCCGACCCCGAAGTGCGCGCCAGAGATGCCGAGTTTAAACAGCGCCGGAAAGTCGAATTCGAATTGAAATTAAAGGTTTACATTATAGACTGCGAAGTTTAAACTTGCATGGTTTTACCCTCGGTGCTACTAACAAAAGCTGTCCTGTTCAATCCGATCTTCACTGAGGGGAAGGGGCGGTGGAATTTTTAGGGGCGAAGCTCCTTAGGGTGTGGGTCGTTCCCTCCTCTGTAGTCGTAGTAGTAGTAGTATGTATGTAGCCACCTCGCGCCGCCGGGAGGCACGCGCTCGCGCAGCCGGGAGGCTCGCGCTCGCCCTCGGCGCGTGCCTCCCGGCGCGCGAGCTCTCTCACTCTTTCATCTGCTGTCTTGTGAGAGAGAGAGAGAGAGACAGAGAAAGAGAGAGAGAGAGAGCGAAAGGCGCGCGTTGACTATGGAAACGCTCATTCTTCGATGAATGCTGTACCAGCTCGCAAAGAAGGAGAACGCGCCCTCACCCGCGAGAGACAACGTTGGCGCAGGCAGCGTCTTCTAGCGAGTTTCTTGATTGAAAAATACCGACTGCTCGCGCTGGAGAACCGCTCACCGGCCACCCATATATATATATATATATATGCACTGGATCTTGACTTGCAATGAAGTGCCGGTGGGAGATTTCACTTGTGCGTAGTTGAACCATAAGGATTCGTAGCGTGCGCGTTAACTAAATTAATCCGGAACTCGGCACGATCTACGATGAACCTCCGGAGCTTCGCCCACTCATCATCATTCACTCCGTGGATATGCTGTGGATTTTTTTCTATTGTCTCATCGCTCAGTGCAGCCTACACTATAGAGTTGTGATATTGGCTGCACAAGGATTGCTTCACTACAGTACTTATTTATTTATTCATTTTTATTTAGAAACACCTTACAGGCCCTATCGGGCATTCAGTAAGGGGGGCATAATAAAAATAAGGTAGAACAATGAAGATAACAAAAATAACAAAATCTAACACAAGTAGTGCAGTGGCAGAACGAAAATGAAGCACAGAAATCACGCTCATGACAGCAAAACAAAACTAGGCAAATTTAAGAAAAAAGCGTGCTTAGCCTATCACGAAACATTTTCCGATCGGTTATCGAAACTACATCATCGGGAAGACCATTCCACTATAAGATAGCACGTGGTACAGCGCATGAATTGAAAGCGGTGCTTTTACCAAAAATGCGATTGAAAGTGAAATGACTATGTAATCTTGAGGAAGTACGGGTGCGTATTTCAAGGGATAGTATGTGTGGTTTATCAGAATCAACGTATTTGGGAAGTAGACAGAGTAAAGCGACGTTGCTACGCACGTCAAGGGGCTGTAAGGAAATATCGAGTTTGATGTGCGTGATGCTGGAGTTGCGATAATAGTTCCGAGTTATATACCAGGTAGCTCTGTTCTGTATGCGTTCAAGCATGTTTTTTTTAAATATTCCTGGTAAGGTTACCATACAACGGATGCAAATTCGAACTGCTGGCGTACAAACGTCAGGTATGCTTATTTGCGCACGTCAACAAAGGAATTTCGCAAGTTGCGCCTCAGGAAGCCAAGCGTTTTAGGCACAGTAGCGCAAATTGTGTTAATGTGCGAAGACGAAGACAGGTTATCGGTGGTGTTCACGCCAAGATACTTGTAGGTATAGTGGCATGTGACAAAGTAGAGTTATTTAAACTGCATGCAAATGTGGAGATAGTGCACTTGCGTGTGAACGACGCAATTTTACATTTGGAAGAGCTAAGGGACATTTTCCATATGTTACACCAACAGGTAATTGTTTGAAGGTCATGCCGCAGGTTGGAGTGATCGTCAATGGAATAGATTGCTCGGTAAACAACACAATCATCATCAAAGAAGCGTATGCAAGAGGGAATGTCTGAGGGTAAATCGTAAACAAATATGAGGAAAATAAAGGACGCCAAGACTGCGGTACGCCAGACGGTGACATCAGTGATAGAGGAAGGACAACTGTTGACAACCGTGAATTGACGACGAAAGAATAAGAAGCTCCTACGCCAAGAAAGGGTTAGTGAGTCGATGGCTAGATGAGACAACTTAGAAATGAGACGGCAATGAGCAACGTGATCAAATGCTTTTGAAAAGTCCAGGAAAATGGCGTCTGTTTGTTCTCTGTTGTCCATATTGAGTGTAGGTCATATGTAAACTCCCAGTAACTGCGTTTCGCAAGAAAAACGTTTTCTGAAGCCGTGTTGATGTTGAGAGAAAAAAGTTGCTTCTTTCAAGGTTCGGGTAAATCTTCGAAGCGATGACGTGTTCTAGAAGCTTATACATGGCACAGATGTCAGCTATATTGGGCGATAGTTGTCGGGCTGATATTTACCGCCACTTTTACATATGAAGATAACGTTTGCAATCTTCCAGCCTACAGGCAAAACACCAGATGATTCGGACTGTTTAAATATGTGGTACGAGATGACATTTGAAACAGATACTGTGTTCTTTAGCAGCTCAGAGTTGATGTTGTCAATACCACAGGCAGATGTATTTTTTATTTTGTTAATAAGGCCGACAATGCCTTCCACTGAGATATTTATAGGTGACATAAATGGGTAATCGTATTCCTGAACTACTGGAGTATCGGAATGTTTTTCCCTTGTAAAAACAGAAGAAAAAATGTATTGAATCGCTATGAACGTTCCTCGCCTGAGAGGGGTTGTTTGTCGTCTAGCAAGGAAATAGAGAAACCGTGATTGGGTGCTATCCTTTGTCAAAATTGTCGAGGATTAGTCTTCAGGCGGGAAGGTAAGTCGTGAGCGAGGTACTTGTCTTTATCAGCGCGTACGGCAACGGTGTACCCACTAAGAAAAGCTTTGTACTTACTCCACGAGGACTCGCTTGCAAGGATTCTCGCGTTACGGTAGAGGCGCATTTTTGAACAGTGAACAACTTCTGACCAGTGTTTCGTAGTTTTAAAATAAAACTGGTACTGTTACGCAACTGAACGCAGACGAAGGATAAGAAAACGCAAGCACAGAGGAGGGAGGAAACACACACACACACACGCACACACACACACGCGCGCACGGCGTTTGTGTGCGTGTATGTTTTTCATCCCTTTTTTTCGACTGCATCAGTCCCGCTCTACCAGTTTTGTTTAAATTATGAATCAACTACAGCCCGCCAACGCACTCTATACAATTCGAAATGACTTTTTGCTTTCCGAGATCAATCGCAGAATCATTCCTCTTTCCTGCCACCGTAGAGAAATGTCACTGAACAGTAAGTCGGGCGTCGATTTTATGCGATAGGTCAAGAGTCAGTTTGGTGGATACGTTTGAAAAGAGCCGAAAACGCGTTATGTCACTGTAGTTCCACGGTATCCACAACAAAGGGGGCTGTTGTTCAGAACTGTATCCCATTCAGGGCGCTCGCATGCTCTCTCGCGGGCGCGCGCACAGCTTTTCTCATCTGATATAAAAGCCGAGTGTTTCTGGTAATGCACGGTGTTTGGCGACAGGCGGCGCCTCGCGTGTATGCGCATGTCTCCACTGGAAAGGTCACAGAGCCTAAACTTGCACCCTATCTAAACCATCCCACGATTAAATTAAACTTCGCAAGTCAAAGAAGCACAGGTATTACACTAAGACGCAGGGCTTTCGTGTACTTTAAAAGTGTGCCTTTGCGTAAGCATGCAATTGTCAACAAACTATAGCCGGTAGCAACACGTTCATTCAAATGCCTTGATTTACACGACACGACGAAACATTTCCACTTGTTAATATTCTCGTCTGCCCTTTCGGCACGCGGTCTCACCACGAAGTCTGATATGCATGTGACAATAATTATGCATTTGGTTTCGCTCATAGTTGCACGTTTAATAAAATGACTCTTTCTTTTTCAAGACGCTAGCTTTAGTGTCATAAAGCTATAAAGGAACGCTTGACCTTCAGCTACCTGGAATGCCACTGAAAAACCCCTCGAGCAGGTTTAAGCGAAACGTGGGAACTAAATAAAAAGTCGGACCTCGACCACGTGGTCTGTACCAAAATTGCGTGTAAGGGTAGAATTTTGTCATTAACATGGCTGATAGGTCGTGCGGTTAATGCTAGTAGGTTACGTCATGATTACTGATAATAAAATCACGTGTATCTCATTTCCGCATGCCCGATCTATATGAGCTAGGCATGAACATATGCGGGTATGCCAAACGTGATTGCATTCACCGGTAAATATAGATAAAAAAATGAAGTAAGGGATTCAAGTAAGTCCTCTGTTTCAAAGAAAGAAAGATAGAGAGAGACAAAGAAGAACCGCCTGGTATTCAAGTAAATTCTAGGAGCCTAAAATTCTTCTGCCGTTCACGTCAAGCACTTTCACGACCTTCCTGTGATCTCTGCTTCCATATTTAGGAACACGTTCTGTGCACATGGAGGATTTGCCAGATAGCAGCTTACAGTACGTGGAAGCTTTGAGAACTAGACGCACATGAATGCGAACTTTTGTCTTCAGCAGTGCGCTTATAGTACCTAATAAGCAGTCATACGCTTGGGTCGTGGTTACGCTTAAACGGCAATGAAGGCAGAAAAGCCGCGTACCTGGCGCTTTTTGATCCCCAGTCCATTTCATGTCACATAACCCACCTAACGTCGGCAAACTCTACAAGCACGATTTGTATAGATCAATTTCGCAATTAGAAGGGACCCCACAGTCAAGCAAGAATGACGATTGGGTCGAGTACTTTGCGTGGACGTTCAGGTAGCTCGATATTTGTCGCATATATTCTCCGAGGTGTTTTGATAAAGGTGAAGGCATTGTCCTGGCAAAGTATACATCCCGGTTGTGTGCATAAAAAGAGGAAAATTCAGAGCCCTGTGTGAAGGACGGCACCCAAGCTGCATGGCGCGGTGTCGTTCGAAGATCCACACCATCGCATATACAAGAAGCATCGCACCGTTGTTCTAGGCGCAACTCCGCCACACACACACACACAAACACACACACACACCGCTTTGGCGCAGGCGAAATGACCGCAAGCGTCATCGCCGTCGTCTCGTTGCTTGCGCTCGGCGCCTCGGAAGAGTTCTTTCTCGCTGCTGTCGGCGTATCTCCTCGTAAGCTCGTTGTTCCTCGGGATTACCACGGCCCATCAATGAACATGATGACGCCGGAGAAAAAATATACCCCGTAGACTCGCACATGATACGCTGCGAGAGTGCAGCTACGCCACAAACACGTGATCACTTGCGTGCTTTGACGCGAAGAGCCCTACGTTATGACGTTATCTCCCAAATTGCCCCTCAGCGCTGGAGGCGCGCGGTTCGCAGCGAGAGCGGAGCAGCACCAGAAATACGTGGCGATTTCTGTGCTTTGCCGCGAAATCACCTGACATTCTCTATCGCCTTGGTATTCAATGCCCACCACTCTTGAAATCGGTTTTGTCGGCGCGACTTTTTCCTGCACACGCTGCCGACAGACGCGCTTTTGGACAGAACTTAGCCATATATGGCTTCGCCATGAAAACGTCGCAATGCAAATTAGATTGCTAGGCATGCAAAGGTAACCGATGCACAGACTGAACTATGTACAGTCTCGGGCGTCTCGGTGGTAGTTATGTTTTTCTTGTTCGTTTTCTCCTTGATGTGGATTGAAGTCCCGTCAAGGAGATGATCGACGTCGATGAAGCAGGAGGCAGGTTGGAGGTAATGAACTTGAAGGTATATTGCAGCAAATATTTACAGTCATATGTACATCTTGCCGAAGCACACTGATGATAACATAGACATCAACAGCGTCTTACTCTTCTACTTAACTTTTCTTAAGTTAGAGCCTAGAACACTGTTACTACATACAAAGTCGGACCTCGACCACGTGGTCTGTACCAAAATTGCGTGTAAGGGTAGAATTTTGTCATTAACATGGCTGATAGGTCGTGCGGTTAATGCTAGTAGGTTACGTCATGATTACTGATAATAAAATCACGTGTATCTCATTTCCGCATGCCCGATCTATATGAGCTAGGCATGAACATATGCGGGTATGCCAAACGTGATTGCATTCACCGGTAAATATAGATAGAAACATGAAGTAAGGGATTCAAGTAAGTCCTCTGTTTCAAAGAAAGAAAGATAGAGAGACAAAGAAGAACCGCCTGGTATTCAAGTAAATTCTAGGAGCCTAAAATTCTTCTGCCGTTCACGTCAAGCACTTTCACGACCTTCCTGTGATCTCTGCTTCCATATTTAGGACCACGTTCTGTGCACATGGAGGATTTGCCAGATAGCAGCTTACAGTACGTGGAAGCTTTCAGAACTAGACGCACATGAATGCAAACTTTTGTGTTCAGCAGTGCGCTTATAGTACCTAATAAACAGTCATACGCTTGGGTCGTGGTTACGCTTAAACGGCAATGAAGGCAGAAAAGACGCATACCTGGCGCTCTTTGATCCCCAGTCCATTTCATGTCACATAACCCACCTAACGTCGGCAAACTCTACAAACACGATTTGTACAGATCAATTTCGCAATTAGAAGGGACCCCACAGTCAAGCAAGAATGACGATTGGGTCGAGTACTTTGCGTGGACGCTCAGGTAGCTCGATATTTGTCGCATATATTCTCCGAGGTGTTTTGATAAAGGTGAAGGCATTGTGCTGGCAAAGTATATATCCCGGTTGTGTGCATAAAAAGAGGAAAATTCAGAGCCCTGTGTGAGGGACGGCACCCAAGCTGCATGGCGCGGTGTCGTTCGAAGATCCACACCATCGCATACAAGAAGTATCGCACCGTTGTTCTAAGCGCAACTCCGCCACACACACACACACACACACACACACACACACACACACACACACACACACACACACACACACACACACACACCGCTTTGGCGCAGGCGAAATGACCGCAAGCGTCATCGCCGTCGTCTCGTTGCTTGCACTCGGCGCCTCGGAAGAGTTCTTTCTCGCTGCTGTCGGCGTATCTCCTCGTAAGCTCGTTGTTCCTCGTGCTTACCACGGCCCATCAATGAACATGATGACGCCGGAGAAAAACTATACCCCGTAGACTCGCACATGATACGCTGCGAGAGTGCAGCTACGCCACAAACACGTGGTCACTTGCGTGCTTTGACGCGAAGAACCCTACGTTATGACGTTATCTCCCAACTTGCTCCTCAGCGCTGGACGCGCGCGGTTCTGCACGCTGCCGACAGACGCGCTTTTGGACAGAACTTAGCCATATATGGCTTCGCCATGAAAACGTCGCAATGCAAATTAGATTGCTAGGCACGCAAAGGTAACCGATGCACAGACTGAACTATGTACAGTCTCGGGCGTCTCGGTGGTGTTTTCAGTTCAGTCGGCGCGACGGATTGCAATCCTTTTTGAGCATGGGAAGATCAAAGGAATGTCAAACACGTCTCCGGCACGCTGACATACTGCTACATGCATATCAGCTATATTAACCTGCCATATTTCATAGCTCACACGACCCACTGCGGTGATTATAGCTTCTGTTTAAGCGCAGGAGTCTACGTGAATACTGCATTCATGTGAATAAACCGAGGTCGATACCCGGCACTTCCACCAGATGTCGCTTGTCACGATGAAGGACGCAGAATCAGACCTGTTAAAGATCAGGCTCTTTTACTGGTTGAACGTGTGCCCTGCAATGAAAGTAGTTTACAAGAACGGCGAGTGCAATAGCCTGTCCATGGTGAAACTTATCAGCGGCGAAACGCGCCGGCTTATATATATGCGCCGTAGAACATTCCACCTTCATCATTTACGCGCTCGCCGAAGATCTGGAACGTATTCGCACATGCGCGTCGGGCATGCAACTTTTGTAAAACAAACGGATCACTCGCGAAGCTAAATGCAATTTCGAGCGCGCCGTGCGCCGACCGACAACGTTCGTCACAAGGTAGCGGAAAAGGCGTTCCCCGTGGTAGAAAACAAGCCCGCGCATCAATATCAGCGTGCAGTTGAGCGAAAGGAACTGCTTGCGAGTTTTTGATTTCTATATCTTCTTGCAGATTACAGGCGTATGCACACGTGCACTGCGCAAGCACCCGGCAGTTTTCTGGTATAATACGCGGGCACATTCTGTTAAAAAAAATAAAATAAAAAGCTCCTAGATGCACTGTCACCTATTTTTCGCGACCGATGCAGC
Organism: Hyalomma asiaticum; assembly: GCA_013339685.2. Classification (NCBI taxonomy): domain Eukaryota; kingdom Metazoa; phylum Arthropoda; class Arachnida; order Ixodida; family Ixodidae; genus Hyalomma; species Hyalomma asiaticum. Next base: position 139,398,306 of record CM023481.1, on the reverse strand, counting down.
GAACACGTAAGGATTGACTATACGTGTTACTTCACGTGTACATGACAGCATGTGCCGCGCAGCTCTTGATAATGCTGCCTGTGGCTGTCTCTTGAATATAAGCTAACCTATTCGCTATTAGTTTCGCTGTGTCTCGTCACTCGTATTCAGTGCGAGTGAAAAAGGACGTTTATTTAGTAATTTTTGATCACTGAAGTGTTCGGCCACTCACACAAATGGCGCAGCAAGTGAAATGCCTAGAACCATGACGGAATTCATCAAAAGTCCTAAGTGCGATTTCGTGTTCAGAATAATGACAAGTAAACATTCTGACGCCGTTCCATGTCTAGTTAGGTTTGATAGGCATAATGAACTGGGTAGTATCTCCAACCAAAATTATTTTAAGACACGATGCTTCGGAGCTCGCTCGCTTCCTGCATTAGGGAAGGGCTGGTTTGCTTGCAGCGGCGAGAATTGGAGAAAGAAAGGAGGGCGAACGGGCAGCGAGGTTATAGGGGACGTAGGGCCACCGTGGCCACTAGGCCACCGTGGCGGGGCACGAGGTTGTTTAACTCTCTCAGCTATCGACGATGTCGTCGCCCTTCGTTTCTTAAATTTAAGAAGAACTTGCCAACGGATATATACCAGTTGCTGTTTTTTTTTTAATATCAAGGCAGCATTCGACTCTGCGTTGCACGATGCGATACTTGAAGGTCTGATAGCCGTTGGTCTTGGAGGAAAGATACACGCATGGATGGCGGATTATCAAGGACGAGAACTATTTATGAACATCACATAAAGACGTGCTACCATTCTATTAAGAAGGGTGTACCACAGGGCGCAGTACTTAGCCCATTGTTGTTCAATTTGACCCTAATTCATCTGAAGGAAAAGTTGCCACGCGTAATTTACGTCACAGTGTATACAGACGACATCTGCATATGAGGTGCATCACGTTTACACTACATCACTCAACAACGGTTACAACGCCAACCAGCTCGCCCTATTTGACACATTGAGGTCTGCAGCTGTCTGCAAAAAAGAGCGTCGTCATGGCTTCCTCTCGAAGGAGCATGAAAAAATTACCCATTAGCAGTCGGTGGACGCGCTTTTCCGTACGTTCGAAGTCAAAAGTTTCTCGGGGTGGTGAGTGACAAGCCTGTCTTGGTCGCCACAAGTTAAAAAATTGTGTGCACGAATATCTGCAGTATCACATTGCGGGAGCATGATGGGGCAGCAACTGCCACTCGATGGTGCACCTGCACAAAGCCTACGTGGATATTTTTCTGCGCTTCAGCCTACCGATAATAAACGATTACCACCAACAGTAAAAAAGAAACACTATACGGTTGTGCCTTGGCTTGCCAGAAGGATCGTGTTACAGGAACGGTGACTGAAGCAAGGCAGCTTGCTTCAGCCAACACTCGAAACCTCAAGTTCGAAACCACTTCCTTGATCGCATTGCTACAAGCTACCCTAACTCAAGCTTTGGCCAAGCCGTCGCACAAATATCTGCACCTATTCCTCCAATGTCACACCACTGATGGCTTAGATTTTCCATCATGGACACTATGTTCTATGCATGTTTCTTTACACATTCGCAGCATTAGCTCAAAAAAAGGGTCTGCCCCAAATTGAGGCTCTCCGGACCACCCTAGAACACATCGACAATAAGAAATCAGGTTCGGCCCACTTCTTTACCGATGGGTCTTTCTCTCAAGATTGTTCATCATGTGGTTTATACATAGAATCCACGGGTCAACGTTTCTCTTATCGTCCTTGTACGGTTAACATCAAATACATCAGCTGAACTTCATAGGATAAAAGAAGCCGCTCTTTACATCCAGCGGGAACCACTTGGACGATGGGTCATCTTCACAGACTCAAAAGCAGCCCTACAGAGCATCTGTAATGTACTCTGCTCGCAGTCAAGATCCACTGACTAAGAGATATGGCTACACACTAAACAAAAATAACCAGGAACGGGAGTAAACAGCATGTCCTCTACCGCACAACCTTTTCTGGATTTTTTTTACTACGTAACAGTCAAGGTAAAAATTTACTCTCACGCTAACCGAGTTTTTGAACGTAGAAACGGCAGTAATTATTTACCCCCCTAGAGGTTTTCAGCGAGTATACGTGGAGTAATTTTTTACTGCCTAAACAATGTTTTCTCGGCTTTCTTTAGAGTTATTTTTAAAGCTCATACGAGGTTTACTGTGGCTGGGTAAACATTAGGCTTACGCAAAATGCAGACATCACTCAATTTATTGAGCAGTAAACGAGGACTCACCCTTCGAACTTATAACATTGGAAGCACGTTTTCACTCGTTGAGAGCGCAACAAGCACAGGCACAAGCGCGGGAGCAGAGATACTCGAAAGTGCGTTTTCACTTGGCCGCCGTCCACCAAGACCGGCGCTATAGGACAGCGAGCATCGCTCGAACTCAGCACAAAACCACGCCGCACTGGTAACACTCGGGGTAGTTCGCCGTGTCGTTGTCGTACTGGTTGACGATGCGGTCAGTCAGGAACGTTTGCGACCGTAGTTTCCGTGCCTTCCCAGACTCGGCGGTGCCTTCGAAACGACGGTCACTAGGCATAGCTGCCGGAGATGTCGCGGTATCACGTTCTAGTTGACGGACGCCGGCGTACGTGTATCGGCACGCGCCGATACGCGTACGCGCTGATCACACTCACGCTGTTCACACTCACGCCCCGAGACGTCGCGTCCCCTCTTCCGCGACCGAGGCTTTTGACGAACAGTTGCTTGCAAACGCGCACCATGTGGCTAGGCCTAAACAGTCAAACGAGGGCTATCACGACCTCCACCCCTGCGCCACGGCAGTTTGGAGTTTTTGACCACGTGACGTGGTACGTAGTTTTTGATCACGTGGCTTTAAACTCTAGACTGGGGTTTTTTTATCACGTGACACAAAACCCCCTACGTAGTAAAATAGGGCAATAACGTCCTTTTACTACCTTTCTAACACGTGGTAGTAAAACTATGTCATATGCTCATTTTTACCTCAACGAGACGTAGTAATTTTGAAAACAAGGGAGTTTTTTAGGCTCATGAGCCGCAAAAACCCAAATATCGGGCAACTTTGGCTTACAGTGTATATCCATCATATGGCCACCGCCTCTGGCCGCACTATCATGTTCCAGTGGACTCTCTGACACTGCGGCATAGACGGAAATAAGATAACAGACCTAGCTACCCAGAGAGGTTTATATTTTAAAGTACTAGACGAATATATTTTACTATATCAGGTGCATCAGCAATGGCAAGAAACTGCGCCCACGTGGAAAGGAATCGGCAATGGAATATTTCATCTCAGGACACCTTTCTCCGTTCAATTGATCTTGACTTAAAATCAACGCTTCCACACCATCTTTCTGCTCACCTTGAGGCACTACGTAATCGACTTCACCTCAACGCCGCATTCACCAATGTGCCGATTTGGTCTGACCACCAACCCATACTGCATGTGATAACTGTGGGGCATAATAAACAGTCGAACACATCTTACTGGAATACCCGACATACGGAAAAGAAAGAAATTATCTCCACAGTATACTTTGTGCCCTGCTTCCCATGTACCACTAAATCTGAAAAGAATACTACGTCCTGTACTAGGTCAAGTTTTAAAATCTCTTTTCAAGTTTCTGGAAGACATAAATCTAATCGATAAGCTTTAAAAGAACTTCCGTTGCAATTTATTTATTTCCTATACATGACCTGTAGAAATCCTTTTCTTTCCTACTTCTAGGATCTTTAATTCCCAATCCCCCTCCTCATGCAGAGTAGCATGTAAGCGCCCATTTCTACGCTGGCGGAATTCACTGGTTCCCTGGTTAGCCGCGTTTATTCATCTTTTTCTACACAAGGGAAATATGGCCTTCTGTAAATATTCAATAATTTTGGTTGGAGATAGTACACAGTTCACATTGTAATGATAACTTTGTGTGCTCGTGTACAAACTTGAAAGTAAAAAAAAAAAAAGAGGCAGCTTGACACTACCGGTGCCAAGTCCGAAGGAACAGCGAAGCTGGTCTGCCATCCATAGCTACTAGACAAGCCTAGCTCACTCCTCTTTCTTCATCTTCCGTTTCTTTTTCATCTTTCTTTCTTTCTTTATATCTTTCTACATCTTCCTCGTTTTCTTCTTTTGTGTAAAACCGTATGGATTTCCTTGTAGCTTTGTGCTACACAATGGGTGGATGTTAATTTTTCCATTCGTAATATACATCTTGCTAAATTCTCAGAATTCGTTTGCCATATTATTTATGTCATCTTTCTTTCTTTCCTTATCGCTTTCTATATTGCACTGTATCCTCCTCACCATCGCTTACCAGTAGTCGACAACATGCAGCTAAATAATGGAGGGCTTCATGTTCATTCTGGTGAAGTGCGCAGGTGTTTGACAAACAATTCCCCGGTGAGGGCAGGTTATGGCAGCAACAAGAAAGAAAGAAAGAAAGAAAAGAGCGTGGAGTTATTAAATAATTGTCAAATCAAAGGTTTCTTCACACATCAGCAGCCGTACAAATGCCTTGATCACAACTTGCCGCATTGCAACAGCGACTGATGCGTTCCTTTTACGGGTTTCTTTAATATGCATCTGCCCAGCCACGTTGGTCTAGTGGTTATGGCACTCGGCTGCAGATCCGAAGGTCGCGGGATCGAATCCCGGCCGCGGCGGCTGCATTTCGACGGAGGCGAAATGTTGAGGCCCGTGTGCTGTGCGATGTCAGTGCACGTTAAAGAACCCCAAGTCGTAGAAATTTCCGGAGACCTCCACTACGGCGTCTCTCATAATCATAGCTGGTTTTGGGACGTTAAACCCCACGAATCAATCAATCATTAATAGGCATCTGGGACAGGGCCTCCTTTCTGATTTTACCACGGGAAGTATGCTGGATGCGCTACGGTTTTTGATAGGGGATACTGTGACATGTTTTTATCTTTGGCTATCGTATAGATACCGATGTACAGCTAATCTGATGACCCACGTTTCCGCGGTGTTCGGCCAGCATTCTCGAGGGACAGTGCCATTTGGTCGCATCATTCTGCTACTGCTTGTGCGCTTTTCTTTTCCCCCTCTCTTCAAAATCTTGTCTTAGTCGCATGACTCGCCTGGCATGCCAGACACTGTCAGGGCTAAGACTATATGCTCTTTTTTTTTTTTTTTTGCTGTTACAATGTGTCATTTAACTCTGACCAGCTCGTGCTTTTTGTTCCTTGGCAGAAATATGGTTGACATGGACACCATAACCTTCGAAGACATTGAATAAAGAAAAGTATGCTTATGCCGTAGTAGTATGAAATTGAGGGCCGTTTCTTTTGTCAGTGTTGCCAGTCTTCTGCTGCACATGTCTTTCAAGACATCAAGATCCTGAACGTAATCCCTTGCAAAGGTCTCTTTTCGCTGCATTGTACAGATATCACTTCCTCAAACACTGAGCTTCTGCCACCAAAATTCAATTTTAGAAAACAAGTACAGCCTGTTCTTATCAACGCCCCTTTGTGATTCTTGTTATTTTGTTTGCAAGCCAAAAATATTGAAGCCAGTTCCACGCCTGCGCAATGTGAGTAAGCAGCGGAGCTGGCAAGCAAGCGGCACCACCTTGCGAATGGAAACTGAGTTCTTTCGTCATGTTTATTCATCTTGCCCCGCCATGGTGGTCTAGTGGCTATGGTACTCGACTGCTGATCCGAAGGTCGCGGGACCGAATCCCGGCTGCGGCGGCTGCATTTCGATGGAGGCGAAATGTTGAGGCTCGTGTGCTGTGCGACGTCAGTGCACGTTAAAGAACCCCAGGTGGTCGAAATTTCCGGAGACCTCCGCTACGGCGTCTCTCATAATCACAGCTGGTTTTGGGACGTTAAACCCCACAAAACAACATGTTTATTCATCTTATTTTTTCTTTCATATTTCTTTGTTTATATCTTCCTTCATTTTCTTCTTCTTTCTTTCTTTGCCTCTCTATACATTGCACTCTATTCTCCTTTCCTTCATTCTTACCCTCACACCAACATCCTACTTCACCTCACCTCCTCCGCATTATAATGTGCATGATTACGCTTTGCTAAGAGCTACTTGGCAGATGCCCACTTTCTGTTGCGCATAAGCTATATACATATATACAAGGCTATGGATGCTTCACCCTCTCACCTTCTCCTTTCTTTTCCCTTCACCCACCTTTATGCAGTAGTTGGCTGAGAGCATGCGCGCCAGAGACGAAAGAAGGCTGATGAAACTGAATAGAGTGGTCTCTTGTCTCTGTCCTCGATTTTTCTGCACTGTGCACCATGCACCAAGAAGTGCACGTGCACTTATTTCATGATGATAATAACTGTAGCGCACACTATATGAACTTATGTCAAGCTTAAACAGCTACTCTGTTAAAACTTGGCGAAAAAGAACCGTCTAAACTCATCTTTAGGAGGTTCTATTCGGATGCTCTATCGTTCTTTTTTTTAACGCGAACGTTCCTCTTTGTTTTTAAATTTTCGGAAAGCCGATATTCTTCCCCGGTCTGAAAAAAAGCTCTGTAGTGGGAAGCTACAGCATCCCCAGAGGTGACGTTTTGCACAAAGATTTTATTTTTAACACATAACATGCGCATAATATACCTTCACTGTTGGTTATAAAAAAGCGCAGTTATAGTTAAAATTATCAGCAAATCACTTATGCAACATTAACATCAACGTGTGGTTTGGGATCTAGTGGGAAAGTTCTCAACTTGGGGGCTATCTCAATTATCTAAAGAAACAATTAGCAAAATTTCTCAAACACGTGGCTCGATTTATACGCTGCCGGATCGCGCCCGCATTTTGGACCACGAGAAAGCCGCCTGGTCCGACCAGCACCGTGGCGCAAGTGCCATTGCAAGACACCTATAAGTCAAGGATTAGGGTTTCACGGTTGCCAGTGCTTCAAAAATTTCACTGCCAAATAGCTTGCCTGATAAAGATTTTATTGTGAATGATTGCATCTGTTGCCGCAAAATTTGGTTGCAAAGCGACAGAAGCAGCCTGATGTCCCTTATTATAAGCCTTATATGAATCCCATCAAACTTATCTCATTTTACTTCAAGTTAAGCTCGGGTGCATCCGACTAAGCAAGGTACTGAAACCCGTTGAAAAACTATTATCCAATTGCAGAACCAATAGCGCAGCCAGGAGACGGGGGTTCTGTGTTAAAACACCCCCGAAATTATCTGAACGTTGCACTCCTCTTTCCCTCTTATTGATTGGCTTGCGCATTTACCCCCTCTCCTTTAGGCGGGGCATGACACCCCCTCCCGCCTCCCACAAAAATATTACTGGCTAGGCCACTGCGCAGTATCAACAGTGAATGATAAATGTCGTTCGAGGACCACGAAGAATATAGCTCAGTACTGCTCAACTTTAAATTACCAGGTGCGACTTGTCTTGGTTTCTGGAAAATTCTTTAGCAAAGCGCAACTGTATTCGAAAGCAGCATTTAAACTTCTTCAGTAGGAAGAAGTTCACGACATCGATTTCTTTCTAAATATGAGGTCGTTTAACTTTCAGTAACCTTTTCTTTGAACAAAACTGCAACAAATAAACGTCGAACTTTGCGCGCTCAACCTACATATACCCTGCTGAAGGACAGCGGCGCCATCTCTAGCGGAGCTTTCCAAATGCTTACTTCCCTAGCTCAAAAAATATTGGTTAGAGGGCGCCAAAGTCCTCACATGCTGTAGCACGATTGGGTGTAAAATTTGATCCCACAACAACATAGGTGTTCTTTGCAATACCTTCATGGTTGCAGTCTCGCCGCAACTCGTTGAAAGTACAGACTGCAAATTACTCCAATGTCTGGGCGACAAAACATCTCCCTACTTCTAGCAAGCTTTATGTGCTTGTGGTCATTCCATTTGCTATTCAGGAAGGCGCGCAATAAGTAGAGGAATGCTCTACGATGCGGGAAAACGCATTTTGTGCGACTTCTGTTCGAGTCAAAATTTCACAAAAACCCAATACTATATTCTTACCTTTTTTGGCATTTTGGGCAAAATTTTGAGAGACCGTATTTTTATTCAGAATGGCGCGCAATAAGTAGAGGAATGCTCTACGATGCGGGAAAACGCATTTTGTGCGACTTCTGATCGAATCAAAATTTCACAAAAAACCCAAGACTATAGTCTTACCTTTTTTGGCATTTTGGGCAAGATTTTGAGAGACCGTATTTTTATTCACGAAGGCTCGCAATAAGTAGACGAATGTTCTACGGTGCGGGAAAACGCATTTTGTGCGACTTCTGATCGAGTCAAAATTTCACAAAAAACCCAATACTATAGTCTTACCTTTTTTGGCATTTTGGGAAAGATTTTGAGAGACCGTATTTTTATTCAGGAAGGCGCGCAATAAGTAGAGGAATGCTCTGTGACGCGGGAAAACGCATTTTGTGAGACTTCTGATCGAGTCAAAATTTCACAAAAAACCCAATACTATAGTCATACCTTTTTTGGCATTTTGGGCAAGATTTTGAGAGACCGTATTTTTATTCAGGAAGGCTCGCAATAAGTAGAGCAATGCTATACGATGCGGGAAAACGCATTTTGAGCGACTTCTGATCGAGTCAAAATTTCACAAAAAACCCAATACTATAGTCTTACCTTTTTTGGTATTT